>JACTOM010000931.1:7190841-7221155 GCA_015832385.1 Elymnias hypermnestra
TCGAAGGATAGAACCCACATACCCATGGTATGCAGTTATTGCCGCATCTTCCGATATTGTGTACCGTATGCGATATGTGGGTTACTCCTAATTCTAATCTAATTCTTAGTTATAACAAATACACATTGCATACGCAGATACATAATAATACATACAGACACACATACAAATGCTGTGATGTGTTCTCTCCAGTTGCAATGCTTGTCAATAATTATACCTAGAAACGACCTAGACGATACTTCTGCTATTTGAAAATTGTTGCTATTTGAATATTATTTTGTGTCTGGAACTGGCGCATTTAAGTGTTCAATTTATTTTATGTACATAATCGCTTTTTTCAGGCTTAACTTACAACTTAGAAATTTTGCATTGATTTTCAGTTTAAATAACGGCAACTAAATCAGAACAATTTAACAATACACACACACTATACTACAAATGGATACAATGGAAACCTTTTTTTATACATATAGATATAGCAGACAAACGAGCTAGCGGGTCACCTGATGTTAAGTAATTACCGCCGCCCATGGGCACCTGCAGCACCAGAGGATTTGTCGATGCGTTGCCGGCTTAATAGGAAGGAGTTTAATCGCCTCTTGAATGTCTCTATATCGTAGCCTTGCGGAAAAACCTCTTAACTATTTTATTTACTATTGTCATAAAACGTTTTTTTTTTTGAAATGTGTAGTTGCTGTTAGCTCTACTGGCGGTGAGCGCAGAAGCTCTGCCAAGGGGTGGGCCCGTAGAAGGGCCCTGCTGCGTCGGGGGAAAACGTTGCTCTAAGGGCGCCTCCTGCGAGGCTCGGACCTAGGCTTAGAGCAACGTTTGCTGCTGCTGAAATAGACAATCGGACAGGTGCTTAATCTTGACGCCCAATTGTCCGCGACTGGTGGCCGCGGCCGGGGTGCGTCAGATAACTCGAGAAACAATGTGCACTCACATTTATAGTCTAAGAGTGGGGAGCTTGGTTTTAGAAGTGAAGGTAGATACGATAAATAATGATTCTAACATCAAGAAAATGATTAAGGGAATGATTGGAATGTTGTAATTAATGTTGATGTAATTGCCCCGATATATATTTTTGGTTTACTTCGGCTGTTGTAACTCCTTTATTTTCTCCATCGTTTCATGCATTTAATTTATTTTATTCATTTCAATCATTCAATTCATTCTGTTCGTTTAGTTTCTATTTTCTTTCAACATCTGACAATTACAATGGGTAAAATGGTGGATGAAACTTTTTATGAAGAATATAGATCTATGAATATTGATTTTCAAAGTCTAGGAAATTAAAATTTGCTGCTAATTTCCATCTTTATTTCCATAACAAATTTTATCAATTTATTATAGTTTACAGATTCAGGCGTGAGATGTAACATGCAGGCATAGTTATTTCCACATTTATTTATTAACTTGATCTCAATTGTGATGGTGACGAAGTCGCACAGGTCAGCTAGTGTTAATATATAGTAGATTCATTTTGTACAACCCAATGTTAGAAAAGAAAAAATACAAAAAAGACAGACAGTAGAAGAGGCAGTCTTATCGCTTGGTAGCGTTCTTTAACAGACAACCTTAGATATAGGGGTAGTTGTTTTTATGTTGCATTTCTTAAAGTAGATCAGCGATAACCATGAACGTTTAAAATATAATAATACTGAAAATCACTTCCCTTGGAGTAGATTTGTAGAAATGATACACGTATTTTTAAACCTGGCAACGTTTCAAGTGTGGATACCTAAGAAAATTGCACGAAAGTTCTACGAATTTGTATTTTTGCGACCTACATTGTAATGGTACTGAAGTTTTTTAATTTATTCTTATACTAGCCGATTCCTGCAAATTCGTCTGCGTAGTATTACTACTCATTTCTCTGAGGTATAGACTGATCGTAACATATTATAAAATAGAGTACTCAGTCGCTTGACTGTCAGTCTTTTCAAAACTAATAAACGGATTTTCCTAAAGCTTTCCCCATTTGATAGAATAATTCACGAGAAAGGTCTAAGCATATAAAATATAAAAGTTTTGTGTATATTAGTTGATATGTAACGAAAGTAGTTGGAAGTGTCGAAGGAATCAAGTAGCGATAGCTAGCCCTTGAACATAAAACAGAACAATGTATGATGGGATAAATTCACGTTATCATTCTATAAAAAATCCATGATGACATATATTTATCTTCTAATGAAACTCAAGGACATATAAGACGGTAATTGGAAAGTTATACAGAAGGTCCAACATCCTTCAGTGCTTGAAGACTAAAGTCTTCGAACAGTGCGTGTTGCCAGTGTTTATCTACGGATCGGAAACGTGGTCGCTGACTATGAGCCTCATTCGGAAGCTCAGCGTCACTGAGCGTGCGATGGAGAGGGCTCGGAGCTCCTCTACGCGATCAAATCAGAAATGGCAATGGGCAGAAATCGAGAATCTGATGTGTTAATGGGCGGGGCACAAAGTCCGAAGGACCGATGGATGTTGGGGATCGAAGGTGCTGGAGTGGCGAACCCCCACAAGGTGGACCGATGATATAAACAGGGTCTTCGTGAGACCGATGTCCAACAGTGGACGTCCATCGGTTGAAGCGACGACGATAGAAGGTAACGGTATCAATCATTATCAACGTATTTGACGTTAGTTATCATAAGCATCTTAGAAGAAATAGCAATAAACATACGTGTATTGATAGATATAAAGACAAAGTGGAGGACTTTGTTTTATAATATGTAAAGATATACATTTCGTTCTCGCAAGGCTATGACTTAGAGACATTTAAAAGGCGAATAAACTCCTTAGTATTATGTTGGTTCATATGGTGCTGCAGGTGCCCATGGGCTGCGATAATCATTTAACATCACGTGACCAAAGCCTATTACGGCTATAAAAATTAAAGATTTAAGCCAACATTGTATCGTCTAAACTGTTTTATAGAATTATTCGCAACTAGACGACAATGTTTCAGAAGTTCTCTTAAACTCCGGCAACATTATTAAAAACTTTGTGGAAGCTTGGACAACGATTGTATTAAAAGATAAGAATTGTTTAAGCTAATTATCCTCGTTAGGAGTTAACGACTAACGTGAAAGGAAAGACGAATATTGTACTACCCTATAATACTCAGATCTTTTGAGAATTTCAATTTCAAGTTTTGGACTTGGTCCCTTTGTCTTCATTAGCTGCAACAATGGCCGATTCACTTGTAAGAATGCAAAGTCTTTTTGTGTTTATTTAAAGAATTTGATTCAAAGTGAAAAAGCTACTAACGCTATCTATGTTTGACAAACAACAACTGATTGAACTTTTATTTATGATTTGACTGTATCTGTTTTAGTCTTTATTTAAAGAATTAAAGAAAAATACCATGTGCTTTTTTGTCATAAAGAATTAGAGAATAAAAACTGCTACTATCACCATCTACATTTGACGAATAACAATTGCTTCTACCTTACCATCCTTATGACTTGTTTATTTAATTTCTGAATTGACTGTAGATGTTGTAGTATTTATTTAAAGAATTCATTGTTATTAAAGAATTGGAGAAAGAAATATTGCTACTATCGCCATCTATACTTGAAGAATTACAATTGCTCTCCATCTCACCACCCTTGTAATGTGTTTTTCTTATTGTTTATTCAAATTTAAATTTGAATATTCTTTATTCACTTGGTCTTTCTTGAATGATTCACTTGTAAGAATTATATATGAAATCATAATGCAAGGTGGATTGAAGTGTTTATTGAAAGAGTTGGATTCGAAAAGAAAATGTTACTAACACCATCTATGTTTGACGAAGAACAACTGCCACTATCTCGTTATCCTTATGACTTACATATTTTACTGTCGACTTGTCTGTTTTTATTGTAATGTTTATTAAGGAATAAAAGAAATATATAAGCTATATCTTTAAGAAATTAAGAATTTTATAAGCATATAATTTCATAAAGAATTGAAGCAGAAGAATAGATATAACACGTCATCTATGTTTGACGAACAACAAATGCTTCTACTACTTTGTGTAATTGCTAACTGGACTGCATTAGTGATTGTTTTAACAAATTTTACTAATATCTATGTACTGTTGATAATGTCATAAAGAATTCGAGAAAGAGGAACAGCTAGTAACGAATGTAAAAAAATGTTTGATGAATAACATCTGCCTTTATCTTAGCATTTTCAAGATAATTTTGTTTATTGCTAACTTGTACTTTGTAACCTGTATCTGTTTTAGTGTTTCTTTGAAGCATTAAGGAAATTTGATGAATATAATGTAATGTTCTTAAATTTATATATAATAGAAATAGAAGAGGAAGAGGAATAGAAATTGCTTCTAACACCATCTATATTAGACGAATAACAACTGGCTCTACCTCAGCAATCTTATGGCTTTATTTAAAGAGATGTCGTTCATTTACATTAACAATAAATTTCAGTTTAACTGTATATTTTTAGAAAACACTCAAGAAATTAAATTTTGTATAAAAAGAAAATCAATTGTAAAATAATACTATAATTTGAAGGAATAGTTATGAGATAAAAAAACGTGTGAGTGTATTAAAAGCTCTAAATAATAATGTAATAATGATGATAAGGTCATTTTAAATAAGGACATTTTAAAAAAGGGCCAGGTCAAGAGTACTCTAAACCGACGAACTTGTATGAAAGGCTTTATGAGAATGAAAGGGGGGATGGAGTTACGAAAGAATCGTGGCAAGTGGAAGGATGTTGTCTCTGCCTACCCCAAAGGGAATGAGGCGTGATGCTATGTAACGTATGTAATGATGATGAAAAAGGGCACCTGACTAAGTAAGTTGCGGGAAGAAACCTTCGTTTGATTCTCTTTAATATTATCATTAGTTGTAAAATATTTGTATTTCACGAATCAAAAGACTTGTAAAAACCAACTTATTTAAAGATTTCAAGAATTTAATACATAATTGAATTGCTTTTCAAACCCTAAACACCTTCAAGGTAATTTCCCAAGTTTGGAGTTGCCACAAAATTGGGCGCGTGCTTCGAACTTTCCATGTCCATTTCGCCAAAGATTGGAAAGCCTTAATCTCGACGCCACAAACAAGTGTGCCTTAATTGAATTTTAATATCCAATACACCGTAGGACGTTGAAACTTGGACTTTATTCATGGAAGGTTCAAAATTAATTAGCAGTTGTTGTGATACAAAATATATTTTAAGATTTATATATTATAAAACAAGTAAAAATTCGCGTCAGTCTCTCTGAGTGTTTGTTGGTCATCAACTCAAAATATATTAAACACCTTTTCATGCTGTATTCACCAATAGATAGCTTGATTCTTGAGAAAGTTTTACAAATATAAGTTGAAATAAAACAATTAATGTTAGAAGTGTCGGAAAATGAGCTGCCTGGGAGCTTTCATCAAAAACGCTGCCTAATTCCTTAGAGATAATAACAAAATAATTTGTGACAGTATTATTCCTTTTATATATATATATATCGAGCAATTTATATATCAAGCAAAGCAATCTATTTATTGGTGAAACTTAATGAAAATCCCTTCTGTTTCTCGAGAAACTCAAAACTACAGAAGGGAGTATGAGTAGTTAGAGACCCTTTGCATATCTTCTTCGTTTCTTTCATTTTCATTAAACCTTTCATGCAAGTTCGTCGGTTAAAAGTATTCTCCACCTGGCCCTTATTTACAATGTGCTGGATTTGGTCCAGAAACGTCCCCTTACAACTTTCGGATTCACTCTTGACTCATAAATCCTTGTTGTCAGTCTCCTTTCATTCATTCTCTCTACGTGGTCAAACCATCTAAGCAAACCTTTCGCAATTTTAGTCCCTACATCTTCTTTTATACCACAACGTTCTCTTATCACACTATTTCTTACTTTGTCACTCAGTTTCAATCCACTTCAATACCATACATGGGTGATGGCACCAACACTCCTCCAGTCTGGCCCTTTGAGACACCGTTTGGCTATTCATAAAAGCGTGCAGTGCACCATTTACCATGTTCCCTGCATTCACTCTCCTTTCAATATCACTTTCACATGTTCCATCTTTTGTAAGTTTAGATCCCAAACATACAAATTCTTTCACCTCTTCCATTTGTTCCCCATCTATCAAAATATTCCCATTCACCATAGACGCATCTCTTTTAAAAATACTTTATATTGAACAGTAATATAGATATAATAATCTCACGCACCATTTACAAAATCAAGGAAGGAATTTACCTGCGAAATCACGAGTGGCACTTACCAATGTCGCTGGCATCGGTGAACCCTTGTAAAGATAACCCTTTTTCATTAAGTACGTGGTACATGAGGGTTCTCGTGTACTCGCTATATGATTTTGTCGATATATTGTTATCTTATAATAGACGAATCTAATGGCTGTGATGTTATTCTATCTTCCCCTTTAATACAGTAAATAAATGTGTAAGATTAATCGACCATTTATTGCGATAATCCAATTTATCTGGACTGTGACATCTTATTAAAATTACTACAGTGCTATTGGATGAGACTAAATAATGTTTACTTATAACTAAAACATCAGAAATATAAGCATCTCGTTCTTATTGAGTCATAATGTGTACTGTTTCCCTTCTCGGTAAATGTCGTAACAGAATTTGCATAGAGATACAAAAAATTAATCAATTACAAAGTGACCGTTACTAACGGTGTATGGCGTTGAAGGTCGTTAAGGTTTTTTGTAGTATTTTATAAACTGTGAGTGTTTATTCGTAATTATTTGTGTTTTTGATTAAATAAGTGATGTGAATAACAATGAAAACCCTTGAGGTAACTTTTAATTTTTAAGATATGAACCTATAAATACAAGACGGACTTTTTTAACTATCTCAAAGTTCATCCCAACAATACGCTTGTTGACGATGTTTTTCATTTATTATTTGGTTTTCTTTTACGAACATTTAAGTCCCAAGAGCCATTTTGGCGTCATTCATGGCAATCGACGCAAAAACTTCCGTGCGTGGTGGGTCTATGCTCTAAAAACCCTCTCTCATATGAGTTAATGGGCTGCTACTTATTTACTATTCAATTAAACAATGAAGAGGATAAGTGGCTAAAGTCATATGACAATTACCAAATACATATTGTAATCAAATAATACGTGAATATTTTATTTCATGATTCAGTCTGTAGTTATTTTAGTACACGAATATATATGTGTAACTTTATTAATTAACTCGGATTATAATGTTCAATCACTCAATGTTCCCGATATCAATATATACAAACTAATTAACGATAATAGCTAGGAACGCGACACTTCCAATAGTCGACCGCTCTGGTCAAGCGCCCTTCGATAACTGCCGAGAGATGGGCTGGACCGGGACTAATTGACTCTGCTCCATTCCAACAGACAGATGGCGCCAGCGTTCCACAGACTATTGCACTCCGACATGTATATTGAATGCTATAAACTATAGCTTAAACATAAAGTTTCTACGGTGATAATAATAACAATACATGACATAAGAAAGTAGCAATCAAGGTTTACAATCGAATCGGACTTGACATTTTGAGGTTGACAGTTGACATAACACCGAGCGCTGGTGGTGGCCATTACTGGTTCGGATTTCATAGAGTGCGCACGCGCCCACTTGTTCTGGTGGAATGTTTTAAATCTAGTTATACTTTATTAATTATCTAAAATGATAAGTGTTGATTTATTATAGTGAAATTGTATCGTGAAAGTAGACAGTAATAGTAACGTGTAATATTTTATTGAAGTACCCGATGTTGGACTCCCTACCCGACTATATTATGAAAAACAAAAAAATACAATAACAAAACAAACGTGTCACTACAGAAACAAAAGTGTCAGAAGTGAAACTTCTTTGGCAAAGTAATTTTAAAGTCTTGTTTATATTTATACAAATCTAAAACTTTACATTTTCGAGATTTGGTGTGAAAAACGAAGATATGTTAGGAATTTCATGAAATTAATTATCGTTAAAATATTAAAAGTGTCGAAAATTAATATAAATAATTGATTGAAATCTCAAGTGACGTATTGTAAATAAAAATGCCACATGTTTTTTTGTACATTTTAAAACTAACCTAACCTTCAAATTAATTAGCATAACTCTGCACATATTCCTATATAAAATAACCTATGCGCCTAAAGTAGTTTCATGTCAAAAAATAAAGAAATGTAATTAAATTGGACNAAAAAAAAAAAAAAAAAAAAAAAAAAAGGGTACTCCGCCGACATCCACAATTTAATTTCTTATACTGTGGACGTTTGTGGGTAATGTTGGTGCAATCAAATACTTTATTAATTAACTCGGATTATAATGTTCAATCACTCAATGTTCCCGATACCAATATATACAAACTAATTAACGATAATAGCTAGGAACGCGACACTTCCAATAGTCGACCGCTGTGGTCAAGCGCCCTTCGATAACTGCCGAGAGACGGGCTGGACCGCGACTTATTGACTCTGCCCCATTCCGACAGACAGATGGCGCTAGCGTTCCACAGACTATTGCACTCCGACATGTATATTGAATGCTATAAACTATAGCTTAAGTTTCTACAGTGATAATAATAACAATACATGACATAAGAAAGTAGCAATAATAATGAATTTGACGGCGCACAGATTGTTAATCGGTGTACAATCGAATCGGAGTTGACATTTTGAGGTTGACAGTTGACATAACACCGAGCGCTGGGGTGGCGGGCATTATTGGTTCAGATTTCATAGAGTGCGCACGCGCCCACGTGTTCTGGTGGAATGTTTTAAATCTAATTATACTTTATTAATTATCTAAAATTACAAGTGTTGATTTATTATAGTGAAATTGTATCGTGAAAGTAGACAGTAATAGTATCGTGTAATATTTTATTGAATTACCCGATGTTGGACTCCTCACCCGACTACCCACATCATGGCAGGCAAAACCCAAAGTTGTAGCGCGACCTCCGACGATGCGCCTATAAATTTAATAACATTATGAAACAAAACACAACACTCACTCACACACACACACACACACACACACACACACACACACACACACACACACACACACACACACACACACAAAATGTAAAATCCGTAATTGGCCTTAAGTTAATTTAATTAGATTATATGTTAGTTTTAATAGGGCTGTGGATTTTGTAAAATAAATAAATAAAAAATACAATAACAAAACAAACGTGTCACTTCAGAAACAAAAGTGTCAGAAGTGAAACTACTTTGGCAAAGAATTTTTAAAGTCTTGTTTATATTTATACAAATCTAAAACTTTAGATTTCAGAGACTTGGCGTGAAAAACTATTTTTTAATGAAATTAATTATCGTTGAAATATTAAGTGTCGAAAATTAATATAATAATTAATTGAAATCTCAAGTGACGTATTGTAAATAAAAATGCCACATGTTTTTTGTAAATATTAAAACTAATCTAACCTTCAAATTAATTAGCATAACACTGCACATATTCTTATATAAAATAACCTATGCGCCTAAAGTAGTTTCATGTCAAGAAATAAAGAAATGTTATTAAATTGTTTAAGTTACAAATGCAACTGACTGAGGAAGTGTTAATTTATTTGTGCTTTGACTTTAATTCCTCTCTGAATCGAATTCTAAGCTCGCATACAAAATTTCAAGTAATCCCAAACAAGATAGTTACTGCATTCATAATGTCACAGAACAGGTCATATTTCGTATGGAATTTAAACCTATTGAGCGGAAGGAACCGCATTCACTTGTTAGTAGCATCTCAAAGGCTTTGCCAATACTGGAGTGTATTTGCCCGATAGAAAATATAGTGGGATATGTCTCCGTCGACAGAGATGAGAGTGGTTGCAATACGAAAGGGTGGCTTTAAAGTGAAACGTCTACTGATACAAATTGTTTTCTTGTACACCCTCTTTTAACCAATGCCTTTGTATATTTTTAATGACTGTACGTTTCGTTGTCATTCAATTCTGTTCAATATTATTACATATATTGCTTAGTATCAAACCAAGTCGCTCCCGCTAACTTTTCCCTTATAACTTTTATATGAACGAAGGTATTTCAATGCAGCTTTCAGCTATTAATAGAGTGATTCAAGAGAAAGGTTTACACGTATAATACATAGATATAATAAAATAAAAAAGCCGAAAAATTTAAGGGCAATGTCTTATCATTACAAACAGATTCTTGTGCGCTTAAATCGTAGACGCTGACTAAACCTTACGGGATAGGTCAAATTAATGTACTACGTAATTTTACATCTTAAAGAGATTTACAAAGAGATTCTTATATGTTTTTTTAACGCTGGGAAATCCTTGTGGAAACCTGGAATACTCGGGAGGATGTTCCAGGGTATGCCGGACTCATACCGGCTAAAACCCAGCGGTGCTCCTACATCACTCGGAGACGGGGTCACGAGAACGCGACTGACAGATATTCGGAACCCCGCCAGCGGTGTGCCTGTTTAGGCCTCGGGTCAATGATCAAAACTTGCTCCGAAAGTGGATTGCCTGGAGCACCTGGAAAGCCATCAACCATCTCGCGGGAGCTCTCTTTGTTGGGCAACGGACCCCGATTCCGTTACCCAAGGTCACCACTAAGAAGGGAGACGGCGATCGTGGGCCTCTCGCCTCCTTCCCGGCCTTCTCCTGCGAACGGTCAAACTGGTCAAGTTCCCCTCCCTCAACCGTTTCGCCATCTCCTTCCGCGTCATCACATCCCCGCAGAAGAAGAGCGTGGCACACCATGCTCTCTCATCATTCTAATAACGGTGGGGAGCGAGAGATCCCCACCAATAACCGCCACGAGCGCAGCACGCTGAACTGTCCAGACTGGGCACGCCTCAAGCGTGTCAACGGGGCAGCCACACTCGGGGCACACCGCGGTAGGCTCACACCTAGCCACTCCGCACAGGCACTTGCCCAAGCAGCCGTGGCCTGATAGAATCTGCACGAGGTGGAAGGTCGCTGCGCCATGTGCTCTGTGTAACCATTCTTCTAATACGGGCCGGATTGCCAGAATGGTTTCCTGGCTCGCTTTAGGTTGACAGAGCCGCCCAAACACTTCTCGGCCTTTTGGCTAAGATCAAAGTGTAGTATCTGTTCTTTTCAGCTTAATATCTGAAAGTTCTCACACTGTAGGACCAGTATATGATATGTGTTTATAACCAAAAAATATGTTTGGTTTACCCAGCTATTTTATACGATAATGTATTGTTTCGCATCCAATTAAATACGTTACATATATTTTATATTTCACGTAAATCAAAACTGCTCGTAACAGTATTTCATTAAAGTGGATATCTTAGAAAATATCCGCGGTTTAAATAGCAGCAGCAGGCATACGCCAGGCTCAGTTGCTGCATATGCCATTTCTTAATTTTGCCCAACAAAATGTTAAAATACCGTCTTCCCGACGTAGACGCTTATTAAGACAGGGTTTCCCTGTATTCAAAGGATCGGAAACTTCACAGTTAGTAATTAATATTAGCTATTAGTTGGGTCGTTGATGTACTTGCAATGGGTCTTTAGAAGATTGCTTCTTAACGCCTAAAGTTTTTGATATAAAACCGTATGAAGTTTAAAAAATACGCGATCGTAAATCTGAAACTTTGATTTATGGATTTCTGCGCCAGTTTATAATCCGGCATATAGTTTTTACAACTTTTAACCATTCAGAGTTTCCTTAGAATTGGATGCAGAGGTAAATTGACATTAAGGTTATTTAAGGTGTCATAGTACCAATATTTGTTTCATTATTAGAAAATAACATTTTCTAATTTGTCTAATCTTGACTGTTTATTTACTTTATAAAAAAATAATACATTTACAGCTTCCCCTAAATTGTATACGAATTTGCTTCAAATATCCTTAACTTGACTTTTGCCAAATAGAACTTTTGTTTATTCGAACTTTGCTTAAAATTGTATAATTTATATCGTATTACATTCAAATAACATTATAAATATGGAAAGGAAATACAAAGATATAAAATTAATAAACAAAAATAAAACCATATTGTAAATAATATTGTATGAAACAATAAACACACGCCCTGATGGCGCTTACTTGCTAGAGTATTAACTTTTGCCAGACTCATTTAGTTGGAAGTAGAAAGTAAGGGTCGAAGTGAGAAAAAGTCTGCAAGCTTTTTATTGTGTACTAGTAGTGAACCACCTCGGTTTCGTAAGGGTGAAATAAATTGATAGAAATCACTTATTACAATATAATAAAAGATTTGTTTTCAATGATATTTTCTCTTTTAAAAACAATACAAAATATTGCAGACATATTGTGGAATACTTTCGTAGATGGTAATGTAATTATTATTAAAAAACTGCTGTCTGCTTGGGTAAATTAATATACCCATTGTACTAAGTTGTGTTAAGTTATCTTCCGTCTAAATCCACACACTAATAACTTGAAGCTTCCGGCACTTAATCAATGTCATGTGTTTCAATTATTCAGTTAAAGTAGTGATATGGCTGTCAAGTACTGTATTATATTACGATATGCTGCTGCTTTTAGGTCTATTACTACATTTCCCTTCGATAACAAAGATCCTAGGTTCGATTTATTATAGATCTACAAAAATGTGATGGAATGTATCTATCTGTATGAACACAAAAAGTCTGTGTTAATGGAAAGTTTTCTGTTGGGTTTATAGTGAAAGTGAGAGTTCCACAGGGTGCCATATTAGGACCTTTCCTATTCCTCATCTACATTAATCACCTTCCTTACTTTGTTAAGGACAACCATGAGATAGTTTTGATTGCTGATGATACTTCACTACTGTTTAAGGTTAACTGATATCAAAGATATTATGATGCCTTTAACAACTCATTTAATAAAATAATACAATGGTTTGAAGATAATCATTTATTATACAACGGAAAAACGAAAAACGTTAAACTTAATAATAGGGAAGATATTACCGTTTTTTTATTGAATTTGTATAATCTTCTATTACCAACTCCCAGAAGACGTTTTGGATGTTTTATTTAATACACTTAAAGACTTTATTAAACTAATTGAAAAGGCATACTATATTTAAAGGATTAATTGGACTATAAAAAATAATAAGAGTTACTGAATCGCTCTAATTTTAATGGATTTAATTAAAATGAGAATATTGAAAAAATAAATAGGTTAGCCCTGTAGTATTTTTAAAATTTCGCTAAATCGAGTCAGTGTTACGACATGTAGGTCTTATGTACTCTACAGACATATGCAAAGCCGGGCAGCTCGCTAGCAAATACTTCATATTAAAAAAGACATTTTAAATTTCCAAGTCCTATAATATCCTTCGCCATCCTGTAAAACTGACTCGTAATGGCACTTTTATAAGAAATACCCACTTTTTAACGCTCAAAGTTTCTGCTTTTAACTGTAAAACGTAAAAATAAATCTACAACTTAAACTTTTAGAGTTATGTTTGTTCGTAAATGTTTATACTCTGTCCAAGTGGACGTAAGTTAAAATCTTGAATCAAGTGTTGTTAAAAAAAATTGTGTGCAATTCACACGTGATAGAAGTGAAACCTTAAAAAATAATTATTTCGTGAGAATGAGACGAAAGTAATATTTCGGCAAAAACATAATTGTAGGTTTTAGTGATGATATGATGTTAACTCCCATTATGCCTTGATGGTCACGAGTGGAAGGGTCACAAAACAATTCACAATTTGAACCACCAACATTAGAAACACTGTATAAAGCTTCCAACCTCATTCTCTGACACGTTCAATCTTATCAGCTTATGTGTCTCTTTCTTTACTGTCGCTTTTTCGTTTCATCCACTTTCAAATCACTACGATGCTAAAGACGGGTTCCCTTCAAAATAATAGGTATTACCTAAACAAGAAATAGCCAACTAACCCGTAATGGAATCGCGTGCTTTAAAAATCTTCTCTTCTATACGAGTCAGGAGGCGTGTGCCCAGCAGTGCGACTTTGACGAGCTTGACTAAGAGGTGCCTATTCACCCTGACTTGAAAGATATCCGGGTTGTAGGAGTAACGGAATACTGAAGCAGATAATGTAAGTTGGTTACTAAATATGGACCTTATTCGAAAGCTCAGAGTCACTCAGCGTGCGATGGAGACGGCTATGCTCGGAGTTTCTCTACGCGATCAAATCAGAAATGACTCCTCATTTCTTCACATCCGTAGCAGAACCAAAGTCGCCGACATAGCCATAAGAATCGCAAACTTGAAGTGGCAATGGGCGGGGCACATAGTCCGACGAACCGATGGATGCAGTGTAGGAAGACCCCCCACAAGGGGGACCGACGATATAAAGAGGGTCGCCGGTAGCCGCTGGAGCCAGGCGGCGCAAGATCGGGCCTTGTGGACGTCATTACGTGAGGTCTATGTCCAGCAGTGGACGTCCATCGGTTGAAGCGACGAAGCTGGTAAGATATTCCACTCCTTTCGGTGCGTATTAGAAACTATTGGTCAAATCGTTTGTTAATGTCAATCGTTTCTAAGCTTCTGAAATAAAAGGGCGACGGAGGAACAAGGTCAAATAGTTGCGCACACTCACCGATATATATATACATACATACATACATAGCATTACGCCTCATTCCCATAGGGGTAGGCAGAGACAACATCCTTCCACTTGCCACGATCCTTGCATATCTCCTTCGCTTCCTTCAATCCCATTAAAACCTTCATACAAGTTCGTCGGTTTAGAGTACTCTTGACCTGGCCATTATTTAAAATGTCCTGGATTTCGTCCAGGAACGTCCGCCTCGGTCTTCCCCTTCCAACTTTCGCATTCACTCTTGACTCATAAATCCTTTTTGTCAGTCTCCTTTCATTCATTCTCTCTACATGCCCAAACCATCTAAGCATACCTTTCTCAATTTTAGTCACTACGTCTTCTTTTATACCACAACGTTCTCTTATCACACTATTTCTCACTCTGTCACTCAGTTTTAATCCACTCATGCTTCTCAACGCTCTCATCTCTACCGCATTTATTTTACTTTTGTGATTCTTCTGCCATACCCAACTTTCACTACCATACATAAGTGTTGGCACCAACACTCCAGCATGCACTGCCAGTCTAGCCCTTTGAGACACCATCTGGCTATTCATAAAAGCATGCAGAGCACCATTTACCATATTCCCTGCATTCACTCTCCTTTCGATATCACTTTCACATGTTCCATCTTTTGTAAATTTAGATCCCAAGTATACAAATTCTTTCACCTCTTCCACTTGTTCCCCATCTATCAAAATATTGCCATTCATCATAGATTCATCTCGTTCAAAAAGCATAACTTTCGTTTTGTTTACATTCACTTTCATTCCTTTCCCTTTCAAAGCTTCATTCATAATATTTAGCATCTCCTGAAGCTCGTTAGCGGATGACGCAAGTATTACTTGATCATCAGCGTAGAGTAAACATTTGATGAGTAATTCATTCATTCTTAACCCATACATACATTCTTTTAAATCTGTCAAACATTTATCCATGAAAAGGTTGAACAGCCATGGTGACGCAACACATCCCTGTCGAACACCTCTTTCGACAGGAAACCACTCCGTGTACGCTCCGTTTATTCTGACACAGGCACTAGAACCCTCATAGAGAGACTTCAATGCTTGGATCAGACAACCGCTCACCCCATACGTAGATAACGTTGACCACAGCTCATTCCTCACCACTCGATCATAGGCCTTTTCTAAATCTACGAACGCGCAATAAACTTTTTGGTGTTTAGCCAAACATTTTTCAGTTATGCACCGTAAAGAAAAGACCTGATCCGTACATCCCATTCCTCTTCTAAATCCCGCTTGCACGTCCCATATTTTCTCATCAGTTTCATTAATCACCCTTTCAATCAATCAATCAATACATATATATATTCTGTAGAATACAGACAAACCGACCAAAGTTACGTTGGTGCTGCAAACTTGCCATTCTCTGATCGAGGTTATCATCGCCTATGAGTCTCCGTGCTCGGGAATCCACCGAATCCAAGGCATCAAGCTGATAATTGACTGAGCCGTTCCAAAGTACACAGTACTCCATGCACGATCGGACTCGATCTTCATTTCATGCACGATCGGACTTTAAAGCTGTTTCGCCGTGAAATAATACTTGACCTTATTAAGGACATCAAACTTTTTAGCCACAGTTTATGCTTGGAATACGATGTACTGCCGAAAGTTAAGTTTAGAAGATTATCTTTACACTGAGGAGGTCAATGCTGTTAGCAATAGGTACAGAAATATTTCGAAAAGTAGGAGTCAACGGAAATTGCTTTCAATAACAGAAAATTCCAAGCGTTTATACAATGGTACAATTAAGCTACAGCATAGCTAGATTTTCCAGTGAAAATATACAAACATAAACATTGTCTTATGAAACCGTAATGTAAGTGAGAAAGGTGTTGCGTAACAGTGGCTTTGACTGCCTTACGGAGCATCTTTTGCTTTACCCCCACTCTGTGAACGGCTGTAATGCGACATGCGATTCATAAACTGATAAATAGGAGGCGACAAAAACGTTTCACTTTAAAACCATTGTTTGGTTGAATGAACCACGATGAAAGTGAAACAGCTGATGCGAGATATCGACATGGTTGCATTATTGGGCGCCTTTCGCTTTAACTCTACTCCGAGGCTAGCTGTAATGTGGCATGCGATACATGGACTGAAGAAATAAGAGTCACGTTATGTGGTTTCATGAAACCACGATGCAAATAAAACAGCTGATACGAGCTGTGAACGCCGTCGAATTGCCCTTGGATGCTCTTTCTTTTTGATCTCCATTCCGCGGCTGATTGTAAAGCGACATGCAATAAATGAATCTAAAAATATGTCTTTCACTTTAAATGGAAATGTTATTACAGATTGGACTTATTTTGCAAATTTCAGTTTATTCTTCGTTATGAATATAACTGAATCCTAAGGTTTTAATGATTCACAATGACAAGAAGTATCTTTGTAGTTGTTCGTCTATCTGTTTGAATATACAGTCCGCGTATAACTAGGTCGAGTCCTACTTCGAATACTCTTTTCTTTCACTTGTTAAATTTATTTAGGTTTGGTATTATAGTATTATGTATTTGGTAAATTATTGTTGAGATTTAGTTTAATACTGATTTATTAGATACTACTAATCTAGTAAACTTAAAGCAAAAGAAGCTCCATAGAGCAAGTCAAAGCCAACATAGCAGCGCCCATTGTTACGCATCACCTTTTTTTTTATTTTTTTATTTTTTTATTTATCATCAAGACATACAGTATTGTTCTTACAAATAATGATCGATGACTATTGAACTAGTATAAACTGTGTTTCAGTAGTCATCACCTTCCTAATGTACTATCAATTACAATCAACCGCCCATCTTTATATCGTCGTCGTCGTCGTCGCTTCAACCGATGGACGTCCACTGCTGGACATAGGTCTCACGAAATGATGCCCACAAGACCCGATCTTGTGCCGCCTGGCTCCAGCGGCTACCGGCGATCCTCCTTATATCGTCGGTCCACCTTGTGGGGGGTCTTCCTACACTGCGTCGTCCAGTGCGGGGTCGCCATTCCAGCACTTTCCGACCCCAACGTCCATCGGTTCGTCGGACTATGTGCCCCGCCCATTGCCACTTCAGGTTCGCGATTCGTCATCTTTATATATGTTAAGACAAACATTTTTTTTAAATTATATTGAAAGGCATGCTTGTATGGGTTTATGTGTCTGTGTTGTATGTATGGGTGCGTGTATGTAAGTGTGAATAGGTGTACGTATATAATTACCTTTCTCGATTACATAACGGTTTCATAAAACAATGTTTATATTTGTGTATTTTCATTAGAAATTTTTTAATGTATCATTGTATATAACTGCCTCATTGGTCTAGTGGTTAGCATGTTCGACTACAGACATGAGGTCCTGGGTTCGAGTCTCGGGTCGGGCCAATTCAAAATCAATATTGAGTTTTGTTTTAAGATTTTCTCAATATTTGCCCGAAGTTGAGAAGTTGTGATCTACCCCTGTGCCTCGGAGAGCACGTTAAGCCATCGGTCCTGCGCCTGATCTCTCTTCGGTCGTGTTGGATTTCCGTCACATCGGACTATGAGAGTGAAGGAATAGAGAGTGCAAATGTGTACTATGCCTGTCAATCATCAGTGGAGCAGCATGGTGGGTCTATGCTATAAAAACCCTCGCTCCTCGGAGTGAGGAGGCCTGTGCCCAGAAGTGTGTTGTTAATGGGCTGTACTTACTTACTTACTAATCTAAATCTAGATTCAGTATAAACCAGAAAATGCACCGTTGAAAGAAGTGGTAGTGGAAAAGGACTAGTAATATATTTTAGGTTTTATAATTAAAATTAAGTAGACACTTTTACTACTTGTGTCTTACACAAGTTTATGGGTTTCGCTTAACATCAAGCTCGTTCCTTTGATTATTTGTCTTACAATACAACAAACCTAAGTAGTATTCGTCTGTGTATTTGAATACTCAGTCCTCATATAACTAGGTCAAGTCCTACTTTGAAGACTCTTTTCTTTCGGTTGTTAAGCTTTTTTAGATTTGATATGACGATTCGTTGTTATAATTTATTTATATTACTATTCGATTGATTTAGACTGAGTATGAGAACTCACATTTTATCAGGTTGGGAAGGGTCAAGACTGGTAATTTCATCAATCATTTTACGCTTTATAACTAGCAAGGAATATCTCAATAGCGCTGTAAATGTGTATGGGTAAGAGGATTCACTTATCAGATGTCATAGTGTGATAATTAATATAATAATAATAATCTTTATTGGGGCAATTCATTATTACAATAGTATAACACTGTTATATAAAACTTTTACATCAATTATTTAAGACAGAAATGCGTAGACACTCGTACTAAGTAAACTTGTGCTACGAGTGTCTGTACCTTCAGCCGGATAATCCATTCGATACAATAATTCGAAACAATATTTAATCTTTATTTATGTATATATAATAAAAGTGTTAGATAATACTGTTAGTAACTTTAATGAGCATGCTTTTGGAGGTAGGTGTGTGTGTGTGTGTGTGTGTGTGTGTAAATGTGCATGTTTGGGTATGAATTTATGTTTGTTTTCAAATTTTATTATTACTGTGCAATTTTATGTAGGTCCTCTGTTTCCCTTTGATTAAGTGTTTTTAGCCATAAAGTTATTCTTTTCTTACATAAAAAATATGTTTAATTTCTTGTTTTTTTTATTGTACAATAATGTACCAAGAGCCTGACTGTGACGTCAAGCAAAAGCAGTTCTGAAACGAACAATGGGGCAAACATTCCTAATGGTACGTTTGTGATTACTTAAGTGAATCCCAGGTTTGGTTGAGATGTGACAATGCAACGTTAATCTTAAAACAAAAAGCTGTCTAACGGTTAAGACAGCACATTCTTTGTAAAGAAGGTCTGTGGGGTGCCTTATAGATTTCTTTGTCATTACTTTTAAAATTGCTCTCTGCATTCTTTCCAAACGAAGTATTGTAGTAGCATGGCATCCACCCCACACGCATATACCATAGTTTATAATAGACTGAACAAGGGCAAGATACGTGGATTTAATAATGTCATTGTCAGCACTGTTTTTAATTTTTCTAAACACATAGGTAAGCTTTCTCAGTTTCTGTACTAATGCGTTTATATGGGATTTCCAACTTAGTAATCTGTCTACAATTACTCCTAGATATTTTATTTCAGAGCCTCGTAAAAAAAATTGGCTTATTTCTATAAATGTTATGGCGACAACTGCCTCATTCCTCTGTCTGTTTGAATATAACTAAGTCGAGTCCTGCTTTGAATACTTTTTTCTTTTGCTTATTAACTTTATTTACATGTGATATTATAATTTATTGTTTTTATTTTACAATATTGTTAGATATATATACTGTGACTGCTTCATTGGTCTAATGGTTAGCATGTTCGACTACAGACGTGAGGTTCCTGATTCCTGGGTTCCTGGGTTCAAGTCCCAGGTCGGGCCGGTTCAATAATGGATATTGAGTTTTCTATTAAGATTTTCTCAATACTTGGCCGAAGTTGGAAGGTTGGCGGTGTGATCCACCCCCGTGCCTCCGAGAGCACGTTAAGCCGTCCGTCCTGCACCTGATCTCTCTTCGGTCATGTCGGATTCCCGTCACATCGGACTATGAGAGTGAAGGAATAGAGAGTGCACTTGCGTACTATGCCTGCCAATCCGCAGTGGAACAGGGTGGTGGGTCTATGCTCTAAAAACCCTCGCTACTCGGAATGAGGAGGCCTGTGCCCAGTATTTGTTTGAGATGGAAAAAAGGACCCTACTGGTAATACCTTTCAGGCCTTTAACTAGAAACAAAGTAGTCTCACTGGTTGTGTATAACTCCATTTATAATGGGATTCCCTCAATATCAGCCAAGATGCTTTGTTTGCTTTTTTATATTTCTCCAAAAACTATACAAAAATTATTCGTCCATTGTGTGACTACACAATCAGCTTATATCTATGTCAAGTCCTATTTTGAATATTTTTTCTTTCGCTTGTTAACTCTGTATAGATTTGATGGTTTGGTTTATTGTTATAAATATATAAAGATCGAAGGCAGAGTTTTCTGATACTCTTAATAAATATTTACATATATAATGTAAACATTCGTCATGTATCTATCTGTTAATGAAAAATCTATTAAGTAGTTTAGACAGACATGCTTTATAAGGATAACCAAACAGAATACATTAATCCAAAAATTTCCACGTTAACTAGAAGTTCTGGAGTAATGCAGTCAGTTTCTATGATAAGATTACTAAGGAAATCAGAAATTCTACGCGTATCAATTGATTCACAATGAAACGAGGCAGTAGCTATTTCTTTAACATCTCAGCTATTTCTCATATGTGACTATTTCATGAAATTTCTTGATGTAAATACCTAAAACTTTGGCTGGCAGTAAATTTAATTGCACAAAGGTCTTAAGATATTGCGGGCCACTTTAATGCTCTTGTAGAAAATTGAATTCAAAGTGGAGACGTTTGTCTTCGTAACATGAGGGTACATACAGAAGTCTGATTTATACTGGAACCAGTCAACTGAATGAATTCAAAGACTATCGCAAGGTTTCTCTACAATAAAGGAATTTCTATTTTAATTTGTAATTTTCATGTAAAGGAGGGTTAGTACTTTCTATTTAAAATTGCTTCAAATTCTGTAACAGAAAAACACATCGATGGTTTAATATAGTATTGACATCGCTTTTTTTAAAATTCATAATAATTTTACAATAATACTATAGATATTTCCCGTTTTTGCTACGTTTTCCATCATTGCTCTGATGTTATTGGTCATAACTTAATGCTATATAGCCTGTAGTTTTCTTAGATAAATGGGCTATCGTAAATGAAATCCTTTTTTAAATTTAAACTAGTACGTTTTAAGATTAGCGCGTTCAAAACAAACAAACTGTTCTGATTTGTAATATTACTATAGATTATTCCTTTTTTTGCAAAATTTTTAGTAGTTACTCCTCTCCTATTGGTCATAACGTGATGTTTTTTAGGCTGTAACTGACTGCTGTAATAAATAGCCTATCCAAATAAATTTAGAAGTCAATTGGATTCAACAGTTAATTGCATTCACTAGTCAATAGCATTCACAAGTCAATAGGATTCAAGTAAATTGGATTCAAGATTCGATTCGATTTAGGAGTCAATTGGATTCACGAGTCGATAGCATTCACGAGTCAATTGGATTCACGAGTCAAATGGATTTATGAGTCAATTGCATTCACTAGTCAATAGGATTCAAGTAAATTGGATTCAAGATTCAATTCGATTTAGGAGTCAATTGGATTCACGAGTCAATAGCATTCACGAGTCAATTTGATTCACGAGTCAAATGGATTTATGAGTTAATTGGATTCACGAGTCAATAGCATTCACAAATCAATTACATTCACGAGTAAATTGGTTTCAAGATTCAATTGGAATCAAGATTCAATTGGATTTCGGAGTCAATTGGTTTCGCTAATCAATTGCATTTACGAGTCCATTGACTTCACGAGTCAATTACATACTCAAGTCTATAGCATTCATGAGTATATTGGTTTCAAGATTCAATTGGATTCAAGATTCAGTTGGATTCAGGATTCAATTGGATTTCGGAGTCAATTGAATTGACGAGTTAATTGTATTCAGGAGTCAATAGCACTCACAAGTCAATTGCATTCACGAGTAAATTGGATTCAAGATTCAATTCGATTTAGGACTCAATTGCATTCACGAGTCAATAGCATTCCAATTCAAATTAAAACATGTGTTTCTAAGATTCATATATTGTTCTGGTGTTTAATATTATTAGAATTTCTTCCCGTTTTTGCCACTTTTTTCACCATTGCTCCCTTTTTTTTGGTCATAACGTAATGTTATATAGTCTGTAACCTTTGTAGTTAAATGTGCCATCTGAAATGTGATACTTTTTGAATTTGAACTAGTTCATTCTAAGATAAGCGCGTTCAAAACGAATAAATTGTTCTGATTTGTAATATTAATATAGGTTTTCCCGTTTTTGCAACTAATTTCATTGTTAGTCCACTGTTATGGGTCATTACGTGATGGTATAGCTTGTAGGCTTGAGAGATAATTAGACTACCTGAGATTAAAAGAATTGTTCCCGGGATTATAATATTTTAAATCGGTAATCTGCTTTTAATAATGATATCGTGATGCTATGTAGTCTTGATGAGTAAATGGGCTATAATGTTACAAATCAGAATAGTAGTTCCTGAAAGAAGCATGTTACCACAAATACATAGTTAGATACTACAAAAGTTGTACGAGCTGAGGTCAGAATTTTCTTGAAGGGATAATGATGATGAAAATTGGATTTTCCTTGCCAAGAAAAACTAGTGAAAGCTATAAATCATGTCTTTTCTTTTCAGGTATGTCGGAGTTTGTTTAAAGGTTCTTATAGATATGGGATTGGCGACCAGTTTGGGGTGAGTTTTAATATTAAGTTTTAAAACTTTGAAGGGCTGAAAGTTTAATATAAACACGTTTTTTGAGATGAGATTGACTTAGGGATGACTAACGACGTATAATGATTCGGTTTTAAGTTGTTCTAATATTATGAGTAGGTTTATTATATACACGATTACTTTGCTTTATGAAATTGATTCATACTACCCGCAATTATGTCTACGTAACATGAAAGGTAGCATTAAAAGTTTACTTTTTTTCTTAAAGATAAAGTTTAGTGAGTAAAGTAAGTAAGTAGCAGCCCTTTAACGTCCCACTGCTGGGCACAGGCCTCCTCACTCCAAGGAGCGAGGGTTTTTAGAGCATAGACCCACCACGCTGCTCCACTGCGGATTGGCAGGCATAGTACACAAGTGCACTCTCTATTCCTTCACTCTCATAGTCCGATGTGACGGGAATCCGACACGACCGGAGAGAGATCAGGCGCAGGACCGACGGCTTAACGTGCTCTCCGAGGCACGGGGGTGGATCACACCGCCAACTTCCCAACTTCGGGCAAATATTGAGAAAATCTTAATAGAAAACTCAATATTGGTTTTTGAATTGGCCCGACCCGGGACTCGAACCCAGGACCTCATGTCTGTAGTCGAACATGCTAACCACTAGACCAATGAGGCAGTCAAAATTATAAAATTAAATCAAATTAAATCAAATCAAATTAAAATCAAACGACTATCAATTAAACACAATAAAGAGATATAGAGATGTATAAGCTTAAAATCAAACGAATGACGGTTGCAATGGTGACCGTTGCCATGGTAACAGTTGTTAATACTAAAATATCACAGAAAAGAAAAAAGACCCATCAGATTTCCTTTGCAATTCCCTTGTAAGGTTTTTTTTTTTCGCTGGGAAATGCTTTATGCACGTCGGATGTAAACATCCGGGAGTGTGGCACTCGCTGGTCGTACCACGATACCCACTAAAACCCAGCGGAACCCTCTTCATCCAGGTGTTGGAGTCCAGATGTCCGCTGACGCATTCAGCTCTGGCGCCCCGGACGAATCTGACTTAAGGGTTTAGTTTAGTTGAGGGAGAGCAGGCGAGCAAAATTGCGCCTCCTAGCGCCCCCCCCTCCTCCGGTGAGAGGGAGTAGCGTCTGCCATAACCTCCCTTTGCCTGTTAAGTGACTTCTTCTGCAAGATGACAGCCTCGCAGAAGGACGTCACTGCTCTCCAACTTGACTCATCGCCAATCATAGCGCCCACAATGCTGGTTAGTGAGCTCGTATGGTTAACAAATTAAACAAATATTAGTTTTTCTTTCATTTTTTATAATTGTTCGTGATTTCTCTAAAATAGAACAAGTTTCATTTAATTTTTAAAGAAGTTTTTGACGTGAATACGTCATTATAATTGCATCTACAGGCAATTGAAAAACGAATGAAAAGAAAATCAAGGGAAATAGTTTGTATTGTAGCTACATCCATCCGAAATTCAATTACACCGCTGTATAACTCAAGAATCAATGAATTTATTATGCTAAGTAAGGGCTGTAACACATCGCGCGCGGCGGAGGGGGAAGCCCCGCCATTTTGAAGGTCATTCTGCTGCGTATCCAGATTTCATTTACTATAACTTTCGACTCGATGACGTTACGACGTTCATTCAAGTTTCAATCGTCAACTCTCGTCAGAATCTATCAATAAACATAAATAATAATCTATATAGAAACAATTACCTCTTAGGAGACGTATTGACGTACAAAAAACGGTCGTATTTTTTTAATTTAAGTGACAGAAGTTGCACGGCTCAACTAGTATAAATATAAAGGTTGGTTGCACATATTATATATACATCTTACTAATGTATAGACCACGTCTAATAAATTATCGTAGTTTCGTATAAAAAACGAAATATCTGTTTCTTTTTTATATATAAAGTGTGTGGATTACGAATCGATTTTCAAGTGGTTTGATAAAAACCGTAATAGATATTAAATTGAAATTTAAATCGTATCTTAAAGTGGGGATTTGGGACGAATAAATAGTGATTTATAAATTCGCTTCAACCCTCAAGACTGGGCGGCGTCTGTGTACGGTGACCATTTTAAAGTTAAATATAGGACTATACATAAAAAAAACGAGTGTCCTTAAGACGAAAGGACTGCAGTATTATATATATACAATATATATGACTGCCTCATTGGTCTAGTAGTCAGCATGCTCGACTACAGACACGAGGTCCTGGGTTCGAGTCCCGGGTCGGGCCAGTTTTCTATTAAGATTTTCTCAATATTTGCCCGAAGTTGGGAAGTTGGCGGTGTGATCCACCCCCGTGCCTCGGAGAGCACGTTAAGCCGTCGGTCCTGCGCCTGATCTCTCTCTGGTCGTATCGGATTTCCGTCACATCGGACTATGAGAGTGAAGGAATAGAGAGTACACTTGTGTACTATGCCTGCCAATCCGCAGTGGAGCAGCGTGGTGGGTCTATGCTCTAAACACCCTCTCTCATATGAGCTAGAAGGCCTGTGCCCAGCAGTGGGACGTAAATGGGCTGCTACTTACTTACTGTACAATATACAATTTTAGTGCTAGAAATGAAACACTTATAATGGCTTATTTTAGGGTGAAGAAGGTTTAGAAATCATTTGTCGGGTTGAACATACGCATTTTTAATAAGATAAACGAATCACTGTTGGGTTTTAAGAAATATTTCATAAAAGGTCCTATTACAAAAGGCGTATATGTTGAAGATTATTTAAGGGACAAAGATGTTTCGTATTGATTCCAGTTGTACATAAAAGCTAAACACCTCGTAACGTAATAAAACCATGTTTCAAAGAATAATCGTTGAGTTTCTTCTCTGAATACGCTTTTCGTAACGGTGGTAGATTTATCGGCAACGGACAGACTAATGACGATTCAAAAGTGCTTTTTGAGTCTACTTGAATACAGAATATTTTGATTCTATTTGTGTGACGAAAGTAGACGTTTGTATTTTGTATTTGTTTGCTAAAGCCATTGGATAGTTGAATAGAAAAAAACTGCCCTAAGTTTGGAAACCGACACGAATTGCACTAGGGGTCCTATAAAAGGGGCCGATAGCGCGGGTTCGGTACGCATTCTAAGTGTCTGCGTCAGGGCATTGACCGTTGTCTTTGTGATAACCAGTTCTGCTATAATAAATTCACCCCACTTCTGCCCTTGTCATATAAGCAAATTCATAATCATTTATGTATATTCCTTCTTGTAATGTATCCTTCTGATGTCCAGCCCCCGGCCCCTCTAATTCGACATGTACGTTTATATAGTAATAATATACACACACATGATTTAAAATAAACGTAAATTGTTTTTATTACAAAAAATTGAATTTATTGCTTCGCCCAATCACGCTATTGTTGCGAAAAGTAGTTAGTACTATAGCAATATTCTTAACTCTCTGTCTTTCTATCATCACTAACATAAATCTCCGCCTAATCTTTCCTCCGACCACACTTCGAGGTTACACTTGTTGTAACGCTTTGGATACGCATTCACTAGCTTACTCTCCAAGACAAGCTTGCATATATAAGTTTAACATTAATAAAAAAAACAAAAACAAAAATTGCGGTACAATGTGTTGCAGAAACTATAACCAATTAGGTTGCCTATGGCATGATACGATAGTTCTGTCTCAACTCGGGCAATCAGAAAAAAACACAAATTAATCGCTTACAAAGTGACCGTTACTAACGGTGCGTGTGTCGCGTCGAAGGTAGTCTTTTTGTGGTACTTTATAAACTGTGAGTTTGTATTAGTGATTATTTATGTTTTTGGTTAAATAAGTGATGTGAAAAGCAATGAAAACCCTTGAGGTAAGTTTTATTTTTAAGATATGGGCCTATAAATACAAAACGGACTTTTTTCACTCTCTCAAAGCTTAGCGAAGCATGACGCTACACCAGAGTCTTCAGTTAATAAAAGTTCATAAAATTTGATAGTCTTTCATTTAAGTCTCAACAGCCACTTTAGCGTAATTCGACCCGCAGGGCAACCTACGCAAAAAAACGTTTGTGCGGGGTGGGCACGGGACGGTTATTTCCGATAAAACGCGCGCAAATTACGGAGGTCATAGTTTTACGTGATAAAGTCAAAACGAAAGATTGATGAAGAATTGTTGTTGTCATAAACAATGAAATAAGGCCGAGTGCGCCTCACTATCGCTCTACTCAGATGGAACGTGACAATAAGTCATGCTTTTCAGTGCTTGTATCACGTCAAAAATAATTTCAAATATCCCAAGAAACTATGGCCACTCTAGGCGTTGGATTGATTTTGAATTTATTGGCAAAATGTTGCCAGTGGGGAAATATAGAGGCTTTCCTCTAAGATCGACGATTTATCTTACATTTCAAGAATTTAAAGCGAATATAGAAATGGACGTTTCCCCTCTGCATTTATCTTTCAACTTGCATTCTTTTTATAATTTATTGCAGTAGCATTTATTTCTATGATTTCAATAAGTGACTTTATAGGAATGTTTTACAAAATCGTTTTGCGAAGTGAAACTTCTTATATAGGGGCTAAATTTTCGTTTGTCTGGACTGGTGAGAGGGTTCGATCATGTCTAGTTACCATCCTACCAGCAAAGACGTTCCGCTAATCAAAAAGATTTCTGTTCCGGTACGATTCTGTGTAAAAACCATAAGAGGTTAATTGCCTCTTCACAGACCAGACTTCCATTTTAGACTGTACCATCTTATGTGCAATTCACTCGTGGTAAAAGCGAAACCCTAAAGCTTCTGAACGCACTACTATTTTTGATTGTACCATAACTTATCTTCCGGTGAGATTACAGTCAATCTGACCTGTTCCCAATTAAAACAACTTCTTATTAGGTTAGTGTGCTACCTCAGACTATATGGTCACTTACCATACCACGTAAAATCTTATGAGTTTGTGTGTCTGTCGCTTTTTCGTTTCATCGACTTTCAAATCACAATGACGCTAAAGAAATTTTCAGTTCAAAAAGTAGTGTAGCTTTATTATGGACACATCCGTTTGTTATACTTGAATACGTCTCGTAAGGAGTAATATATTCAAATTCAAATTAAAATTCAAAATTATTGCAATGAAATGCCTCATGTGGTGTGCAATACCACACACTGTAATAAAACCAAAATTTAAATTTATACACATTAAAATATGTTTGTGTAAACTGCCTCATTGGTCTAGTGGTTAGCATGTGCGACTACAGACATGAGGTTCTGGGCTCGAGGCCAATTCAAAAATCAATATTGAGTTTTCTATTAAGATATTCTCAATATTTGCCCGAAGTTGGGAAGTTGGCGGTGTGATCCACCCCCGTGCCTCGGAGAGCACGTTAAGCCGTCGGTCCTGCGCCTGATCTCTCTCCGGTCGTGTCGGATTCCCGTCACACCGGACTATGAGAGTGAAGGAATAGAGAGTGCACTTGTGTACTATGCCTGCCAATCCGCAGTGGAGCAGCGTGGTGGGTCTATGCTCTAAAAACCCTCACTCCTTGGAGTGAGGAGGCCTGTGCCCAGCAGTGGAACGCTAATGGGCTAGCAGCTTACTTACTTACTTACTAAAATAAATTTACAATGTAAATATATACAAAACTTAATAGTACATGAATTTGTACATACAAGTTAAAATTATAAACAAAATAGTTAAAATAAGTATTTGTATATAAACCTTAAATGGTAAAAAATGTCTTAAAAATTAAAAAGTCATAGAATTTTTTTTAAAATATATGTTATGGCATTTTCGGACATTCTGAGGTAACTTATTTTTATTTTGATAGACATATGCAGATGCTTTTATTAAAAAATGTGGTTCTATGAACTGGAATCTGAAATTTGTCCCTACAACGATCTGGTTTCATAGATGGATAGATTTTGACGGGAGTTGACGATGGAAATTTCAATGAACGTCGTAGCTTCACTTAGTCGAAAGTTACACAAAATAGTATTTCTTTATGCAGCAGAATGTCCTTCAAAATGGCGGGGCTTCCCCTTCCGCGGCACGCATTCTGTTACAGTCTTTACTTAACTTAAGTAATTTAACTTAACGTAACGGATGGAGGCCATAGTTATGTAGCTACACCACTAAACTGTATCCCCCGATTTTGTTACCATTGGTTCTTTTAATTGCTTTCCTATTATAAGACTAGATAGTGTTCGCGCCAGATGGTGCTAAGCATCGGTATCTCGGTAGTGGCGTACTGTCGCCATCTGCAGTCCCACCGATGTACCAATGCTCTGGTTTATTGGGAGGCGTCCGTATACGACACGAGAGGGCGCCTCCACGTTGCTCTATGAACATAGAGCAATATAGATTATAGGTAGTCTGTAGTCATAAGAAGCCTCTAGCAAGTTGTCAAATGCAATTTGTAAAATACCTAGCATTTAAGGAATCCAAGCAATTCAGTAACTACCAGGAAACCTGTGAATATTATAAATTAGACACCCTTGAAAATAGAAGAAACCATAGTGATGTTATCTTGCTTCAATTTTTACTAACAG
The DNA here is from genome assembly GCA_015832385.1 of Elymnias hypermnestra. Taxonomy (NCBI): domain Eukaryota; kingdom Metazoa; phylum Arthropoda; class Insecta; order Lepidoptera; family Nymphalidae; genus Elymnias; species Elymnias hypermnestra. Next base: position 7,220,308 of record JACTOM010000931.1, read on the forward strand.
GGTCGCAACGATTGTCCTACCTTACTATCAGCTCTCTCATTGAATGCGTCGTCATTTAGACCTAGGAAAACTCACCTACAAGCAATACCAAAAACTAATACATGTTATGTCCAGAACTCTTTCTTGATACGATTAGCACGGAGCTATAATAAGAATTTCTCGCAATTAGACCTCTTTCACCTAACTAAAGCGCAGTTTAAAAAAAACAATTGCTGCAAATCATTCCAACCTAGAGATGGAATTAAAAGAAGAAAGTAGTAAACACAAGCTTTAAATACATTCAAACACACACGCATTTACAAACAAACCCCCCCCCCCCCTCAAACGCAATTGCGCACACACGCACACACTTCACTCACACGAATGTCAGTTGTGAATTTTTAATTTCATATTATATAATTACATAAAAAAAAATGAATCTTGATCTAAATGAGGACCAACCAAATAAACTTGAGAGACTTCAAAATCTTGCAATTAGGTTCATATTTGGTTCATTTTGGAAACAAATTCAAGGCAGTTAACATAATGACAGTTCCCTGCGTGTATATATTAGAAAACTTGTCTGTACATAAAAACATTGACTCTTTTAATAAAAAGAGTGAATGTACATCATATAACTTACGAAACCAAAACAAACTTGTTATAAATTCTAGTAGGCTGCATAAGATTAACAACTCATTTAAGGGTAACTGTATACGTTTCTATAATAAACTCCCACAAGACGTTCTAAAGATGTCAATTAATAAATTCAAAGTCTTTGTTAAAAGAAAGTTGATAGAAAAATCGTATTAAAAGTTGCAGGTTCTTCTCGGATCAAGGCGCGAAAGAACCCTCGTAACTTTCTCTAA
>JACTOM010000931.1:7222223-7257485 GCA_015832385.1 Elymnias hypermnestra
GGCCAGGTCAAGAGTACTCTAAACCGACGAACTTGTATGAAAGGTTTAATGAGAATGAAAGAAGCGAAGGAGATATGCAAGGATCGTGGCAAGTGGAAGGATGTTGTCTCTGCCTACCCCTATGGGAATGAGGCGTGATGCTATGTATGTATGTATGTATTATTTCTTTATGCACCTCCCACTTACTTTAGCACAATTTCCTTCTCCTAAAGGTTGTCTGGAAGAAATCGCTGATTAGCGATAAGACCGCCTTTTTGTACAATTGTTTTGTTATTACTTGAGCGTCTTTTATCATTTGTAATTCTTTTCTTTGGTGTACAATAAAGAGTATATAAATAAAATAAAAAAAAAATGAAAAAACTGCGAAGCGTTGGTGACGGGCGCAAGGAATAAGCCCGCTTCGTGTTTTTATATAATTTTGAAGGGAATTGCGGTCTCCCACGCGTTAATTGGTTGGTACGGCCAGTGACACACTATCATCGCCTTTTGTAGGCCCATATCGTAGCCCTCTAGTGAAAGGTGGCAGGTCATAACGTATTGGTCGCAATAGTCCTTCCTTCCTGTGGATTTTGGAGTGGATCAGAGAACCGGCGCCTTCAGCAGCTTCGGATACATTGGCAGGTTACAAACTCTTTACATTACAATAATACACATACATAAAACACAACCACGTTTCATTCATCTGCCAGGGCTCGTCACCGTCGAAGAGATCGGCGCCTGAGACCAGGTAGGTGTAAAATTTACTAATCCCGTTCGACCGCTCTGGAATCTCCCTTAACCTTCACCACTATGGGCCCTGGTGATCCTTGGTAGCATCTCATGATAGAGTCACGGCCGGCATGAACAGATAGTTATCTCTAGTGCTCTCCAGTATCAACTCCTTCCATTTGACCGAATTCAAAGTCAGGCAATTCGAGTTGTGGGCAACCCCCAACTGGCCAACAAACTGGAGACTCTAGACCACAGACGAACCATTAGTTCCCTTTGTGTCTTCCAAATACCAAATATATTGTGCAATATTGCGAAATATTTATATATCTATACCAGCAATGTTTAATAACCTTTTCCTTTTTTGAAGTCGGTTAAAAATAAGGCCGTATCATTAACATTTACACACAGAAAATTTTTCAAAGACATCAGGAAAACCGCTCTACATAACGTAGATACATGTCCCACTTCTGATTTACTATCAAACACACACTCACATTACCTAACAAGTTTTATTCTCTTCCGTATTTAAATATACACAACTTGGACTATAATAATAATTAATTCACTATTTGAATTTATAGTTTTGCAATACTTCTCTTAAAACAACTACTTCGCGAAATACAACTCATACAATTGCTACGTTTTTTAAAATTACTTCGTATTGCATAACATTCCATAATATTGCACAATGCATTTAGTATTTTTAAGTGTTGCCACTATATTACTCAATAACTCCCAACATCTAACATCCTTAAACCATAAAATTTAAAAATTCACGTATGTGTAATAAAAATCTGGTTTTACGTGATAATTAAATAGAATTTGACACGTACCATTCACGTGCAATAGAATAAAAATCTACAATAGAATAGAATATTCACTTTTATGTTTTCGCACAGAATAATTTATCAGCAAACTGAATCTAGTCGTCGTTATTCTGACAAAAAATAGTTCGGGCTAGGCATAAAACGAATTATTTGTTTTAATTGAATTCTGTACGCGTGTCCAATATATATAATGGTTACGATTCTGTACTTCCATTCTCTAGAATTAAAATATTCTTTCTATTCTTATGTAGTAGGATCACAAATCACCTTTGTATCATCAGTATCATCAGTGAATACCACCGCTTCGGAAAGTTGATTTCGATGAAAAGAAACAGGGGAGAAACTCAGCGATTACTCTTTTTTATATAGCTACTTGAAATCCAAAAAAATCTATAATATTTAACATTTTAATGTGCCTTTTTGTAAAATGAAGTTGTTGACATATTTCTGAAAATTATGTAGACACAAATCCAAAAGTGATTCGGGTGTCTTATTAAAAATGCATATACTCAATCCGGCAAATGATTTCTGAACTTTCTTCATGCTCAAACAAGTTTTTTTATTAAATAGTAACTAGTAAATGAAATCTTTCTCTGAAGCTAAAAGGTAAGACAAGTATCAGCCCTTTAACGTCCCACTACAGGGTACAGGCCTTCTAAGGTATGGGACAGAGGGGTTTTAGAGCATAGATCCAGCACACTGGACCTGCTAGATGTGCAGGTTTCCTCACAATGTTTTCCTTCACCGAAAAGTACAGTGATGGATTGGAAAGAACAATCAAGTAGCTTTTTTTATACTATAAAGAGAAACTAAGTGGTGCCAGTTCTGACTTCTAACTCGCAACTTTTTTGACGACACCCCATTCATTTCACCTCTATTCCATCATGGCTCCACTTGTCATGTAATTGGACGTTCACTGGCAGACAGCTGTTGTTATTAGGCTTTTATTTTAGATAAATGTACATACATACATACATAGCATCACGCCTCATTCCCATAGGGGTAGGCAGAGAACACATCCTTCCACTTGCCACGATCCTTGCATATCTCCTTCGCTTCTTTTATTCTCATTACACTTTTCATACAACACCGTCGATTTAAAGTACTCATAACCTGGCTCTTATTTCAAATGTCCTGGATGTGGTCCAGGAACGTTTGCGTTTGCGTTGGTCTTCCCCTTCCAACTTTCCCATACACTTTTGACACATAAATCCTTTTTGTCAGTTCATTCATTCTCTCTACGTGCCCAAACCATCTAACCATACCTTTCTCAATTTTAGTCACTTCATCTTCTTTTATACCACAACGTTCTCTTATTTTTTACTTTGTCACTCAGTTTCAATCCAACCACACTTCTCAATACTCTCATCTCTACCGTATTTATTTTATTATATGCTACTTTTGCCATACCCAACTTTCATTACCATATATAAGTGTATGCACCAAAACTAAAATGTATTCGAAATAAATCGGGTAACACCGCGAGGAACAGAAATTTCTATATTATAAATATCAGATATAAATTTTTATCACCTGAAAAATGTTGGAAAATTTGCTCGGAACGTTAAACCAACATTGCACCGAGGGTGTTCTAAATTCATTTGATCTGAAAAACCCATTGTTCCGTGGATAGAAAACGAACAATTTATGAAAACGGTTATTGCTTCCTATAAAAAAAACAGTTGCCAAACTTTCCCCCAGGTAATTTGGGCCTCCAGTTGTCAGAGTTTGTTAGACTGCGTTAATTTAGTAACACAATTATAATGTAGTAAGTCAAAGTAAGTAGCAGCCCATTAACGTCCCACTGCTGGGCACAGGCCTCCTCGCTCATATGAGAGAGGGTTTTTAGAGCATAGACCCACCACGCTGCTCCACTGCGGATTGGCAGGCATAGTACACAAGTGCACTCTCTATTCCTTCACTCTCATAGTCCGACATGACGGCAATCCGACACGACCGGAGAGAGAGATCAGGCGCAGGACCGACGGCTTAACGTGCTCTCCGAGGCACGGGGGTGAATCACACCGCCAACTTCCCAACTTCGGGCAAATATTGAGAAAATCTTAATAGAAAACTCAATATCGATTTCGAACTGGCCCGACCCGGGACTCGAACCCAGGACCTCATGTCTGTAGTCGAACATGCTAACCACTAGACCAATGAGGCAGTTATTATAATGTAATTATAATGTAATTACTAGTTATGGATGTTTTACGTCGTTATGTTTTATTGTCGTATACTAAATTAGTATGGTAACTGATTCGATTTGGATGAGGGATCCTATAGATCCTCATCATCTTCGAAACTCCAAGCTTCATCGGCCGCTAAGTGACTCTGTACTTCCGCATGAGCCCCATAGTCAGCGACCACGTCTCAGAACCTTAGATCATCACTGGCAATATGTACTTTTAGAAGAATCTGGTCTTCAGGCACTAAGGGGTATTGGACAACATAGTTTCGTCCAATATAGAAAGCCAATTGCCAAATAATAAGTATGAGATGAGATAGAGGATGTTTAAAAGATTTCCTCTTCTTGAAAATAAAGACAAGTACTTAGTGTGGTATTTTAAAATAATCCGCTAAATCCTACTTCTGATGTATCACTTCACTGTGATGAAGTACGAATGGAGATTCATTTTAAGAGTGTGTCGAAATTGTATATTACAAATTTGAATACAGTGACTAAAACATGTTTATCTGCAATCTCTTAGACTATTTTAAGAGTGTGTCGAATTTGTATATTACAAATTTGAATACAGTGACTAAAACATGTTTATCTGCAATCTCTTAGACTATTTTAAGAGTGTGTCGAATTTGTATATTACAAATTTGAATACAGTGACTAAAACATGTTTATCTGCAATCTCTTAGACTATTTTAAGAGTGTGTCGAATTTGTATATTACAAATTTGAATACAGTGACTAAAACATGTTTATCTGCAATCTCTTAGACTATTTTAAGAGTGTGTCGAATTTGTATATTACAAATTTGAATACAGTGACTAAAACATGTTTATCTGCAATCTCTTAGACTATTTTAAGAGTGTGTCGAATTTGTATATTACAAATTTGAATACAGTGACTAAAACATGTTTATCTGCAATCTCTTAGACTATTTTAAGAGTGTGTCGAATTTGTATATTACAAATTTGAATACAGTGACTAAAACATGTTTATCTGCAATCTCTTAGACTATTTTAAGAGTGTGTCGAATTTGTATATTACAAATTTGAATACAGTGACTAAAACATGTTTATCTGCAATCTCTTAGACTATTTTAAGAGTGTGTCGAATTTGTATATTAAAAATTTGAATACAGTGACTAAAACATATCCTGTAATGTTTAGGCAATTGAAAAGTTTGTCGACCGGATACTTACTCTCTTTCTCTAAAGTCTCCTTTAGTGAATCTATCGTATGCCTGCGGCCCCTGGTGTGGTTTTCATAATAACAGAAGACCTCATTAATCCCAGTTAAAGCCAGCAATAATATAAATTAAGATATACGACAATATTTATGGCTTTGAATATCCAGATAACGAAGTATTCTGGTAAAATGCTACTTCTTACACATTCAACTGTTCTTCACTAAAGTTAATTGACATAAATGAATAAATTATATTTTTAACAAAACCAAATCAACCACGTTATATATAAGTATTTTGTCGTAATTGTTTCTAATTAAAGTGTGACTGAATAAAGACCCAACAGTCCCTTAAATCTACTTTCACATAAGTATCTCGCGTAACACGTTACGCAACTTTTTCCCTATCGTGTCTACATTTATAGAAGTTTTACTTCAATAAATGCTTGAGGAAAACTCTGATATAAGACCATTAAATGTTGTGAAAAGTTTTGTATTATTGGAGAAAATCTTCGTATTGCATCGGATAATTGGATGGATGCGAGAGTTAAGAATCAGAGCGAAGCTTTCACGCGATTTCTCCCATGTAATTAACTGGAAACATTTAACAGAGTGGGTAGGAGGAATTTTTATTGGCATGTTCAATAATTATTGGGTATTTTTAACGTTTAGCAAGTATATTGTATCTAAAAATGTATTGCATAAAAGATTATTTTCGATATTATTAATTCGTTTTGTTTCAAGACTTCCTTGACTTGAAACTTTCGAATTTATTTGTTAAAGTACGCTTTTACAGTCATATATTTATTTTTATTTTTATTCCATTTTAGACTACCATCACTGTCAGTATATTGCAGCCAAACGTTAACCAATAAATAAAAAAAAGTATTATTTGAAAAATTCCAACGTACATGTGTTAACGCTTTAAATATACACTGTCTCGGCAACTTTCCTTTTAATTCCTCAACCCCAGTTGGAAACTGGGCAAATGAAAAAGGCTGCCGAGTTAACTGGAAACGTTTCCAACGTTTTACCGCAAACCAATTCCAGTTTTAAAACTTTTAAAAGTTCCAAAGAGTGTTTTCTTACTCCGTTGCCTCGTCTGGATTGACTTTAATAATTGACAACTCAATGTTTTGGAGGGTAGTCGAAGAAATCGTGATTGAAGTAATCTAATTTAGCATTTAATCGTGCGTTTACATAAATTATTTTTTTATTTGGTTTCCAATAAAGCTTATTACTAGATTTGACACTAGTTATACATTCATTAACACAAGATAATTAACATTCTAATTATAGGAAATAAAGACGACGTATTAAATAATGAGAAAGTACACAGGGAAACCAGCGATGCAAAGATATAAAAAGAAATTGTCAATATAAATAACAAAATGAATACAAAAAAGAAAATGAAAAAGAAGTTTAAATTTAAAAGCTGTGGTAGAGAAACAGAATTAAATATTCAGGAAATTGTAGTTTAGATTGCATATAACTTATAATTAAAAACAAAAAACAAAGTATATTTTACGTAAGTCAAACGTTTTCTTATTTTTCATTCCGTCTATCGCGTGTAGCATTACGCTTGTATAGGTGTTAGGGATAAACTGGTTCTCATCAGCTGCTTTACTTGGTCTTGGTCTAACTAAAATTCAAAAGTTCTTTATTCACTTCGGCTTTTACAGAACTTTTGTATCGTGATTTATTGTTTTCGTATTATTTTCACTTGATATAAGACCTATAATCATCACCGTTACCATGTCGTTTTAATTTATTCAATTTCGATTAGAGCAATGTATTCTCACTCTTACGTTTTTTATGGTCCACGTCAGCCTCAAAGTTACAGTATTTCAATTAGCTTCTTTTAGTAAAACTTTTAATTTATTAAGTGACATCTCTTGAACGTCTTCTGGCAGTATGTTATAGAAACGTATACAATTACCTTTAAAAGGATTGTTAATTTTACGTAGCCCACTAGAATTTGTAACACTTTTATTATTTGAAGTAAGAAAGCCATGTACTTTAATACCAAGGGTCAGTGCTGTCTCCTACACTTTTCATCATATTTATAAATTACCTGTTAGGAATAAACAACATTCATTGCTACGCAGATGACAGTACGGGGGACGCCTGCTACAATGGGCACCCGCAGCTCTCTCCCATTCAGGTAGAGGAGCACAGGAACAATCTGGTGACTGAGGTTGAAAGAACAATAGCGCAGGTCTCGGATTGGGGTACGAAGAATATTGTTAAGTTTAACCCAATGAAGACCCAAGTGCGCGCCATCACAGCTAAAAAAACTAGACCTCGCACCACGCTTCCAAAACATCCCCCTCACTACCTCGAAAAGTATTGGAATTCTTGGCGTCGATGTTTCTAGCGAAGTACAATTCCGTGGGCATTTGGAAAGCAAAGCCAAATTGGTTTCTAAAAAGCTTGGGGTACTCAATAGAGCCAAGCGGTACTTTACGCCCGAACACAGAATGTTTTTATATAAGGTCCAAATCCGACCGCACCTAGAGTACTGCTCTCATCTATGGGCTGGAGCACCCCAATACCAACTGCTTCCATTTGACCGGATAGGCGGGCTACACGAATTGTCGACGACACAATTGTCCAGTAAGCTGGAGACGCTGGAGCATCATAGGGACGTTAGCTCTCTATATGTGTTCTATCGTATCTATAACGGAGAATGCTCTGAGGAGCTGTTTGATGTGGTACCGCCATCACGATTTAATCAACTAACAACTCGGCGAAGAAATAAATTTCATCCACACACCTTGGATGCGTGGACCTCTGCCACAGTACGTTTTCGTCGATCATTCTTTCCGCGCACATGCATAATGTGGAACAAACTACCGTCAACAATGTCCCCACTTGGCTATGATTTACAAGAATTCAAGAGGCGAATAAACTCCCATTTATTAGGTCGGCAACGCATCGGTGGTTCCTTTGGTGCTGCAGGTGTCCATGGACAGCGGTAATCACTTAACATCAGGTGACCCGCTAGCTCGTTTGCTGCCAAGGCTATAAAAAAAAAATACTTGCCCAACAATAAGATGTTTAAAAACCGTCGAATTTTTCGCGAAGCTATTAAAATTTAACGTCGCCCCCAAAAATTCGTTATGAAGAGATTCCTATTAGTATAAAAGCTTGTCAAAATTCAATTACCTATCCAATAACGTTGTCAAATATCAACATGGCGGACGTGGGACACGGCGTGGGCCGATATTTAGAAAAGAAAACCCTCGATTTTACTGCCAACTTTTTAGGGCGGCCTAAAACTTTCGCATTATGGCACTGTCATAAAAATTAGCGAGTCAAATTTGAATTTTAAGTATATAAATTACACTAGCTTTTACCCGCAAATTCGCTCCAATAAAGCCATGAAAAGTTTCATACAAAGTTCACTTTCGAAAATGTTTCTAAAGTTTAATTTATATATATGTCGGAGAAATAGAGAGAAGGAGAGCATAAAGCATAGAGGTGTAAGGTTCTCCGCCTACAACCTCATTAACGGTATCCATAATTTCCATACTGTGGGCGTTGGTTGGGTTATGTTGGTGCAATCAAACACTTTACTAATTAACTCAGATTATAATGTTTAATCACTTAACGTTCCCGATATCAATTTACACAAACTCATTAATAATAATAGTGCGAACGCGACAGTTTCAAATTTTGATCGCACCGGCGGGCCGTCACCCGAGGACTACTGAGAGACGCGCGCCGGACTGCCACTTATTGACTCTGACTTTTGCACACAGACCAGCGATCCACAGACTATTGCACTCCGACATATAGATATATTTTAATTGTTTTTTGCGGTATATTTGCGTTACCTGTCAAACGATTTATTAACCTTTACATACTAAAGTATGTCGTTACCATATCGTGTTTTATAATACTTTCTAAGGCTTTTGATTCAAATTCAAATTCAAATTCAAAATCACACTCGTCGTGAAAATGACGATTTCTTATGTCGATGTTCGATGATAATAGTATTACTTAACCTGCAAATTAGTGAGCAATTCCTTAACATACATCCATAGCATCACGCCTCATTCCCATAGGGGTAGGCAGAGACAACATCCTTCCACTTGCCACGATCCTTGCATATCTCCTTCGCTTCTTTCATTCTCATTAAACCTTTCATACAAGTTCGTCGGTTTAGAGTACTCTTGACCTGGCCGTTATTTAAAATGTCCTGGATTTGGTCCAGGAACGTTCGCCTTGGTCTTCCCCTTCCAACTTTCGCATTCACTCTTGACTCATAAATCCTTTTTGTCAGTCTCCTTTCATTCATTCTCTCTACATGCCCAAACCATCTAAGCATACCTTTCTCGATTTTAGTCACTACGTCTTCTTTTATACCACAACGTTCTCTTATCACACTATTTCTTACTCTGTCACTCAGTTTTAATCCACTCATACTTCTCAACGCTCTCATTTCTACCGCATTTATTTTACTTTTGTGATTCTTCTGCCATACCCAACTTTCACTACCATACATAAATGTTGGCACCAACACTCCAGCATGCACAAGAAAAATGTGTTAAAGTGATATTTTATGACGATACGCCCTATTTTATCCGTCTCTTTTCTGACATTTGCCTTAAGTTGTGTTGATGGCGGTGTACTCCATCCCCTTGCCTCGGAGAGCACGTTAAGCCGTTGGTCCTGCGCCGTATCTCTCTGCGGTCATGTCAGATTGGCAACTCATCCTATTATGACAATGAAAGATAATATCTCCAGTGCAAATGGCTAATCTCTATAAGACTGGCAGCCGTGGTCGATCGGTTCGGTCAAGAGAAGTTTATTCCGACATTAGTGTATAAATTGATGTCTCTATGATTTTATTTTCTTATAAAAGTATAATTTTTTTAAGCATATTATATTTAAGTCTATGCACTTTTAATTTATTTATTGAGCTACTAATTATACAAAGTTTGCCTGGAAGTGATAGGTTGCGATAACACCGCCGTTAAAACTTAAATCGTAGCTACGCTGATTAATTTGTATGTCTCTTTTTATCTTGTGTGCAATAAAGTATTTTCTCTGCTCTCACACGAGATTCTAATTTATATATATCATGTATAGTCAAGGTATAAGCGTATACAAAGTGTATTCAACAGGCAATGTTGTTAACCGGAAGCTAGCTGTCGCGCTACTTGCCCCGTGTTTCCACGCTACGTTATCTATACTGCAGCTGCATGGCCGGCTACGAGGTGAATAACTTGTGCCTTGAAAACAATGTTAGCAACCATTGTCCATCCATTAATATAACACTTATATATACTAACTGTCGCCAGCAGTGTCCCCAGTGTAGTCCCCAATCTTGTAGAATGTGGGACAAACGCAAATAGTTGGATTACTTCACTGATGTAATGATGGAAAGACGCGCTTCACTAGTACAGGTGCTATATTTGATTATCGGGAATGCAAATTTAAGAAATGGAATTTTCTAATTGGTCTGGACTGGTGGAAAGGATTTGAACTGGCTTCTTAACGCACTATCAATAAAGACGTGCCGCCAAGCAATTAAATTTGCACTCTGGTAGCATGCTGTATAGACTGTATCATCATTTGTCGTCAGGTTTGCTATAATGCCCAAGTTATTCCTGTAAATTATATAATGTTATATGTCTAAATGTTCATGTAATGCTGAAGCTAACTATAGTATTTAATTGTTTTAAACTAAAATTTTTGTTTTAAACTTACAAAGGATAATAAACATGGTAAGATCTCCCTAAGGATCGTTTACCGTATCAATGTCCGGGCGTTTACAAAATTGACTGCAGGTGTGGAAGCTCTTATATTGTGCAAACGAAGCGTTCCATACCAACTCGTGTGTCAGAACACATAAATGCCGTCAAGCACAACGACATACAANAACCGCCCACAGCAGTAACGTCGTGACCACGATCCATGCAACTGGGTCGAAATATCGGCAAAATTAAAAAACGCCATCGTGGTATGTACCCGTTCAAATAGTAAATATATAGTATTTAAGATTATAAAAATAACAACGACATCCATTTGATGCTTATGCAACCGCTGTTGTGCCTCAGCTTTTATAATCTCTCATATCTTCTAAGATTTCCTATTTATTGAAATACTGTTCAAGGCAGTTATATACTATATGAAATATACAACATTTTTAATGTATTTAATTGCATAATATATAATACTGTATTGTATAAATTAGCCTGGCATATATTTTTTGTAATACGTAATAAATAGAAAAAAAAAGTTACTGTCTGTTATCCTTTATAAATAAATATATGTCGGAGAAAGAAGCATATAGGTTGCCGCCGATATCGGCATTAGACCATAATTAAACCTCCAAACTGTGGGCGTCGGTGGGTAATGTTAGTGCAATCAAACATACTTTATTAATTAACCCGGATTATAATGTCCCATCACTTGATGTTTCCCATATCAAATTACACAAATACATTAACAGAACACATTAACATCAATAGTTATAAACGCGCGACAGTATCAATGTCTGTTTGTTTGTGTATACTTTATTGCACATCAATAAATAACAATTTAACATATTAACTTACTAATAAATACATGTACAAAAGGCGGTCTTATCGCTAAATAGCGATTTCTTTCAGACAATTTTTGGGTTTAAAAAGCAGTGAGTATCCAAACTGATGGGCAATGGCATAAACATACATATTAATACACATATAACATGAAAATATAAGAACATACATAGCTTATATAATAATAAACTTACATATATTTAAAATGTATTATAAATTTGACTCTTTTAATAAAAAGAGTGAATGTGCATCATATAACTTACGAAACCAAAACAAACTTGTTATAAATTCTAGTAGGCTACATAAGATTAACATCTCATTTAAGGGTAACTGTATACGTTCCTATAATTAACTCCCACAAGACAAGTTCTAAAGATGTCAATTTATAAATTTAATGTCTTTGTTAAAAGACAGTTCATAGAAAAATCGTATTATAAGTTGCAAGATTACTTAGACGATAGAAACGCCTGGGAGTGAACGAATTGCTCTAATTTTAATTAAAATATAGTGAACTAATATGTTATTGTAATGATGATGGTAAAAAAATATACCCGACTGAGTTTGTTGTGGGTTCTTCTCGGATCAGGGTGCGAAGGAACCCTCATAACTTTAGATTTTAAGCCGACTTTGAGTACCATCATCAGACGTATATTAGAATCAGAGTGTGGAAAAAAAATATATAATTTGACGAATCAAAAGTGCTGTAATATGCCTACTTGAATAAAGATAAAAAATTTGATTTGATGTGAAATATATCTAAATTATACATAAAATAATACATAAATCGTCTAAACTTTAGTCTTTTAAAGAAACCGCTCCGGTCGACCGCTCCGGCGGAACGTTACTGGAAAATTGTCGAGCACGCCGCCGGCCTGTGACTCAATTACTCAGTTCAGTGCCGATATATGGCTGGCGTTTCGGAAACTTTTTGACTATTTTTTTAAGATATACAATTCCGTAGCACATTATTTTGTTTATCGTTTACGATTCAATTGCACAGAAATATGTTCCTTACGACATTGCAATACAAGTCTTTTGATTTTTCAGTTTTTCTGTACCATAATATGAATTTATTATACATTACAACCATCTTCTTTAATCAATCTATCTATTACTGGATACTACATCAAAATTAGTTGAATAGTTTAAAAGATCTAAGGTAATAGACAGTAGAAATTACTTCGTTTTATACTATGTAAAGATATAATAAATTTGTTCGCTCCGGGTGTCCAAAAGCCACTTCTCGTGTTTTATATACGTATAAAAGAGCAATTCATCTTCACTTAGTGACGTAATAAGTCACTTGAATACTTCCCCATAAGGAAAATCTCGCTCTTAGGGCACAATTATAATCCAGGATTTCATAGACAATCAAAGTGGACAATTTTGGCCGACGATTACTCCAAGTGAAGTGGAGCCCTAAAGCGTAAGGACACTTAGAAGTCGCATTTAATTAATGGGACTCTCAAAAGTCCTACATGAATTTAATTGGAGAAAATTTGTCTGCTTAACAAGTTCGAATGCCACTGTGGTGCAATTGTGCCAATATTTGCTTCGCTAGCCTAGGTCCTGGATTCTGTTACTTATACGAAAGGGGTAAGGCAAATTAGCTGCCCATTATTGCCCCACTTCTGGGCACAGGCCCTCTGACTCATAAAAGAGGGTTTTTTGAGCTTTGACCCACCACGCTGCAATATAATGAAACTTAACTGAACAAAAATCCTAGAAGACTATAGATAATTGGATGATAACACTGATATCCCTGAAATGTTGGAAGTTATTGTGTAATTTATTGGCAACCCTTAAAAATACCAAAAAACATTGTGTAATATTGTTATGTTATGCAATTCGAAGTAGCTTTAACGTACAGAACAATTTTGTGTGTATAGTTTTTCGAGCTGCTTCGTGAAGGAGAGAATAAAAGTTGTTAGTTTCATGTGAACTGGAGTTTTTATAATACGTGGGTTAAAACACAGGTATTAACCCAACACTAATACATATATACAATAATAATTAAAATTAATTTAATTTACAAGTTTGAACATTATTATTACAAAGTTACGTAAAACATCAGGAATTTTAAGTAAATTTAACCAGCATAGACACTTTTCTAATGTAACCTCCTTAATGCGTTTGACAATATAAACTTTTTTTATTTCTGGACTGGTGGGAGGCTTCGGCCATGGTTAATTACCACTCTACCAGCAAAGACGTACCGCCAAACAAGTAGATTTGTGTTCCGCTACGATGCTGTGTAGAAAGCGTAGGGGGTGTATCGCCTCTTAACAGATTAACGCGCTTCCATCTTAGACTGTATCATCACTTACCATCAGGTGAGATCACAGTCAAGCTCTAAACTGTTAGCAATAAAAGAAAAAAACATCATGGCTCTCGTCGACAGAGTTCTGATCGAAAAATGGAGGGAAGATCTTGGGTCGCCAACTGCGGGTAAAGTCACGGTGGAGGCGATCCGTCCACACCTGGACAATTGGCTTACCAGTGGCCATGGATCTTTTTCCTACCGTCTGGTGCAGGTGCTGTCCGGCAATGGCTGCTTCGGCAAGTACTTGAACCAGGTCGTTGGTCATGAGGAAACGCCCTCCCGTCATAAGAGTGGTGCTCTTGTAGATACGGCGCATCATACCCTGGCGGAATGTCCAGCGTGTGCATCCCAGCGGCATATCTTGTTGTCACTGGTTAGACGAGATCTTTCACTGGAGAGCATAATTGGGATAATGCTCGTCAGTGAAGTTGAGTGGAGGGCGGTTGCCTTCATTTGCGAGACCGCCAACTCGCTGAAGGAGGCAAATGAGAGACTAAGGGAGCAAAAGGCTGAAACTCTTCCTCGCCGTGGGAGGATGCTTAGTGGCAGATGCTTCACCCTATTGCGTGGTTGGTCCACGGGGTCGGTTTCATCTGGGTCACTAGAGTGGAATGCAACTAGGGAACCTCTACTGACCTCACTCGTGTATAGGGAGGGATCCGCTGGGTTTTAGTGTAGAGTCCCACAGTTCCGATTGGAAAAAGTCTTTCAACGGGGTGCGTAAAGGCATTTCCCAAGGATATGATAGGTAGGATGCTGTGTAGATATCGTTAAAGGTAAATATAACTTTCAAAGTTAGCATGCTTTCATCTTAGACTGTACCATCAGGTGAGATCATAGTTAACTGCTATCATTTCAGTTGTAAAAAGTCGAGTTCGTTATCCCCTTTGTTTGTTGTTGTTGAGCGTTGTCCCCTTCATAGTAAAAGTGTACATCGCGAAAGAAACATGTTTACCGAATTTAAAATAAATAGACTGAAAATTGGCAGATATTAAAACAAATGAAACAACAGTGTGACAGATACCAAGTCAAGATGATGAGGATAACTCACTGCGCTTGGTTGTTAGCTCTTCTCAGGACAAGGCGTTCAAGAAGCACTCATAACATTAGATTTTAAGCCCTTCTTTAATATCAACATCAGTGGTATACTGGATAGAATATATATAAAAAAAACTATATTTGAAGATTCAAAAGTACCCAGTAGCCCACTTGATAAGAGATTCTTTTGTAGACTTTCTTTTCTAAATATAGATTTTTCTTTACATTTCAACTCAGAATATCCATAAAACTCTCCATATAATGTTTAACAAAGGAAAGCAGTGTAAGAAAAAGCTCTCAATTAATGAACTTTAAAAATAAAACCGGTTAAGAGTGTTAGCTTTACTCAAGCCGGTGCCGGATATCCGGGGACTCCATCGAGAGCCTTCTAAGTTTGTTGCCCAATTATACCGCCTCCAACAAAAGGCGAGTTCTTTTAAACATTAATTCATTCTTGACGCGGGAAGGGTTCTTGGATTTTCACTGATAATCTTTAGAAATATTTCAAGCATAATTCATTCCGATTTAAGGACAAGGTCTGAGTGCCCCCGTGTATTTTGCTTTTTGCATTCAAAAATTGATAGAAATTAGTTAGGAATAGCATTTAGAAAGGAATAGAATTTTAAGGTCTGAACTACTACCATAGGAGGTACTTTACTTTGTACATAGAGCGCTTGCCTATATCTTAGACTGTATCATCACTTACTATCACATGAGATTATAGTCAAGGGCTACCCTGTTTTGCTACACAGGAGAAATAATACTTAACAGCCTTTCAATACCATAAAATTTGTTTTTGCCAAAGTGAGCTATGCGAGAGCGAGCAAAATTTTCTTTTTTTTCATCCACTTTAAACAACAAGGACGTATCATCAGCAATTAACACTGTTCGCGCCAACAGGCGCGAAGCCTTGGTACCTCGGAAGCGGCATACTCGCGCCATCTGCAACCTTTCCGACGTACTAATGCACTGGTTATCGGGAGGCATCCGTATACAACACAAGAGGGCGCCTCCTCTGCAGTTCCGTTATCATGGAGCAATATAGTTTATAGATTATCTGTAGTACAGAAGTCGATATCGAGTGGTCAACTCTCGAAGCGTATGGTGACGGGGCAGAATAAGCCCGCTTCGTGATTTTGTATGATTTTGGCGGGAAGTGCAGTAATTCCACGCGTTAATTAGTTTGTGGGACTAATGAGAAGATCGGCGCCGGGAGACCAGGTAGGTGTACAATTCACTTATCGGTTCGACCCCTGTGGAATCTCTGCCTTAGCATTCTCCTCCCGCCGTCACGGGACCGACTCGATCTGGATTCCTATGGGCCCGGGTCCAGAGTCGAGTCCATGCCAGAGTCACGCGTGAACAAGCACTTTATCACATTTGTCTTTCACCTGGTATGCAATATCATTTACAAATATTAAGGACAAAAAAGGGCTGAGTAATGATCCTTGTGGGACACCCATTTTTATGGATGAATCTGACAACTTTACGCCATTTAAAAATATCTTTTGTATTCTATTTTGAAAATAAGATCTCAACAAATTAAGTGCCTGATCTCTCACACCTTACCGACTTAGTATAAGAGTGCTATGTTCAACACAATCAAAGGCCTTAGAAAGTGTTATAATGCTACCAATTATTACGTTTGGTATTCCAAGTGTTAGAATGATATTCCACCGCCTATAAGAAAATCCAAATCCTTTGGAATATGCAGAGCCCTGTGCAGTGGTGGAATAAAAGTAAAAAAGTAAGTAGCAGCCCATTAACATCCCCCTGCTGGGCACAGGCCTCCTCACTCCGAGGAGCGAGGGTTTCTAGAGCGTAGACCCACCACGCTGCTCCACTGCGGATTGGCAGGCATAGTATACAAATGCACTCTCCATTCCTTCACGCTCATAGTCCGATGTGACGGGAATCCGACACGACTGGAGAGAGATCAGGCGCAGGACCGACGGCTTAACGTGCTCTCCGAGGCAGGGGGGTGGATCACACCGCCAACTTCCCAACTTCGGGCAATTATTGAGAAAATCTTAATAGAAAACTCAAAACTGATTTTTCAATTGGCCCGACCCGGAACTCGAACCCAGGACCTCATTTCTGTAGTCGAACATGCTAACCACTAGACCAATGAGGCAGTTGAAAGGCAACAAATTGAATAATTGTTAAATATTTTATTTTTTTATAGTAAGTAGTAGCATACTTATTAGAATACCTTGTGGATATAATAAGTTGTTTATATATTCCTTTTTGAAGGGAAAACCTCTTTAGCACCGTTTATATAGGAATCATTACATACAGTACATTTTAGGGTCGGTCATGAAGCTTGTTGGTCCCCTAACTATGTGATCTTTTAGGGAATGTTCATGAAATCGAACAATAGCCTATTCAATACAATTCGACGTTATATATAAATGTTTATCGTTATCTTTAAGCCTATATTTTTGAAGATATTTTTTCATTTTTAGATGTCTGCTAGTGTCTCAACTTTTCTAAAACAATGTCTCTTCAGTTATCTTATTTTATTTAGTCCATTGCTTGGTTTTAGATTTATGTTATTAATCTTTTTCGTCTTTTTTTTATTGTTTACCTTTAATGTGTTTTCACTCTGATGTTGGCAGACCTATTTAGGTGCGAATTGAAAGGCAGATACCGCAGTTTTACGCCTTTTTCACCAAGGATCGGCATTGTTTTAAATCAATTTTATATTCATTATTATCATGAACTTTTTCTGCTCCTTAACCCGTTTCCTCATATCTTAGGATCGTTACCAGCACCTTTCATGATCCTTTCCTTTATCAAGGAACTCTATCTAGATCTGTTCTCTGAAACGTATTTGTTCATCGATAATAGAAGTATTTAAAGTAATGAGCATTTTACCGGTAATTACAATCTTTTCACAGTTGTTACCCTGTATCCTGGTAATATCAGCGACATGTAGATAGATAATAAGATAGATGTATACTTTATTGAACACCGCAGAAATAGGACAAAAGAAAAATACAACAACTTAAAAATAACTAAATTTAGTGTGCAATTGGGCGGTCTTATCGCTACATAGCGATCTCTTCCAGACAACCCTTGCGGTTAGGGAGACAGTCATAGAAGAGAGAGAGAGAAGGTAGGCGGTGTTACTATAGAAATAGACATACATATATTATCTACATAAAGATATTTATAATAATACAAATACTTACATGCACATGTAGTATGTAGCTTAATATTTAACGGGAAGAGGCCCAATTAAATAAACTAAATACTAACTTAGAATATCTTACAGTCACCTATAGCTTTACACTTTGAAGACTTTATTTATAGACTTATAATATGATAAAATCACTACTATAACGCTGTAAAATCTGATAAAGGATACTTGTTACATCTTTACATAAAAACTACAGGACGAACTTTGATAAAACTTCATAATGTATTGTAATAATAATATATAGATTGTTTTTGTATAAACATAACTTGCATCTTGGAATTGGCACTTGTTTTATTTCACAATGATTTATATATTAACAAGTCCTTGTCTCAGTCTTTAAGCGCGATGAACTTCATAAGTATCCAATCGATTTTGGTATTATTTTTTATTGTAAATTTGTTTTGAAACTCAAAACATCATTAAATATGAGTGGGGTGTCTTCACTAGACTATTGCTAGTATTACGGGCCTCGAGGCTGTGCCTCATTACCCGGGCCGATGCTCTCGCACATCTTAGATGTGCGGATGAATTTAGCCCTTAGGGCTAGGGCACGCTCACGTAGTGGGCGCGGCCTTCTGGTGTTCCCTCTGAATTTCACGTGGTGATATCTCTCCCGAACATCTGAGACTTTGTCCCCGCAGTGCCGACAGTGTGGGATTTTAATGGCCTAAAGCGTTTTGTATGCCGATTATGCTCCTGAGGGCTTTGGCTGACGGGTCGGTTAGGTCCCGGTCACTGTAATAGGCCGAGCACATCTCCGTGACGGCTTTTAAAGCTCCAATTATGAGCTGTTTCATTGGTTCTGACCGCTGACTTTCACTGCCTCATTGGTCTAGTGGTTAGCATGTTCGACTACAGACATTCAAAATTAAATATGAGTTTTGTTGTGAACAAAGTTACATAAGCATCCAATAGATGGCACTGCACTTTAATTTTATATATTTAGATTAACGTTTGACTGTCATCTCAGTCTCAGTCTCAATCCCGGTTTAAGATGGAAAAGCAATATGTAATTACCTTTCTTCGTACCGTTACAGAAGATAATTAGTCACATCCTAAGCCTCTCACAAAACCATAGTCAGATAAATTAGAAAATCCAATTTCCTAAATTTGTCCTGGCCGGATTCAAACCCAGTATATCTCAATCTATCATAAAGTTTAGCTACTTCAACTAGAATGAAAATTCTTCTTCCCCGATTGAGTCAGTCTAATTATCACCTGCAAAATCTAATATGCAAAAATATTTTAATAACGTGAAATTATTTCTCCAACGTAATATATCTGGAAATGCTTCATTATAAAGTCACGGTGATTTGCGAGGGAAACTTTCGCAGAAATATCGTCTGTTTACTGGAGAACGTGAAAGAAAAAGGAAAACACTTACTTTTATATAATTTACGGAATGAATTTCGCAAAACGGAACGTACAAAATGAAATTACATTTTCAGAGAATATAAGTGACGTTACAATAGGTGAGAACTTTGTGCTTTGAATAAGGGACATCACAAATCCAGGTCCAAGTTCAATTGCAATTCCAAGAAGCTTAGCTGATTATCATGTCTGTGTTGTTCCTGTATTATATTTTGGTATTTATATAATGATTTTCGTTAGACATTAAAATAAATTATCCATAATAAAGAAAAAGTGCGTAAGAAGTAGGTCTTATGCACTTTTGCTCAAATATAATCTTTTAACTTTGCATTATACTCGTATGTATTTGAAGTAGCGGTATTCGTATATAAGCCACAGGCTTATGGGCTATTTTAATAAATTTGGAGATGATGAAGATGAAGAAAGAAGAAGAAATGTGGTAAACTCTGTCCGATCAGGCATCGATTAGCATAAAGCTTTCGCCAAATACTACACGTAACAAATCTATAACGAAATTATGCTTTCTTTAAAATTAACGAAAAAAGAATTTAATGTCTTTATTGTGTGTTTAAATCTGACATGTAATTTTAAATATTATACTTAAATATAATATGTCTACGGTAGAATATGATGGCACAAATATGTTTATTCGACCAGTGTTATTTATTTATTTATTTATTTATTTATTAGGAAGCCAACGTTATATACAATGTTTATACTTATGCTAAATTTTATTATTTATATACTAAAGTTATACATTGTATATCCCACTTACAGGCTAACTTGGCATGCAATACAAATATGTTACGTCTACAATTATATTATATTATGCAATAAACTAAAATATTATTAAATCTAAAAACTTACTAATAATATTTTGATAAAAAAAAATACCAAAAAAAAGTGGTGCGAAAGAAAGAAAAAGCTAATAAAAATAAATAAAAAATAAACTATCTGTTCATCAAAAATGTTTTTAATTTATGTTTGAACGATGTGGAGGAGTCGCCAAATATATCTATTTTTGCTTTTTTAAATATTTCATTATAGTTATCATCCATGTTTATCAAACAAACATTTTATTTCTAGACCATTTACCAATTCCAAATACAGATTCAAAAAGGGCCATTCCGGGTCTATATCTAAAACAAGATCCGGGTTCATGTGCAAATGCAAGTCTAATTCTAAACCCAAATTCAAAAATTCTTCACAATTAATAAAGAATTTATTTAGCAACAGTTTAACAAATTTAAATTCAAATCAAGTCCAAATCCAAAAACAATTCCAAATCCGGATTCAAGTCCAATTCCTGGTCGATATCCAGGTCTAGATTTAGGATGAGGTCCAGGCTTAAGTGCAAATGCAAGTCAATTTGCAAATAACAATTCAAAAATTATTCTGATTAAAAAAAAAAACTTTTATTTAGCAACAGTTTAACAAACTTAAATTCAAATCAAGTCCAAATCCAGATCCAAATCCAATCCCTGGTCGGTATCCTGTTCTAGATCTAGGATGAGGTCCAGGCTTAAATGCAAATGCACGTCAAATTGCAAATTAAAATCCAAAATTTCTTCCAAATTTAAAAAGACTGTATTTACCAGAAGATTAACAGATTTATATCAAAGTCTACTAGACTTTTACAGCATTTTTGAATCGTCAAATATTTGATTTTAGACGAATGTATGATTGATGATGATACTATAGTAACGAGGGTTCACACGCTGTTCTGTTCTTACAAGAACAACAGAGTAATTTAAAAGTAAAAGATGAGATTCCCGTCAGTAATTTATGTAGAAATCACGTAAAATAAAAAGTATACTTCATTTTTTACGTCGGTTAATGAAAGTGTGACGTTATTTTCTTTACTTTAGTTGGTTGATGAATTTGTTAATCCATTTACACCGTATTCTCTTTGCATCGTCTTAGAGAAAGTTCTTTCTTACGTACTCAAATATTTATGGCGAAAGACCAGCTCTTTGTTAGTCCTACTTAATATTTAAAGGGAAGAGGACCAATAAAATAAACTAACTACAGTTATTTATTCGTTAACAGTTCAACTCTTAAATAACGTAGTTCTCCTAATAATGTTACCAAAAAAAAACTGCCTACCGACATCTCGAAGCATTACTTAGTTTGTAAAAAACGTTTGGAAGTTATTAAATGGATCTTAAGAAAAATAAGTAAATAATTCTATTATTTGATTGAGTTTTGCATGGGTTCTCAGAACAAGGCGCAAAAGGCTTTAGATTTTGATTATTTCATGAAATGAGAATAAAGGCTCTGTAAAAGCTTACCTTATTAATGTTTTTTGTGTGTTTATAAATGTAAAATTTTGTGATTTGCTAGATTTTTCACAAATATAACTAAAAAATTGGGATAAAACTTCATATATGTATATTTACATCTAGGAATCTATTTGGCATCCTTTCTTTCTCATGATTATTGAAATTTCGACATCCATTTGTATGTACATTGCCCATATCAACTACTACTTGACATGATACGATAGTTCTGTCTAAAATCGGGCAATGAGAAATATAAGCAACTCTTTCTTTTTACGTCATAATGTGTATTATCTATTTCGCTTCTCGGTAACTGTCGTAACAAAATATGCGTACAGATAACAACAGACAATAGAAAAAACAAGAATAAATCAGTTACAAAGTGACCGTTACCAAAGGTGTGTGTGTGTCGTGTTGAAGGTCGTTAAGTTTGTTGTGGTATTTTATTAACTGTGATTATTTGCGTTTTTTATTATAGAAGTAATGTAAATAACAATGAAAACCCTTGAGGTAAGCTTTAATTTTTAATATATGAACCTATAAATACAAGACGGACTTTTTTCATTATCTCAAAGTTTAGCGCAACATGACGTTACGCCATAGTCTTAATTTAACAAACAAAAGATAACATTGTATAGTTTAACTATTAGCAAACATAAGAACAACAACATTTGGTAGTCTTTCATTTAAGTCCCAATAGCCACTTTAGCGTGATTCGACCCGTGGGGCAAAAACGTCCGTGCGGGGTAGGGCAGGCGACGGTTATTTCCGTAAAAAGCGCGGGCAAATTACGTGCGGCCGGACAGTCTTTGTGATAACTATTCAATCAATTTTAATATTTTTCGAGACATCACTACGAATGAGTTCAGCAGACAAGAAGGTTACGTAAACAACATATGATTGGTACCGTACTTGAAGTCCTATATTTAAATGTACACAGATACGTGGGCTACCTAGTTTTAAAAAGGCAGCAAACGTCTCAATTTAAATAAAATAAAGGCTATAATCACCATAGCAGTCAGTTCCCACATCCTAGCTAAACGTTTAATCAATTTATACGTGTCCATACTAAATTGCTTTTGTCCGGACTCAATTCAATTTACCTATTCAGCATATCGTCCCCTTTACACGTCAATAAAAATTTACTTCTCTCTTAAACGACGCGGAGACTTTTACAGTGTTGCTAGATATTTAAAATGCAACTTTTGTTGTACGTATCGCAAGTTGCATTACAGATGATTGAGGATAAAGTGAAAGCCGTTTCGCAAAACAGCTAAGGCGTAATATAACGTCGCCCATGGCCTGTGTAGGCCAATAAAGCCAAGCGAAACGGGTTGTTATACTACACCCTAAATGAGTCCAGTACCTTCCGGGTTCCAAAAGTCCCAGTGTAGGTCTGGCAATATGCTTTAAAAAAAATAACTTTAACTACTTGCTACACTCAGAAACCATCTAGCCAGCGTGTAACACAAAATCCTCAATGCTCTGAGCTCTCTCTCCATATCAGCGTCATCGTTGAGGTCCCCCGAAACATAATGTCCAAGATATTTAAATAATGGGGAACAAGTGGAAGAGGTGATAGAATTTGTATACTTGGAATGTAACTTTACAAAAGATGGAACATGTGAAAATAATATTGAAAGGATTAGCCAGATCGTGTCTCAAAGGGCCAAACTGGCTGTGCATGCAGGATTCTTGGTGCCGACACTTATGTTTGGTATAAAATAAGATGTAGTGACTAAAATGGAGAAAGGTATGTTAAGTTGGTTTGGGCACGTAGAGAATGAGTGAAAGGAGACTGACAAAAAGGCTTTATGAGTCAAGAGTGAATGGGAAAGTTGGAAGGGAAAGACCAAGGCGAATAGTCTTGGACTAAATCGAGGACATTTTCAATAAGAGCCAGATCAAGAGTACTCTAAACCGACGAATTTGTGGGAAAAGTTTAATGAGAATCAAAGAAGCGAAGGAGATATGGAAGGATCGTGGCAAGTGGAAGGACGTGGGCTTTGCCCACCCTTATGAGAATGAGGCGTGGCGCTATGTAAATTTTAACCCTCTTGAATGGGGCCCTATGATATGACATGATTACGAGGGTCCTCAAAAACCAGGTATTCACATTTTACCATGTTATAAATAGGTCCATGTCTAGCTGCATATTTCCCGCATATGTTTATCAGATAGAACCTGGGATGAGGCTCAGCAGCACCATCACATCTACATAGCTTATACACAGATCAAGGTTGTCAAATTACAATCCTTACTAACATTATAAATGGGAAAGTTACTCTGTCTGTTTGACGTTATTTAAGCTACTAAACCGATTTAAATTTTTAATAATGCTGTCTGAAAACACTATTCAACTCTGACGAACGATCGCTGAATATGATCTAAATTAGCGTTATTTGTATCTACTTTTTATAGAAATCTGTCAAATAAATGGTAAGAGTAACGTCTTTTTCCAAATTGCCTTTTCCATTCATAATTCGTTCACATAACGTTGTATAAGGCTCTATTGTTTTTTATTACAATACGTAAACTTTGTTCGCTGAACGCTATAAATTCATTATACAGTAACGTAGCGAGGGTTTAGGCTTAGCGAAAATAATGATGTATAGCATCATATTGCTGTAGCAATAAGTTATTTGGGTTAAGCTAATCGATGACGCATTTGTTCAAATAAAACTCCCAATAGGGTTGTAATGGGGGTTTTACGTGATAATCCCTTATTTCAACGATAAATGGGTCGAAATTTATCCGCAATACATTTGTTATTTACTAAATACAGTTTAGCATATAATATCTACATGTTGTTATTGCAAATAATAATCGATGACTAATAGATTAGTATAAACTGTGTTAAAGTCATCACCTTTCTATTATATTAACTGTAGTGTATGTGATTGTATAAATATTCACATATTTTATTTGTTATACATGAACACAAATCTGTTTATAGTTATAATACGAAAAATACGTTACGAATCAACATACATAGTAAATGCAGTAACACTATAAAAGACTATCTCGAGAGCATCGCTTCAGTTGTACGAAAGCACTCTGTTTGTTGAGATCACTTATAATCAAAAACACAAATAATCACTAATAAACACTCACAGTTTATAAAATACCACAAAAAAACTTAACGAACTTCAACGCGACACAGGCACAGTTAGTAACGGTCGCTTTGTAACTTTTGAATTTTTTGTTTTTCTATTATCTGGTGTTATTTCTATGCATATTTTGTAACGACAGTTGCCGAGAAGCGAAATAGATAATATACATTATGACTCAAAAAGAAAGAGATGTTTATATTTCCGATAGTCAGAGTTGAGACAGAAGTATGGTATCATGTCAAGTAGTCATTAATACGGGCAATTTAACGGATGGGATAGTGGACGAGTAAGACATTACACTAACGATTACAATCAATAATATATCAACATGTATACATGCGTATACGTGCGTGCGTGCGTGCCTTGGAGTATGCGTGTGTCATTTTAACTATTTTTTTGAAAACTATTAATAAATAAATAAATAGGATTTTCATTATAAAAGGTCGATATTCAAACTAATATATTATTTACTTCCACTAAACTCTTTTTGTCAATGACTCTACCACCGGTTCACAACCTACAGACTAGATGGAGAAGCATCCGGCAAGAAACTACATAGTCTTTTACTGTTTTGTTTATATCCATGTTATATTTAATATAAATTACAGTAAAATACATCATCAACATCCATTACCATTAAATATAAAAACAAATATCACACAATTATTATTATTACATATTAAAAAGACATCAGTTTTAATTTAAAGAAATACACTTAGCTTTGAATCGCAGAGCAGGCCTTTTTATGACACAACTAACTAAGAATACAATAATTCGTGGCTAACGTTGATTATAAACTGCCCTCTTGACTAACTTTTAGTACTATTTATACATTTGTCGTTAATGATGCCATTAGCATAAACCACCAATGGCAGCGTTTGTCGGCAAATATATTTCCTAATTATCTTATTTATTAAAAAACTACCATTTCCCGTTACTATGTAATAGTTACTATTAATATAATTTAAGTAATTCTTATCGCTTATGAAATATTACAAATATTACATCGCAAATTGGCATCATTTGCAATGTTCACAAGCTCACCAATCGGAATCAACATTTGTGATGTTTCAAGGTCATCGTTTTCTAAGAATACGATTTAGTCAAATAACGAACCGTACCCTTTAATTAAAATATTATTTTAATTAAATTATCTTATATATGTATGTATGCGTATGTGTGTATGGGTGTAAGTATGTTTGTACTTCAATTAGATGATTTTATAAAATGTCCAATTTCCTCAAAAGATAATCTATTAAGACCCCTGTTTGTAGTTGGATAAATGGTCAGTGTTTTATAGAATATGCTATACAGCTACCCCAGGACGTAGTATTGATGGCCAGCTAGTGCGGTTTTGTGTGATTCATGTGGACATATTACATAATTTCTAAGTTTCCCAGCCGTGATTTCTCTGAAGAAGATTCCATGTGGCTTTTATTAAAGTAAGACTTTGCTACGTATACACCAGAACTACTCCCGAAGTATGCCAATATCTTTCTCCCAAAAGTACAATGTTGAAGACAAGAACAGTCAAAACCGGAAATGAAGTCAGGTTTTGACTCTTCTGCCCCAGTTTCGAAGCCGTGACTTCTCTGAAAGAGATTCCACGTGGCTTTTATTAAGGCAAGGATTTTGCTGTTACAATGGCACTGTGACATAAAATAAAAGATTCTTTTGTTGAAAATTCACAGTAAAAAAAAACCTCGCGACCCAAAACCTCATCCTTAACATTGAAAAAAAAAGTCACACAAAAAGTCCTTGGCCTCCGAAAACCCGCGCAAATTGACGTGGGACTACATTGTACAGACAGACAAGAACATTGTACGTTGTTAAAGTGTTCATTTAGTTAAATTTTTTTTTGTCCTATTTAACTTTGAGCTTGTTTCAAGTTTTGCTTTATTTTAGGCCTGCGGAGTTCTGTTGAATGTAAATGAGCTAAGCGTGAAGGTAGGTACGGTTGTTTTGAGCCATATTTTTAACAAAATCTAATTGCGAGTTGTGTTTTGAACGAAATAGGGTTGCATAGTTATTTAACAAGAGAGAGAGAGAAGGCTTTATTGCACACAAAGAAAAAAAGAGACTTGTAACTATGATGTAAGTGTGCAAAGTGCGGTCTTTCTGTAAGCAATCTTTTTCAGATAACCTTTACATAAAAGAATTTTTGTAGTAAGCGGTCATTGAGAACGGATTCAAAGATATATAATGTGTTTGATTGTCCGTGTCAACTACTAGTTGACTAACGATATGGTTCTGTCTTAACTCTTCCAATCAGAAATATAAGTATCTCCTTCTTTTTAAGTCATAATGTTTAATATCTTTTTCGCTTCTCGGTAACAGTCATAACAAAATATGACTAGAGATAACACCAGACAATAGAGAAAACATAAATAAATCAGTTACAATTGACCGTTAGTAACGTTTGTCGCGTCGAAGGTTGTTAAGTTTTTTTTGTAGTATTTTATAAACTATGAGTGGTTAATAGTGATTATTTGTGTTTTTGATTATATAAGTCATGTGAATAACACTGAAAACCCTTGAGGTAAGTATTAGTTTTTAAGATATGAGCCTATAAATACAAGACGGACATTGTTATTATCTCAAAGTAAGTTTAATGCAAAACGACGCTACACCAGTCTTAATTTAATAAACAAAAGATAACATTGTATAGTTTAACTATTAGCAAATCTAAAAATTACAACATTTGGTAGTTTTTCGTGAACATTTAAGTCCCAAGAGCAAACGTACTCAAAAACATCCGTAAGGGTACGGGGCAGGCGACGATTATTTCCATTAAAATGCGCAGACAAATTACGGAGGCCGATAAATAATAATCGTCGTCGTCGCTTCAACCGATGGACGTCCACTGCTGGACATAGGTCTCACGAAATGATGCCCACAAGACCCGATCTTGTGCCGCCTGGCTCCAGCGGCTACCGGCGATCCTCCTTATATCGTCGGTCCACCTTGTGGGGGGTCTTCCTACACTGCGTCGTCCAGTGCGGGGTCGCCATTCCAGCACTTTCCGACCCCAACGTCCATCGGTTCGTCGGACTATGTGCCCCGCCCATTGCCACTTCAGGTTCGCGATTCGTAGAGCTATGTCGGTGACTTTGGTTCTGCTACGGATCTCCTCATTTCTGATTTGATCGCGTAGAGAAACTCCGAGCATAGCCCTCTCCATCGCACGCTGAGTGACTCTGAGCTTCCGCATGAGGCCCATAGTCAGCGACCACGTCTCAGAACCGTAGGTCATCACTGGCAACACGCACTGTTCGAAGACTTTGGTCTTCAGGCACTGAGGGATATTGGACGAAAAAGTCTTCCGGAACTTCCCGAACGCTGCCCAACCGAGTTGGATTCGGCGGTTGACCTCTTTCTCGAAATTGGACCTACCTAGCTGGACTATGTGTCCCAGGTATGTATACTCGTCAACAATTTCGAGTGTAGAGTTCTCAACGATGACTGGGTGGAGCGGAACATGGATATTGGACATAACTTTCGTCTTATCCATGTTCATTTTTAGGCCCACCTATCGAGAAGCTCTGCTGAGGTCATCGAGCATTGCATTGAGATCTTCCAGAGTCTCTGCCAGAATGACCACGTAAATAATAATAATAATTATTATTATTATTTTTATTTCAATCAAATGGATCATATCTGTTAGTAACAATAATCTAAGCCTTATATTAGTACACTAACCTACTTAAAAGTAATTTTTCTACCTAGTAACAGCCTTGATTTGTCAGTACATGTACCATACAGCAATGGTTGAAGTACCGGCAATCAATTCTGTCAGCAAATGCCTTCAGAATACTATTAGTGCTGCCCTGAACCCTGCGCATCAGGGATGCACACCATTTGCGGATGGTAGTGTAGAAACAGTCTACACCCGCCCCAGTGCACATACCTGAAGCGCTGCAGAAGCGACGCAGCCCCATCAGAATGAAAACGCGGCCGGATAATCTGAGTGTTATTACCAGTATATCAACCTAAAGAAGAAGAAAATGCCACAAAAGTAGATGAGTGCTGCACAAAGAGCAATTTCCTTCTCCTTTGTCTGGAAAAAGGTGGTCTTTAAGCTAATCAGCGATTTGGCGGCCTCTTTGTACATTTGCTTGTGTAAATTTGTAGTTCTGTTTCTTTTAAGGTGTACATATTAATGTCGGGGTACAATAGTCTGTGAAACGTTGGCGCCATCTGTCTATCGGCGTGGGGCAGAGTCAATAAGTGACAATTCGGCGCACGACTCTCCAGTTCTCGGGTGACAGCCCGCCGGTGCGGTCGACTTTTTTTTTTCTTTTTTTTCTTTTATCGCTGACAGATTAGCTCTTGACTGTGATCTCACCTGATGGTAAGTTATGATACACAATATCGGAACACAAATCTTGTCTTTGTTTTGGCGGTACGTTTTTGCTGGTAGGGTGGTAACTAGCCACGGCCGAAGCCTCCCACCAGTCCAGACTAAAACAAATTAGAAAATACAATTTCCTTAATTTGTCCTACCGGGGATCGAACCCGGGACCTCCGCTAGCAAAGCGAATACTCGCACCACTGCGCCAGCGAGGCCGTCATCGAGACTTTTGAAGCTGTCGCGTTCTTAGCTATTATTATTAATGAGTTTTCGTAAATTGATATCGGGAATATTAAAAGTCTTTGATTGCACCAACAAACGCCCACAGTATGGAAATTATGGATGCCATTAATGACGATGTCGGCAGAAAACCCTACGTCCCTATGCTTTATGCTCTATTATTTTCCGACATATATATGTATGTATTATTAAAGTATGTAGTTACATTTGTTCCTAAATGAACATTTAGAAATGTGAAATAGCAGCTTTCTGGTAACAAGTCACGAACAGACGGAACCCGAAATAATACATTAAACAAGTGTCACTACAAGGTTTCATTTCCCTTTATATTCTTATTTCTATTTCTTTGACACCTTCCATTGTTATTCCTTCTTTGACGAGATACGAATTATATAACTTCACTGCAGGTTTATATGGAAGCTAATTGAAACCTCTGTTATTTTGATTATTTTGTGGATTAAATAAACCTGAACGTGTTACTTGTAAACCGTTGTTTACGCTTAACGTTTTATATCTACCTGTTTCATATCTAAATAACAAAAACATAATATAATTGAAAGGATTTTTTAGATACTATAACTAATAGTGTGATAAGAGAGCGTTGTGGTATAAAAGAAGACGTAGTGACTAAAATCGAGAAAGCTATGCTTAGATGGTTTGGGTATGTAGAGAGAATGAGTAAAAGGAGACTGACAAAAAGGATGTATGAGTCAAGAGTTAATGCCAAAGTTGGAAGGGGAAGACCAAGGCGAATGTTCATGGACCAAATCCAGGACATTGTAAATAAGGGCTAGGTCAAGAGTACTCTAAACCGATGAACTTGTATAAAAGGTTTAATGAGAATGAAAGAAGCAAAGGAGATATGCAAGGATCGTGGCAAGTGGAAGGACGNGTATGAAAGGTTTAATGAGAATGAAAGAAGCGAAGGAGATATGCAAGGATCATGGCAAGTGGAAGGACGTGGTCTCTGCCTACCCCTATGGAAATTAGGCATGATGCTATGTATGTATGTTTAACTAGAATAAAAGAAAGGGATGTAATATTATTACGATGATGGTCAAATAAAGCTGTGTTTGTCGTGGGTTCTGCTTAGAACAGGGGAGGGCGACCATGGCCCTCGTTAAGACACTCGTGAGTTCAAATTTTAGGTAATTTTGTTGCTTTTACAAAATAATTAGCGAAATAAATGTCTTTAATCTAATTAACAATTACATACAATGATTTGGCAAAGAAGGATCTGAATAAGACGACATAATACGAACTATATTCACAGCTACATATATTGTTCTCAAAATAAATTTAACTAATGAATTAATATACAAAAAACTAACAAGTGTTTTTGGAATTGATTAGATAGATATATTTGAATGACAATAGAAAATGTACACTAGATATAAATAGAGAGAATGTGAACATGTAGTATACACTGACAATACGTGTTGATAAATACAAAAATTGAAATATAAATAGGTTATTTTTACTATAACGTGACCTCTGTTTCTGACGCTACATCTGACACAGGTAACATCATCCTTGACACAAAAACTGACGTACTCGACGCTGACAGCAGAGTGACATCCTACTTTCACACAGAAACAGAGAAATAGTGCCCTTAAATCTTGCAACAGTAAGTTTAGAATATGTTATTGTGTCCATAGAAAGGTACAAAAATATCAAATAGATAGTATGAATTATAAACTTTATGATAAACCAAATAGAAACAGATATAAAAGATTGTATTTCTCTATATGACAGTTGGTAAGATGTTGCAAGTTTTAAGACGATTTTGAAAGGCAACATTTGAATTATTTGTGTTTTAAACGAAGTACATCTCTCATGTACATAATATGGTTTGCTTTTTTCAATTCGTACTATTAGCTGACGCTCTTTGCATCAAATATATTTAAACTTGTAAAAAATGACATTTGCGACTACCTAAGACAATGTGATACTACAACATGATTTCTTCTATTAATGTTCTTTATTTTATGTTTAACAATATGCTATTCGTCTAAACTGTAACTGTTCAAATAACAATAATCTAATAAACGTATCTCTACGACGATATCTTTATGGTACGAAATGTTTGAAAGGAGCACTTGTTATAATGAAGTCCCGCCGGCGTATTTATAAAACGTCGACTAAGCGCTGAGGCCGTTTGAACCCGTATCACGTTATATTGCGCTGAGAGAGCGCTTAGCAAATCTATTCTATAATGTTAGGAATAACAAAATTGTTATATCATTACTTAAAGAAAACATTTCAGGTAAAAAAACGTAAGAGACGACAGAGTTACTTTGAAAAATTCTAGTATATAATGTCGACTGAGCGCTGAGGCCGTTTGAACCCGTATCACGTTATATTGCCCTGAGAGAGCGCTTAGCAAATCTATTCTATAGTGTTAGGAATAACAAAATTGTTATATCAATACTTAAAGAAAACATTTTAGGTATAAAAACGTAAGAGAAGACAGAGTTACTTTTAACAATTCTTGTCTAAAATGTCAACTAAGCGCTGAGGCCATTTGAACTCGTATCATGTTATATTTCGCTGAGAGAGCATCTAAAAAATCTAATGGTTAATGTGAGTAATAACAAAATTGTATTATCATTACTTAAAGAAAACATTTTAGGTATAAAAACGTAAGAAAAGCCAGAGTTACTTTGAACAATTCTTGTCTAAAATGTCAACTAAGCGCTGAGGCCGCGCGAAACCGTATCACGTTATATTGCGCTGAGAGAGCGCTTGGCAAATCTATAGAATAATGTTAGGAATAAGAAAAATGTAATATGAAAACTTATAAAAACCATTTTAGGTATAAAAACATAAGAAAAGACAGTTACTTTGAAATATTCTTGTCTAAAATGTCAACTAAGCGCTGAGGCCGCTTGAACCCGTATCACGTTATATTGCGCTGAGAGAGTGCTTGGCAAATCTATTGAATAATGTTAGGAATAACAAAATTGTAATATGAAAACTTAAAGAAACCATTTTAGGTATAAAAACATAAGAAAAGACAGAGTTACTTTGAACAATTCTTGTCTAAAATGTCGACTAAGCGCTGAGGCCGTTTGAACCCGTATCACG
Source organism: Elymnias hypermnestra (assembly GCA_015832385.1). NCBI lineage: Eukaryota > Metazoa > Arthropoda > Insecta > Lepidoptera > Nymphalidae > Elymnias > Elymnias hypermnestra. The sequence goes on from JACTOM010000931.1 coordinate 7,254,682, forward strand.
TTATATTGCGCTGAGAGAGCATCTAAAAAATCTAATGGATAATGTTAGGAGAAACAAAATTGTTATATCATTACCTAAAGAAAACATTTTAGGTATAAAAACGTAAGAGAAGACAGAGTTACCTTGAACAATTCTTGTCTAAAATGTCGACTAAGCGCTGAGGCTGTTTGAACCCGTATCATGTTATATTTCGCTGAGAGAGCATCTAAAAAATCTAATGGACAATGTTAGTAATAACAAAAGTGTTAAATAATTACTTAAAGAAAACATTTTAGGTATAAAAACGTAAGAGAAGACAGAGTTACTTTGAACAATTCTTGTCTAAAATGTCGACTAAGCGCTGAGGCCGGCTGAACGTCTATCACATTATATTGTGCTGAGATATCGTTTACTTAATCTAATGGATAATATAACGTATTACAAAAATGTAACATTAAAACTTATAGAAAGGATTTTAGGCATGAAAACGTGAAAAAGACAGTGATACTTTTAAAAATCCTCGTTTAAAGTATCGAGTAAGCGCTGAGGCCGTATGAACCCGCATCACGTGATATTGCGCTGAGAGAGCGTTTAACAATTGACAATATTTAAAGCAGCTCATTTCTATTGTCACAACTTATATAAATATAAATATAAGGTTGTCTGGAGGATATCGCTTTAAGCGATAAGACCGCCTTTGTACACTCTTATCTATAAATTTGTTAGTGTTTTCTTTCAAAATCTGTATGTTTGTGTGCAATAAGAATAAATAAATAAAATAAATAAATAAATAATTTTAGGTATAAGTATATAATGAATGACGGAGTTACTTTTAACTGCTTATTTAAACGATTACTTAGGCCGTTTAAACCCGTATAACGTTATCATGCGCTGAGACAGCGTCTAACAAATTTGATTGTTGAAGCAGAAAAATTACCATATCAAAATTTTAGGTAACGTAACAAAAGACAGAGTTAGTTTTAAAATGTCTTGTTTGAACGCTGAGGTTAATGGATATAGAAAGAAGACAGAAATAATGAAAATATCTTTATTTATACATTATGCCACACATCACATTATATTTTAGTACATTTTATAATACCCTGCAATGTGACATAACCTAGAAAATGGACCCAGCTCAGCATTTATGCTACACAGTCAGGAGACCATGCAGCGCTGATTTTCAGCTGGATCCCTTGCCCAGGTGCTGCCACGAACGCAGCCCGATACAACTTAATCTATCCTCATATATTATCTAAAGCTACAGTACCTGATTAAAATGTTCCAAATTAACAATAATATTAAAGTAAAGACTATATTATATATATTATCACATATATAGACATAGATATTTTTTATTTTATTTTATTTTAGCTTTATTTTGGAAACAAACAGTACATTTAATACACAATAATAATAAAATATATGATAATACCGTACAACGAAAACAGTTTCCTATAATACAAATTTCTTATAATTACATGAGAAAGAGAAAAGTGAGTGATGACAAAGCAAAACATACTATTTAACCTACCATGTTATCTACTATGTAATCTACTTCAAAATGTTAATCTTTATGAAGAAGAATATTATTGATATTTAGTTTGAATTTTGAGAGAGATGAAATGGGTCAAATTCAGAGAATAACATATTATGAATGTATTCCCTGAATATCTTGCGAAATATGAAACAAATTAGTCCTACGGTGAGAATTAATTCGCGACAGATGAAATTAATTTTTGAAAGAAGATAAGGGGAGTCGATTTTAAAGCTCAAGAGTTTAAATAAAAATGTCTATCAGCAGCAGAGAGGGGAAGATGAAGCTTGTCTTTTGTATGTGGTGACATGGTGTCTCAAGAAATGGTTATGAATCCGTTCCAGTTTATTAATATGGATCTTGTACTGAGGATTATATATTTGATATATACACATTAACACTGGAATAAATGGCTTATAGAAAAAAAAGCTCCGACACGTGATGTTGGAATTCTTTTTGTTTTTCAAGAAGAAATCGTTTCAATATTCTATGTTAGCCATTGAGTCATTGGAAAGATGGACAGATTTAATATTGCAATTAAACTTGTATTGTTATCCTTATTCTATTTGTCTTTTCGCTTAAGTTAATAGGGCCTTTGACAATTCTTCTAGACCACTATTCGTCTAGACGATAACCATTGGAATAACAATAATCTGCGGATAAACGTATCTATACGACGACATCTTTATGGTACGAAATGTTTGAAGGGAGCACTTGTTATAATGAAGTCCCGCCGGCGTATTTATAAAACGTCGACTAAGCGCCGAGGCCGTTTGAACCCGTATCACGTTATATTGCGCTGAGAGGGCGTCTAACAAATCTAATGGATAATGTTAGAGTAGCAAAATTGTAATGCGAGTAAAAAATGGTTTTATTCAGGATATATAACATACGGAGTACCCCAGGGATCTATATTAGGATCTATCTTATTTTTAATTTACATAAATGACATCAGTAAACTTGCCCTTAAAGGTGACCTGTCACTATATGCTGATGATACCACCCTCTTCTATACATACATACATACATACATACATAGCATCACGCCTCATTCCCATAGGGGTAGGCAGAGACAACATCCTTCCACTTGCCACGATCCTTGCATATCTCCTTCGCTTCTTTCAATCTCATTAAACCTTTCATACAAGTTCGTCGGTTTAGAGTACTCTTGACCTGGCCGTTATTTAAAATGTCCTGGATTTGGTCCAGGAACGTTCGCCTCGGTCTTCCCCTTCCAACTTTCGCATTCACTCTTGACTCATAAATCCTTTTTGTCAGTCTCCTTTCA
>JACTOM010000931.1:7257979-7271614 GCA_015832385.1 Elymnias hypermnestra
ATACGAGGTGTGTTCAAAAAGTATCGCGAATTTTGAATTTTCGCGGGTTACGTATATTCGAATTTCGAATTTTTTGTGGCGTTATGTTGGTACTCATGTCTCTCACTTATGCCGACAAGCTCGGCCATTTTGAATGTTCATTTTATTGTTGACAGCTGCTTTGCTTGCACGTGTTTTGGATCGTCTTCCAAATATATAACAATCTGCCAAATAATATTAAGGAATGTAAAAGTATTTACAATTATAAAAAACTTGCCAAATGATTGTCAAACCTCTACTTAAGCCCTGAATATGGAGCGAATGACAATATACTATTTTTGTAGAAAACTATTCGTGAAGAATGGTATATCGTAGAATGGTAATTTAGATATTGTGTAATTGAAATTGCGTACATAAAAACGTACATGTTGTGGCTTAGATTCAACAGAACTTTATTGCTGGTAAATGCTTTTAGACATGTCAGACGGATTCCATCAAGATTGTGGGGAATCGCTGCTGCCATAAAATACTTACTTAAACCTGGCACAAACTTTTTCATCTGAGTGGTGAATCTTGTGCCCCAGATGAAACCACCTCAAAGGTTTACGAAAAAGAAGGTAAATGGGCTTAATTGAGTCATCTGGCATTCGCCCTCCTCCAGTAGGAGGGAGGAGCGTTGGTTGCTATCTTTATTTTTATTGCTGACAGTTTGGCGGTACGTTTTTGCTGGTACGGAGGTAACTAGCCACGGCCGAAGCCTCCCACCAGTCCAGACTCAAACAAATTAGAAAATACAATTTCCTAAATTCGTTCTACCGGGGATCGAAACGCTATCGGATCCGCTAGCAAAGCGAATACTCGCACCACTACGCCAGCGAGGCCTTATCTCCGTTTTGCCTGCTTCTGCAAACTAATAGCCTCACAGGAGGCAACTGCCCTCCACCCTAGTTGACTACCGATCAAAGAAAGAGAGGTTGCTCCCAAGCAGCGACCCCAAAAGCCCCAGCACTGGGATTTCTAAACCAGTTACACCATACTGCTTAAATGTAAACGTTATAAATATCACAGGAATAGAGACAGAGTAGCAAAGAAAGAAAGATTCCGAATGTAGCGATTATAAAATTCTTATATTAATAGAAAACCAACTAAGGAATAAAGGAAGGAAGGATTGTATAGATGTTAAAAAACTTGATGGAACCTTCGTAACTTGAGATTGTTAATCATAAGAAATAATATGAAAACAAGGAGCTGTGAAAACCTACTCAAATAAGTATATTTTTGATTTTGAAACACCTGATTTCATGAGGAGTTACATAAATTACTTTTATTTGGATTTTTTAAAGGGATATCAGTAATATACTATTGAGCTGGGTTCGTTAGTTAATGAATGTCTCGTGAGTAGAGCCCTATCCTTTATCAAATGGAAACCTCATTTCCAACCATATCACGATATTTCACGCTCTCGACCTACATATCCTGTATATCTGAATGTGGTCTCGTGTGCTGTCTAGAGCACTCCAACCAGCAAATTAGGCCAGTTGTGCTGAATTTTCATTCAACCGTAGTTGAAGTTATTATATATAAATATACATTTATGACTATTTATTCCTTGCGATATTACCCGCTTAATTCCCGTTGCCTAAATATGCAAAATAAAAGTGGTGTTCATTACTTTGGCTACCGACAATTTATTCTCAGATGTGGTTATATCGTGAGGATTTTGTGATGCCAATCCACTACAATTTAACCATCAGCATCACCGTCACAAATAAGCGACCGTAAAACGAATCACAAAACCAATTAAGGATGTGTAAAAATTAATAATTAGGCGCATGAGGGTAAAGTTTTGACGGATGAAACGCGTGATAAGCGTCACGAAGATGTACAGCGTTTTTTATGCTAATTAATTTGAAGGTTAGGTAGTTTTCATAGTTACAAATAACATATGGCATTTTAATATAAAATAAAAATATTTTCTAAATTAAAAATATATATATATATGTCGGAGAATAAGAGAGAAAACGGAGAGGGATAATGCACAGGTGCGCAGGGTTCTCCGCCGACATCGTTATTAATTCGATCCATTATTTTATTTCTTATTCAGTGGGCGTTCGTGGGTAATGTTGGTGCAATTAAACACTTTGTTAACTAACTCGGATTAAAATGTTCAATCACTTATTAACAATAATAGCTTGGACCGCGACAGTTTCATTAGTCGACCACTCCGGCCGATCGCCACTCGAGGACTGCCGAGAGAGAGTCAATAAGTGGCAGTCCGGCCCGGACTGCCCCCACGCCGATACAAAGATGGCGCCAGCGTTCCACAGACTATTACACATGCACCAGCGATCCATAGACTCTTGCACTCCGACATATATAATTAATAATTAAAAAATAGTATTGACACAAACAGGTGCGTTTTTTTATTTACAATTCTCCATATGAGATTTCAATAAATTATTTTTATCAATTTTCGACACTTAATATTTTATTTATGGCAATTTAAATCATTAAACGCTCTCCCCCCCCCACATTACATTGCGATAAATCACATTCATGGAAATAATCGGTTAAAATCAATTTTTATTAAGTAAAATCTATTTTTGTACGCAATTTTAATTAAAAAGAATCGAATTTTAACGATTAATCGATTAATTGAAAGTCAATTTTGTATGCAGAATGTCACGTCTCAAAAACCAGCCAAACGACTGAACGAGTCAACCACATGACCAATATAAAGCTGGCAATCGAGCAGGATTCAAATCAGACATTCCAAGCTTTTGCCTTGAATTTCAATGTAACCGACGAAACTTTAAAGTAAACAAACTTATCTAGCACATATAATGATACTTCTTAATATAAGCTTTGAAATGTACAAGAAATTACCCCTTGTAAGTAAACATACATACATACATACATACATATATAGCATCATTCCCTTCAGGGTAGGCAGAGACAACATCCTTCCACTTGCCACGACCCTTGCATATCTCCTTCGCTTCTTTCAATCTCATTAAATCTTTCATACAAGTTCGTCGGTTTAGAGTACTCTTGACCTGGCCGTTATTTAAAATGTCCTGGATTTGGTCCAGGAACGTTCGCCTCGGTCTTCCTCTTCCAACTTTCGCATTCACTCTTGACTCATAAATCCTTTTTGTCAGTCTCCTTTCATTCATTCTCTCTACATGCCCAAACCATCTAAGCATACCTTTCTCAATTTTAGTCACTACATCTTCTTTTATACCACAACGTTCTCTTATCACACTATTTCTTACTTTGTCACTCAGTTTTAATCCACTCATGCTTCTCAACGCTTTCATCTCTACCGCATTTATTTTACTTTTGTGATTCTTCTGCCATACCCAACTTTCACTACCATACATAAGTGTTGGCACCAACACTCCAGCATGGACAGCCAGTCTAGCCCTTTGAGACACCATCTGGCTATTCATAAAGGTGTGCAGAGTACCATTTACCATTTTCCCTGCATTCACTCTCTTTTCAATATGTTCCATCATTTGTAAATTAATATATGTGATATATTTATTAGACACATATACACAATATTCACAGGCATATTTTTCCCGTGACATAAGAAGTTTCACTTCAAAAATTTGTATAAACAGCGAAGTTTGGTTATTACACTAAGAGGCTGTTATTAACGGAGTATTATGCAAATATACGTCTTGAAATATATTTTCGTGGCTGAACAACGGCCGGGATTACTTCGTCAGCTCCGGATGGATTTCTTTCTGTGTTTTATTGCGTTTCAGCTTCGGGGTTTCACGGATTTATATTTAAATTATTCCATCTCGGCCAACGTCTCTTGAGATTTGTCGAATGGAGGCTTTGTGATCGGACTCAGAGATGGCAGTGCTTTTTGATGTTGCTTCTACGTTATATTGTTTGCAGTTTTCTTATCAATTTCCTTGCTCTTCTTTCTTTCCTATGATCCTTAATATAAATAAAGAAATCTTATTGTAAGATACATCTATACGACTGTATACAAAAGGAAAACATTTGGTAGTCCCGATACTTGATCAGAGACTTCAGAAACCGATTTCAGAAAAAAGTAAAAATGCTTATTCTGGACAACTTCAATGGCTAAATTTTTAACTAAGAGATTAAACTAAAATTAAATTTTAATTGAGATCTATGGTCTTATTTAAGAAAATCTTTCCCTTTTACTCTCTGGTCTATTATAGGCGAAGTAAAACCCTCTTTCTTTCGACTTTGGTAACTTATTTAATAAAACCTTTTCATATAGATTTTATCTAACTGTAGTCTGTCATAAGGTAAGTAAAACCCTTTCTTTTATAAGACAATATCGTCGACTTCAATTTCAGCAAAACATTTACTTTTGTGAGTGAGCCTTTGATAACATAAATTAAAATAGGTAAAAATCTTCTTCATTAACGAAACTTCGTTCCCATTAAAAGTCTAATATATTAACAAGGTAAGTAAACCCTTTCTTCTTTAAGAAGACCTGTTATGACTTACCTTACGAGACATCCCTAATAACATCTATTTCGTCTAACACTCCTGTGTTATAAGGTTAGTAAAACTACTGCTCTTATAAAAGAATATTTGTTGACTTACGGTTAAATTTATTAAATGTCTATTACAAGGTAAATAAAACCCTTTCTTTTGTGAGATACCATCTTATAACTTATATAATAAAATCACTATCAAAACTATTATAAGGAAAGAAAACCCCATTACTTTATGAGAATTGATCTGATAACTAATCTTATGAATCCACCTTGTTGTAGTCTATATTATTTATAGTCTAAACTATGATAAGGAAAGAAACCCCCTTTCCTTAATGAGAAGTGATTTTATAAATAATCTAATGAATCCACCCTGTTGAGGTCTATTTTACTTCTAATCTATTATAAGGGAAGTAAAATCCTATCTCTTATGAGTAGGCCTATGAGGTCTATTTTATTTAAAGTCTAAACTGTTATAAGGAAAGAAAACCCCTTTCCTTAATGAGAAGTGATCTGATAGCTAATCTAATTTATCCAACCTGTTGAGGTCTATTTTAGCTCTAATCTATTATAAGGAAACAAAACCCTTTCTTTTGTAAGTAGGCCTTTTAAAACTTACCTAAAAAACCTATTACTACTGAGATGTTTAGTTCAAACTCTATTACTGGATAAATAAAAATAGGGACTTGCGAGGTCGTCTTAATTAATCTGAAATCAATAGACAATCCATTCGTGTTATGCAGCGGGGGACGGTAATCCCGTTGAAGTGAAAATCCCCATCCCCTGGCTCAACGCCAGGGTTACAGTACAACTCAATTAGTGGAATAATAAGTTTGGGTATACCCACCACGTATTTGTTTCAATATTTCCCCCGGTATCAGATATTTTTTTATCTCCAACAATCCAATATGATGATTTCGCTATTAATATTTCGTTGTTGACCGACAATTTGTATTTTATATATAGATAAACTTTGTCTACAAAAATATTACCAAATTTTGAACATTAAATCAACCTTATTTGTCTTGGTCTGTTCCATCCTAGATAGATTCCATCATAGATTCCATCATAGATACTATTGACACTATAACAGACTAGAACTAGACAAAATAGTTCTCAGTAGTAAGTAAGTAAGTAAGTGGCTGACCATTAACGTTCCACAGCTGGGCACAGCCTCCTCACTCCGAGGAGCGAGGGTTTTTAGAGCAGAGACCCACCACGATGCTCCACTGCGGATTGACAGGCCCTCTCTATTCCTTCACTCATAGTCCGACGTGACGGCAATCCGACACGACCGTAGAGAGAGATCAGGCGCAGGACCGACGGCTTAACGTTGAGAAAATCTTAATAGAAAACTCAATATCGATTTTTGAATTGGCCCGACCCGGAACGAGGCAGTCAGTTCTCAGTGGGGTAGATTTATTTGGTGAGATATCAGAAAGCTTCTCACAAAAGGAAGGGTTTTACTTACCCTATAATAGTTTCACTTCAAAAACTTTTCTACAGAAAATAGTCGAATGAAACTATAACATCACGGTTTCCCTTAGGGGTAGGCAAAGACCACGTTCTACCACATACCACGTTCATTGCATATCTCCTTCGCTTCTTTCATTCTCATTAAACCTTTCAAACAAGTTCGTCGGTTTAGAATACTCTTGACCTGGCTCTTATTTAAAATGTCCTGGATTTAGTCCAGGATCGTTTGCGTTGTACTTCCTCTACCAACTTTTCCATTCACCCTTGACTCATAAATCCTTTAATCAGTCTCCTTTCATTCATTATCTTTACGCCCCTAAACCATCTAAGCATACCTTTCCCAATTTTAGTCACTACATCTTCTTTTATGACACAACCTTCTCGTGGAGAGAAGAGATGTGATATATACATGAAAAGAGAAGCTAAAAGATTTCACTTCAAAAATATATAAGATTTCTTTAGGGATTGCAGCACGACCTTAATTCGGCTGATTGGCTGTATTCCAGCGGTGTATCAGCATAGCAAATTGAGGTCGTTTCAATTATTTTGAGTAGAATCCGCAAAATTACCTTAGTGAGAACTTAATAGCAGCCTCATTAGAAAGGTCATTAGGTTTGCAACGGAACTAAAGATGTTTTCCTTTCCCCTATTTAAAATATATACCTGTTTTCTCTGTTGCCTTGATTGATATTTGATAGCGACTATTGACGACTCAAAAGAGCTTTTTGAGCCTACTTGAATAAAGCATATTTTGATCTTAAACTAGATTTTCTCTGCGATGTCACCCGCGTTATTCCTGATCCTTTGGAAATAAATCAAGCAATTTATAATCTGTAATTAATAACCGTGTAAAGTAAAGCCCTTGCTCTGAGTTTAGTGGTCTAAAAGTATTGCGGCAATTCTAATGTGCAAATTTTGGAACACATTGCTTAGATGATTCAAACTATATAACTTTTAAATTGTTATATGAATAACCGTCGCTAGCCCCGCCCCGCACGGACGTTTCCGCGTCGATTGCCCCGCGGGTCGAATGACGCCAAAATGGCTCTTGGGACTTAAATTTTCATGAAACATTACCAAATGTCACGTAAATTGTTATATGAATAACCGTCGCTAGCCCCGCCCCGCACGGACGTTTCCGCGACGATTGCCCCGCGGGTCGAATGACGCTAAAATGGCTCTTGGGACTTAAATTTTCATGAAACATTACCAAATGTCACGATTTTTATGTTTGCTAATAGTTAAACTATACAATCTTGAGATAAACTTTGAGATAGTGAATAAAGTCCGTCTTGTATTTATAGGCTCACATCTTAAAAATAAAAACTTACCTCAAGGGTTTTTCACATCTGTTATTCACATCATGTATATAATCATAAACACAAATAATCACTAATATACACTCAAGAGTTTATAAAATACCATAAAAAAACTTAACGACCTTTAGTAACCGAAACACGCACCGTTAGTAACGGACACTTTGTAACTGAACTTGCTTTTTGTTTCTTCTATTGTCTGGTGATATTTCTACGCATATTTTATTACGATAGTTAATAAAAAGCGAAATTTATAATACACATTAGGACTAAAAAGTTAAATTCCTGATTGCCCGAGTTGAGACAAACTCGTGTGACTCGTGTCAACCAGTAGTTGACGCGGGCAATCTAGTTGAAATAGGTTTTTTTTCAACGGGTAGGTGCGTCAATCGGTACGTAGACGTGGGCAATCTAAGGGATAACAAGTTTTATGTTTTATAGATTGGACCATAAAAATGTCAGGATAATAATGAGTCCCTAATTTCTTATATCACGGGATTACACGTGAACGACTGGACTAATTTCGCAATTTTTGTTTGTTATAGTCCAGATAGTTTATTATAAACGGAAAAATCAAGAAAGTTGTGTGGAATATCAGAATTTTTTTATATAACTTAACCATCAAAGTAACCTTTCTAATGTAATCTACTTTGTGCTTTTGACTGTATAAACTGTTTTTATGTAACCTTGTGGCGTTTGACATAATTATCAGCGATGGACAGCATGCACGCTGCACATAAATAATTAACATATATATCTACACTAATTTTAGAAAGAGGAAAGATTAGTATTTTTGCATGTAACGAATAAACTCAAAAAGTACTCGACCGATTTTAATAATTCTTTTTTCATTAGAAAGCTATATTATCACTGAATAACATAGGCTATATTTAGCACTAGATTACTATAGAAATCTTTAGAAATTCCTATTAAAACCAACCGAAGGTATAAAAAAATTAGCCATAAAATGTCTTTCATCGCATACGCTGTGAAGAGTATTAATGATAGGACAAAAAAATGTTCGACAATATTATAGAATATATCAATATCTACAAAAAACTTCGCGAGACCATATGTCTAACTATTGTAGTTACGTCACTATAACTACTTTTTTACATTTAACAAATTGATAGTATTGCCGTTAAAAATCAGACAGTGTTATCCATACCATTTATAAATAAATAATTTAATATTCAAGACTGTCTCAATACCTGATGATTACTTTTTGAATGATTGAAATCGATTACTTCATTCTAAAGATATCATGAAATTAAAATAAAAATACGTGCCGGCGGCGGCCGCCACGCAGCGCATCGAGCAACTAATTCGACGAGAGAGGGGCAGTGCGGGAGAAGGGGGTGCATCATTATGAACTAGGTTACCTTAAGCAGTGGACGCAAGCGATATTGAATATTTCCAGTTTTTTTTTTAACACATTAATATGGTTCGCTTAAAAAGTTCTTTTCAGAGCTACTTAATTTTAGTATTGGGAATCACACTTTTTCATAATATTTGTCAATTCATATCGTATCGATCGTTTTAATTATCATGCTTATAACTTAAATACCCATGCGAAGCCAGGGCAGGCCGCTAGTTACTGTATATATGTCTTTAATTTCATGAGGGAAGTACGACACCAATTCGAATTCAATGTTACATAGTCAAGACAAAAGTCAGTCTATCAAGGCAGACAGTTGAAAATAATAAAAAGATATTGGCATTTTAAATCAACAAAACCTTGTTATTCTGCCAAAACAAGTTATATCTCTGGATTGTTATACACCGCTAATTGGCTGGATTGGAACTAGGCCAACTAGGCATCACTGCTACCTAAAATACAAGATACTCTTTGACTGCCTTTGTCGTTAGACAAATTAGACTTTATTCAGTGTAAGATGAACACGGATGGATGGCATGAGTTTGCATGCTGTCGAGGCCCAGTCCAAGGCCTTAATCTTCGTATGGAAGCTGACGAGGAACATGCTCCGCCATCCTATGTCCGTACCACGATATAAATTGGATGGACTACTAGCATCGACAGCTGGATCCAGCTCGTTTGAAAACGGATGAAGAAAACTACTGTGCCTCCAGTTGATGCCTGACAGAAATCGCCCGAGCAAGAAGGCATCGCCAGTTGGATCCAGCTCGTTTGAAAATGGATAAAGAAAACTACTGTGCCTCCAGATGATGCCTGACAGAAATCGCCCGAGCAAGAAAGCATCGCTAGCTGCATCCAGCTCGGTTGAAAATGGACGAAGAAAACTACTGTGCCTCCAGATGATGCCTGACCGAAATCGCCCAAGCAAGAAAGCATCGCCAGCTGGATCCAGCTCGTTTGAAATTGGATGAAGAAAACTACTTTGCCTCCAAATAATGCCTGACAGAAATCGCCCGAGCAAGGCATCGCCTCGAGGCCTCTATCCATCAGTTGCATTCGGAAGAACTCCAAATGATAGGACGCCATAAAATATCTTCAGCTTCATATAGATGGCTCTGTATACCATTTACGTCACTGGCAGAGGCTCCGACTTCAACTTCTGCCAGGACATAATTGAATTTCCTTATTTGTCTAAGGTTGTACTGGTGGGTAACTTTGGCTATGGCTGGTTGCCATTCTACCAGACAAGATGTACCAGTACGATGCTGTACAGAAACCATAAGGAATAAAGTAGCTTTGATCACGTCAGCACACTGCTTTTTTACACTAAATCATCGTTTACCATTATGATACGTATAAACGGTAGGCATTTTGATGTTTCTGTTATTACGATGGTTATATCACATCATTTATTAACCTAGATGTTCGTTTATAATCAATCACGTAGCTATTAAAACGTGATGCTTCAAAATACATATCATTACTACAAAAGTAATAAAAAATTTATACTTATACTTGACTCTTTATACATCGATTTGTATATATAGTTAACGCGTTTTCTCCTACTTATGCGAAATAAATACATTGTTTGCGAAACAAAAATTCCTGATCCGTTTTAAACACGGGTTTGCATACGAATATCGAAAAGTTGAGAATTTCATCTCCTCTTACCCTCTCCTCCTCCCCCCCCCCCTTCGAGGCAGTCGGCTGAGTGGGTCTCCCGTTTGAAAGGGGGCCACGCTTTTCATAACTCGTACCATCCTCCGGCTATAGCCCGTCCGGTCGAGTTGAAATTATGTTCTACCTATTGTGTTAGTAAATAGTTCACGTTGAATGTGCACAGTGGGAAAATCCAGTGGCAGTTTTAGCTACTGCATTAGGAATAAATCTGTTGTTTCAAATAAACTGCGACAATTCGGACAGATTCATTTGTATAGCGCAAAATGTATATGACACAATGAGAACTGACGAGAGAACGCTTGTGAAATAAACTCAAAAGACTACATTTACAATGAGATCTGACAAAAACACTTGCAAAAGAAACATGTAATGAAGATCAGTTGCCAGTGATGACCTACGGTTCTGAGACGTGGTCGCTGACTATGGGCCTCATGCGGAAGCTCAGAGTCACTCAGCGTGCGATGGAGAGGGCTATGCTCGGAGTTTCTCTTCTAGAAATGAAAAGATCCGTAGTAGAACCAAAGTCACCAACATAGTTCTACGAATCGCGAACCTGAAGTGGCAATGGGCGGGGCACATAGTCGAAAGGACCGATAGACGTTGGGGGCCGAAGGTGCTGGAGAGGCGACCCCGCACCAGGATGGTATAAAGATGGTCGCCGGTAGCCGCTGGAGCCATTCAGCGCAAGATCGGGCCTTGTGGAGGTCATTACGTGAGACCTATGTCCAACAGTGGACGTCTATCGGTTGAAGCGAAGAATGAAGATCAATTAAAAAACGTAGATGTAATACAGTTAAATGCCAAGAAGACACCTATAAAAATAAGATTGTACGCTTGTAAAATAAACTGAAATGATATTTTCTTGTCCAAATCTGAAGTCGCAGGCACAAGTTTTGTTAAGGAATTCGATAACATAAAATTTTTCAACCGAATATTAATAAATAGCTTTACGCAATACTTAAGCAGTGATCCTCCTAAGCTCCAGTGTCGTTCCTGACAGTTGTTCCGGCTGTCAGGCTTAGTTCGAAAGTTGACAGCGAATTACAACAAAACAAAATATCCCGCAAATGTCAAGACGCAAACAAAAACAAGTCGTTCGGGGAGCAAATAATTTACTTAGAACTTAGTCTGAAAATAATCACGCAACGAAATGAGTTTTGAATTAATTTCGAACCGGTATTCAACCGCAGTGGACTAAATGCGTACCGTTGTTACGTGGATTCGTTAAACAGTTGTGTTTGTCGACTCTTTTAATGGAGTTATTCTGTTTGGGTCAAATAAGGAAATGACTTTTCGTACTCGTATTTATTATGGCTAAACCTTCACCGTGCCCTGGGCTGGATCAATGTCAGAAATTAATGTCATTAATAATAAACGTAAAACAACTGTTGGTGTATCACCATCCAGGACGATAACGATCGAACAAATAAATAAATAAATAAAATTTTAATTTGCTTTCACACTTTTTACAATAAATAATATAAAAAAGAAGAAGAAATATATATCTATGAAGCAAATAAGCTTACTTCACAGATACCCTTGTGACAGTTGACTTAAAATTACAAAAGTAGAATACTATATTGAAACTATATCCTAGGTTCTAAATACTAACGAAGTCACAATTAATAAAGGAAAATAAACAACTACAAAATTAAAAAAAAAAAATTTAAACCTAAATGCACTATAACACTATACACTATACTATATATATTAAACTACACTATACGCTATCCTATAGTTATTACTACTAACAACATTTTGCCTGCCCCCCAACATAGGTGCTAGAAGTGTAAATGTTTAATTACGGTCTTTTTGAAGAGCCAGCAAGTGCGACTTGACCTTTCTCTTAAAAGAACCAATTGATGGAGTGGCACAAATTGGGGGAGGTAAATCATTCCAGCATTTAGTGGCGGCAAATTTGAAACTTCCCCTAAAGGCGGCTGACATAGTAGTTTAAACGAAAAGCAACTACTGGTATTAGGATCTTTAGCATCAATTGAGACGATAACAGTTGCTACAAGTTTAATTGAATACAACTGAAGAATCAAATCTGTCATCTTTTTATAACCAGCATTTGCTTTCGACTAGATCTGAATCGACTTCAGAAATGGCTTCAAGAAAGAAACCTCTTCTAACTTTGTGTTTGCTTCTATTTAAAAGTATAATACCATCAAATATCTCTCAGCTTATTCGCTTGACTTCATCTGAGTCTATGTCAGAATTGGATTCAGTCATTTATTTATTTATTTCATTGAAATCAACAGCGTTACTTATACAAATATACATACAGTTAAAGATAGTATACAAAATAAGGCCACTTAAGATTACACATAGATAATAACAAGAAGAACAATAGGATATAAAAAGTTAATAATATAACACATGAAGGTAATTAAAATTCGCAGAGACTTTACTTTTAAATATCTACAAAATATTAAACGAAAACCAAATGCTACTATGGTGTTATGACTTTTGATGATAACAGTTGTTAAATCATTCGTTTATTGAGATAAAAGTTGGGGTAAACTATCTCTTTTCAGACAAAAATACACTCTAGATCGAATTTCATGCAAATCATTTGCACAGAAGTTGTTATGGTGATAAACTTATTTATTTAAAAACTTTATTGCACAGAGTGCAACGGCGGGCTTAAAGCTACAAAGCTTTATCTACTACCCACCCTTTCCGGTTTTAGAAAAGTCGTTGGTAGATGTGCATTACAGTGTTAAAGAAAAAATACAGAAATAAAATAATCATTAGAGCTAAGTGTAAACTATGACAGGAACAGCGGTGATAGCAACACCATCATTAATTAAACAAAAAAAATTATAGTAGTTATGGTTATAGTTGAGGTCATTCAAGCAGTGATGTACTTCTTGAAACAATGCCTTTTTAGTTGGTGATGTATTTATGAAGAATCACACGTGTACTCTGTAATTCTCCACTCTCATAAGTACGCGAAGAGAGTTCAGGTGCATGTGAAAAGATAACATACCCTTCGAGACAATGGAAAATACACCTACTAATAAACTAACTAAACTTTGGGCAAACATTGACAGTTTTTAACAGAAACATATATATTACGCCTCATTCTCATAGGGGTAGGCAGAGACCACGTCCTTCCACTTGCCACGATCCTTGCATATCTCCTTCGCTTCTTTCATTCTCATTAAACCTTTCATACAAGTTCGTCGGTTTAGAGTACTCTTGACCT
This sequence comes from Elymnias hypermnestra, assembly GCA_015832385.1. NCBI lineage: Eukaryota > Metazoa > Arthropoda > Insecta > Lepidoptera > Nymphalidae > Elymnias > Elymnias hypermnestra. The sequence continues at coordinate 7,271,513 of JACTOM010000931.1, forward strand.
GGCCGTTATTTAAAATGTCCTGGATTTGGTCCAGGAACGTTCGCCTTGGTCTTCCCCTTCCAACTTTCGCATTCACTCTTGACTCATAAATCCTTTTTGTCA
>JACTOM010000931.1:7272732-7305277 GCA_015832385.1 Elymnias hypermnestra
TTTTTGTTACCATCATCATTACAATAACAAATTAGTTTACTATATTTTAATTAAAATTAGAGCAATTTGTTCACTCCCAGGCGTTTCTATCGTCTAGGTAATCTTGCAACTTATAATACGATTTTTCTATCAACTTTCTTTTAACAAAGACTTTGAATTTATTAATTGACATCTTTAGAACGTCTTGTGGGAGTTTATTATAGAAACGTATACAGTTACCCTTAAATGAGTTGTTAATCTTATGCAGCCTACTAGAATTTATAACAAGTTTGTTTTGGTTTCGTAAGTTATATGATGTACATTCACTCTTTTTATTAAAAGAGTCAATGTTTTTATGTACATACAACAAGTTTTCTAATATATATACGCAGTGAACTGTCATTATGTTAACTGCCTTGAATTTGTTTCTTAGCGACTCTCTTGGACCCATATTGTAAATCGCACGAACGGCCCTTTTCTGCAGCACAAATATTGCATCTATATCAGCAGCATTACCCCAAAGTAGAATACCGTATGACATAATGCTGTGAAAATAGCTGAAATATACCAGTCTGGCAGTATCAACATCTGTCAGACGACGAATTCTTTTAACTGCGTAAGCCGCAGAGCTGAGCCTGTTCGATAGACCACTTATATGGGGCCCCCACTGTAATCTGTTATCTAACGTAATGCCTAAGAAAACGTTACTGTCTACAAGGTTTATTTCCTCATTGTTAAGTTTAACAATGGTTTGCATTTGTTTAACATTAGGCAGACCAAACTTGACACATTTTGTTTTATTTGCGTTGTGCAATAAATTATTAGCTTCAAACCATTGTACCACTTTCTTGAGAGAGTTGTTTACGTCGTCATAATATGTTTGTCGCCTATTAATCTTAAATAATAGCGAAGTATCATCAGCGTACAGAACAATCTCATGATCACCCTTAACAGTAAGAAACAAAGTGCGTGCACACAAAGTATACATGTCAAAAGTGAAACTTCTTTGTTAGACAGTTAGATGTTCTCCACAAATCGCACCCATACTGTAAGCCGTTGAGGAGTTCCAGTACGCTAGATGACTCAAATTTCCGAATAGTCTATAAAAGACTCTGCCGAGAATCGTTAATTTGCTACAAAGAATTGAAGAGTTCCGTTATTTTGTCATGGATCCTAGGATCAAATCTTAACCAAACTATCATAAAACAACTCTTAAAGTATATCCTTCCGAATAAAGAATCATCAAAATCGGTTGGTGTGATCTTTATTTATAAGTCCATTTGTCGCGCACATGCTTAATGCAAATTCGGGACTTATACGTTTTTCTCATCGATGCTATCATCAGAACTGGAATAAAAAAGAATGGGACTCTATGACAAGTACTGCCATTCATATAAAAAAGAATCATCGAGATTGGTTCACCCAGTCGGAAGATATGAGGGTCAGAAACAAAAAAACGCTGCACATCCTTCGTTTACTCCGTACAAATGTTACCCTCATGGGCCTAAGGAAGTTTCACTTCAAAAAATATAGCTCTTGACGTGCTATGAAGCGTTCATTATTTTTTTATATATAAAATAAGTATACATAACGGAAAGTAAGAAACCAGCATACAGTTCATTTGATGGTATATCAAAATTCTCAGTCACTTTGGAAAAAACTTCTTAAAGGTACTTTGACTACGCCATTTTATCGCGAAAGGGGGTATATCAACATAGGAGATTATTAGCCCCAAGCACTGTTCGCATTTCCCTTTGAGATGGTCTGGATAGACTATGCGGGTTCAAAATGATCTAAGAAGGTACCTGATAAAAGCTTTTATTACCTAATTTCATATAGCTCATCCTCTTCAGCTCATCTTGGAATTATTGTTGTAAGTGTCCTTAAATTACGAGGGTTATGTAAACCTAATTTTAATGGTTTTGCAACTTTTTGATACTTTATTCATAGAGTATACATTTTTAATGGCTGATTGCTGAGGCTGCAATGGGTTCCAGCACATATAGGTATAAAGGGAAATAAAGAAGCCGATAGGCTGGCTAAATTGGCTGCTACTCTTGGATATGGTTTTGCTATTAGACTATTTTATTCTGAGAATCTTCCCAGAGTAAAATATTTGATTCTCAGTGTATGGAAATCNATGCTTGTCAACGAGCGGGGCTGGAATGCTGTTGCCACCTTCTGCGAAACTGTCATTTCGCTAAAGGAGGCACGGCAAAGAGAGAGGATGAATGCAGCTGAAGCACAGTACCCCGGACGGAGGGGAATAGGAAACAGGAGACGGAGGTTTATCCAACTCCTCCCCCTGTAGTGCACTTTTGAGCCGGCTTCATTCGGAGGGGCCAGAGTGGAATGCCACAACGAACCTCTGGTCCATCCATTCTCGAATGACGAGGGCTCCGCTGGGTTTTACTGGGTATTCTGGTACTACCGGCGAGTCCCACACTCCCGTCTGTCTCACGGGCGGGGTGCGTAAATGCATTTCCCAGCGAAAAAAAAACGCATCTTCTCTTGGAGTGCATCAGAACAATGAACGAAAGACAATCGCTGATAAACCGCTATGGTCAAAATTGTTTTGATGTTGGCCTACTGCAGAGCAATCTGAGTAGTCCAACGTCAGAAATAGCTGTAGAATTTTATAATATGATAGTAACGGGCTATCAGTAATATATACAAAAGTGGACAAAAGTCCCTAATATCCTAGATTAAAAATAAAACCTTTTGTTATAAGACTTGGGCAGCTGAGTCCAGGTCACCTTACTTATAGAAGGTGTGTATGCTCGAAAACCCTCTCGGTTTTTCGTGTGAATTTATCAGTGTAGACATAGAAGATGTGACACTTCTCTGGCTTATAATATGTATTAAAATCTAGAATATACTTTCATTTTAAATTCGTCTAATATATAAGTAATTTGACGTAATTTTTTCTGAGTAACGTGTGACTGAGTAAAGTAAAAAGCCAACAGATATACATACTGGCGTAAAGAGTACCGAAAACTTTTCCCTATCGTGCCATAAAACGTTTCACTCCAATACAAAATTTGCCCTTCCGGGAATTGATTCCAGGACATTGGCAATGCAATTCCTTCCATAAGCGAGGCGGTAACTGGCGTAAGTGGCTTAAGTGGCAACTTTTATCATTATGTAGGTGTCATCCAAGGGCCTTGTATCGGACGTGCGGTTTCACGTAATGTATTTTGGCCGAACGCCAGTTGACTTGGTGCGGAGTCTCCACTTCGATTTGCTATACGATTCAACGAGTCCATTTGGTTGGATATTGGTTTCGGGGACGTGATTAAAGTTGCTAGCAGCAGTAATAGATTAGGATTGTGTGCTCTGACCTCAAATTAAATTATTCTTGTTTCAACTTGTTAGAAGCGGATTTCAAATGGATAAGTGTTTGAGCTTTTAACGTTTAAAACCTATCGTTTTTGACTTATGTGAGTTAGTAAGGTTTATTTTTTCACAATGATGAATTATCTAGAGATAACTAACTTTTTGATCCTCTAAATGCGCAAGTTTAGCCAGGATTTGTCCTTGAAACCTCTCAGATTCTCAGGAGATTCCCATACTACTTAATTGCATCTAGGGGAGGATAATGGGCATAATATAACATAACCTGATTTGTCACTCAAGAAGCCGGGATTTTTAATTGCTGGCAGGTTGGCGCTCGACTATTATCTCACCTGATTGTAAGAGATGAGACGGTCTAAGATTTCTACACTGAATCGAACTACGTGAATTTTTCCTTGGTATAGTAACGGCTGAAGCTTCTTACCAGTACAAACGTGGATAAATCAGAATACTCCAATTGGAAACTCAATCTTCTGCTAGCAAAGCATGTACTCTCACCATCGCACCAGCCATTTCAGCGAGCTATATTAGTTACAACGTAATTCTATATAAGTGACTACACAGGGCCAAAACCTCCACCAGATAAAATAGAAAATTATAGTTGTTTAAAGAATATTTTCGTAATTTCCCAAAGCGCGCATTTTACAACCATTTTCACCTAAAAGATATCGTTACAACAGAATTGCGAAATTCTTTACTTGCCCATTTATTTATACAAGGTGTCTTCGATCAATTTCAGGATCTTTGAATATTTAACAAAAATTTGAATAGAACCCCTTGACAGTAGTTTCACTTCAATAAGTACATATTTTCATGTTTTAACAGACAGCCTCACCAGTCTAATAGTAAAAGTACTAGTAGCAGAGCAACTTGGTTCCATTCCCAGCAGGAAATCTGTTTTTTAATTAGTTTATGTCTGTACTGGTGAACAGCTTCAGCCGTAGCTATTATCCAGTCTACCGGTGAAGCATCCACAAAGTAATACCAAGAAAAATATTGTGCATACGATGCTGTGACATTATCATTAACAGATGAATTACTTTCTACCAGTTGAACTCGCTGATATTAGACTGTACTATCGTTGACCAGGGTGGAATTACCCTGTGATCAATAAAAACAAATAACACTTTGTGTTTTCCTTCTTTAGTTTTAGGCGTATTAGTACTATAAATTATTTACTTCCTTGCCAAATATTTAATAATTTCTTGCTATTGGTCTGTTTTTATGACCTTTCAGTATTTTTTCGCTGAGCATTGTATTTATGCACAAACCCTGACTCTTGGGTCAAAATTATGTGACTCGGAAAGAGATCTGCCTGCCTGCCTGCGTCACGTAATATCACGCTTTCTTCGGCGGTCAAAGGGATTATCTATTGCATTATTTCTCTCTTCTTCGTAGCTCTTTTTAGAAAAAAAAAGAAAGAAAGAAAGCTTTATTCAGAGCACTGTGAGTTAAATACACTTAAAACAATAAACAATAAAAATAATAATTGCACAACTTTGTTTAATGGTCGTGCAAACCCCACATAGCCCCAAAAAGGCAAAACAGCTTGGCTTGTGCCATGTGCCACAAATATTACGCATGGCGCCGATTTTCAGCTGCAGCCTCATCCACCCGTTCCGGACAAAGTATCATACTTAGCGAGAGGATTGTATCAAAGAAGAAGGCCAGTTCCTTCCAACAGCTCTCACTGTAGAATATCGCGTCTACAAAGTCCAGTATGGACCTGTGTTATTCATTAGGAAACCATGATGCCTCCTTAAGAGCCATTGGTCCAGGCGAAGGCGAATCACCTCCACAGTGGATAAGCCCTTGATCATTCGGATGTCATCGGTGTCAGGCGTATGAACTTTTTACAAGTGACTTATGTAAAAATACTTTGAAAAAGTTTGCTTCCTAAGCGCTTATCGGTATATCATACAGCTATTAGATACTCTTTGTTCATGTGATATATTTGCATCGAAGTCGTTACAAAGTCGTTCACACCAAATTGTACGAGCACTGGGTTTTATAACTTCCCAAAGCTGTAAGTGCGTCAATAAATTTTTCATTCTGCTTGTTTTACTGTGATAAAATCTTTAAAGTTATTCCTCTGTATAATGTATAGGATTAATTTTCTTATGTTCGTAGAAGAAAACTGTAAGTAAGTAGTTGCCCATTAACGTCCCACTGCTGGGCACAGGCCTCCTCACTCATATGAGAGATGGATTTTAGAGCATAGACCCACCACGCTGCTCCACTGCGGATTGGCAGGTATAGTACACAAGTGCACTCTCTATTCCTTCACTCTCATAGTCCGATGTGACGGTAATCCGACACAACCGGAGAGAGAGATCGGGCGCAGGACCGGCGGCTTAACATGCTCTCCGAGGCACGGGGAGAAAATCTTAATAGAAAACTCAATATCCATTTTTGGATTGGCCCGACCCGGGACTCGAACCCAGGACCTTATGTCTGTAGTCGAATATGCTAACCACTAGACCAATGAGGCAGTCGAAGAAAACTGTATTGAATGCTAAATGAATAAGTTGGCTGTAATTTTAAAGATTACTTCGATGAAAACATGTCTTTTTTTGCCATAACCATCAGCTATGAGCCAGTGAACATCCCGCCAAAATCGGTCTAACGGTTTCAGAGGTTAGTCGGTACAAAACAGACAGAGAAAGTTTGGTTTTTTTATAAGATTACCTTATAGTCTGTCATTTTTCTCTCGCTTTTATGACCGGACAACGCGCAGGAAAAATAAATTTCATCCACACACCCTGGACGCGTGGCCTTCAGGCACAGTTCGATTTCGTCGATCCTTCTTCCTGCGCACGTGCAAGATGTGGAACGAACTCCCAGTCACGGTGTTTCCGCAAGGTTATGACTTAGAGACGCTTAAAAGTCAATGAAATTCCTTCTTATTAGGTCGGCAACACATCAGCGCTCCCTATGGTGCTGCAGATGTCCATGGGCGGCGGTAATCACTCAACATCAGGTGACCCGCAAGCTCGTTAGCTTAGCAAGGCTATAAAAAAAATATTACATATACAATATGCCAGTGGAATTTCTTAAAGATATATCCGCTTGCAATTTCCAACTTCCATTAAGCAAATGAGAATTTAATATACGCTGTGTTAAAACAACGGAGTAAATGGATGATAAAAATTGGATGTGATCCGGGCTATCGGCCAAAACTCTTGGGAAATCAGTAAGTTAGGCCCAGAGTTATAGGGACGGCGGCACGAGTTAAGCAATCTCCACCTTATAATACAATATCTAAGAACCCATTTTAAAAGGTATTTGCTGCTTATGGTATACATCTTGGATGATTTAATACTCGGCCTAGATTGAATAGATGGACGTATACTTCCGAATAACATTTTTCATTGCTGACAGGTTAGTTTGTCTTCCATGATGATAAGTAATGTGAGACTCTTTCAGGAAAGAAACTACATACATTGCATCACGCCTCATTCCCACAGGGGTAGGCAGAGACAACATCCTTCCACTTGCCACGATCCTTGCATATCTCCTTCGCTTCTTTCATTTTCATTAAACCTTTCATACAAGTTCGTCAGTTTAGAGTACTCTTGACCTGGCCGTTATTTAAAATGTCCTGGATTTGGTCCAGGAACGTTCGCCTTGGTCTTCCCCTTCCAACTTTCGCATAAATCCTTTTTGTCAGTCTCCTTTCATTCATTCTCTCTACATGCCCGAACCATCTAAGCATACCTTTCTCAATTTTAGTCACTAAGACTTCTTTTATACCACAACGTAAAGAAACTAATTGTTCTTTACCATCAATGTATTTTTTGGTAAAAGAAATCATCGTAAGAAAATCTGAATATCTGCACTACGACCCTTGCAAATCTTTTGGGCTTTAGGTTAAATCCATTAAAGTAGAGTAGTCTGGTTGTAGATAGGCCACTCTCAGTAAACTCATTCTTGTCCTGGCTAACCATTCCAACAGCATATGCCTTATGGTTTCTTCTCCCTTCTTACTGATTTTGCAAGTAAAGTTTTCCATAATGACCATAGTTTTTAACATAGCTTTTGGTAGTGGCGCGTTGCTATTTCTTCTGCATATCTATGCTGTCTTCTACATAGTTCTTTAAGTTTTTCGAGGAGCCTGTTTTTATTGCATCCAATAATGTCTTACAATATCTAACAACCCTTGTAATATCCCATTTTGCCATTGTTGGTGTGTTTTGATAGTGCATTTATCACGCACGCTGCTATTGCCATGCAGGGTTCAGCACCTATGAACTCTTTGACAGATCCTGCTTGAGCTAGGTCATCCGATTGTTCGTTTCCCTTTATACATTCATGGCCTGGTACCAATTGTTGACTAATTACACATATTCTTTTATTTATAAGTATATTTCTATTAGTCCTGATTTATACACACATTTCTATTAAACGTTAAATTAAATACATTCTTACTCCACTAGTACACTTAATACCCAAACTTTAATTCTCGTGCTCTACGAACAATCGTCATCATTGTCATCGTTCGCACCGCTTAACTTAGTCAATACAAAAACTAATATCATGACGCAAACATATTTCAAATTGTTATACATTCTATTAAGGCACTTAATCTAACATATTTGATTACAGTACATTTATTATTTAGTAATGATATTGTTAAATCAATTTCGTTGTACTTGTATCGACAATTATGATATAATAAATTCGTTCTTCAAATAAACATCAAATCACAACACAACATCACTTTCCTTATTGTTTTGTCTAAGATAGTTAAGGCTCCTTACGCATCCTAGTATTAGGCCTGATTTGATTTTGGAGGGTTGGGCGCAGACGGTTAGTAAACAATCGTGGTTTGCCCCCCTAGGTGTAGCCTCTGGGCAATTGCGGGACCTATTGCCTATTAAGAGGGATTCCGAAGGAGGACAGGTGGCACCAGAATAGGAATTATACAAAGAGAAGATCCCTGTTGGCATATCGTCGACGAGAGTGCGAAGGTATTCCGATCCCGTGCTTTCGCCAAAGAACGTAGGGAGAAGCACCGTCGGGCTTTAGCCGGTAAGTCCGACATAACCCGTAACACCTTTCCTCGTGGCGTCTCGGGTATACACAAGGATTTCCCGGTTTTGCATATTCCATTGAATTAATATAGAATTTCATAAGTTAAAAGTAATAAGTAACTAGCAGCCCTTTAACGTCCCACTGCTGGGAATAGGCCTCACTCCGAGGAGCGAGGGTTTTTAGAGCATAGACCCGCCACGCTGCTCCACTGTGGATTGGCAAGCATAGTACACAAGTCCACTATTCTTTCATTCTCATAGTTCGATGTGACGGGAATCCGACACGACCGGAGAGAGATCAGGCGCAGGACCGACGGCTTAACGTGTTCTCCGAAGCACCCCCCGTGCTACGGAGAGTACGTTAAGCCGCCAACTTGGATGGATCACACCGTCTTAATAGAAAACCCAATATTAGTTTTTTTCATTACAATTGGCTTAATTCCCAACGTTAACTAATACATTAGCCCGGTTAAATTTAACTTTGCCCCAACACAATTAAGGCTGGTTTCGTACCGTTTTGTGCTAATGTTCTTTGTAATAGTTTTACAAGTACTTCGTTAGCTACCTACGTGTCAAGCTTAAAACCACTATGAGAGGGATATATACACTCTCCGGTGTGTGAGTGAAACAACTTCAGTGGCTATGCGGGGTAATCGCTAAGTAATTTTGCCTGGAATTTAATTTTAAAATTAAATTATAATATTGTGGGTACATCACAAATTTATAATATGCTCTTATACTCACTATAAGAGAGATATAAAACATTTGAGTGAGTGAAATAATGCGAGATTAATTGCTTAGTAATTTTTTGCGGAATGTCAGTTTCAAATTGTGCTATGATATTGTGGGTATATCAAAATTTGTTTACGTTATTGTTTCTTGAGCTTTAAACTCACTATGAGAGGAAAAACACACACTTTGTAATGTGTCAGTGTAACAAATTCACTCCCAACTTTAAAAAGATAATTGTTTAACAATTTTGAGCGGATTTTAAATTAAAATTGAGTAAAAACATTGTGGGTAGATTTAAATTCCTCTACGTAATTTCCATTTGAGGTTTAACTCTTAAACCAAGTTCAATAAGGATATACATACTTTTTGGTAGACAAGTGATAACTATAAGAGGGAAAACGCTAACTTATTTTATGTGGGATTTGATTTTAAAATTGAATAATGCTGATGTAGGTACATCTAAATTTCTTTCTTTTATCACTATAACGCCATCTATTGACATAATGCGTGATTGAAAAATGAAAAATGACAATAACTAGATAAAACCTTATATGTATTATTACAATATGACTTCCCTTGATGATGATGATGGTAAGCGGCAGGGCCGGGAGAGCGCGACCAAAAAAAGTGTGTATGAACTGTTTGAAAGAGGAGATGTGTGTAAGAGATGTGAACGTAGAAATGACAGCGGATAGAGTGAAACGGCGAACGGAAACATGCTGTGCACAGTCTTTTAAAGATGACGGCAAGAAGGAAAGCCCACTTGGCTAGTTTACTGTTTGGCATCGTTAACTCTGGCAATCCATCGTATCTTCTGAATAAGCTGGCATGAAAGGAACATAACAGAGCCCATTTAAACTTAAGAAGCATAAGAGCTCCCCTTGCATTCCAGTACGACAGCTTTCAGAGGTAGTTTTAAATACGCTGCTACTCGTTGCTGGAACAACATCCCCCCACCTATTAGAAACTGTCCTACTAAGTATACATTTCATTTTTCATGCCGACTTTGGAAGTATTTCGTTAAGACTGGATTTTGTATTTTAATGTCACTGACATTTTATTATGTATAAATGTTCATTCAAATGTTAGCTGTTTATTTAAATTTAAATATACTGTGGCGTCACCGGGGGTCTCAGCTGAAAATCGGCGTCGTGTGTTCCAAAACACAAGACAACAGCTGAGCTGCAAACCCTTTCCAGGTGGTGTTACAGACAGTAATACTGCGAAGTTATATTGAGAATACTGTATGTAACACCACTTTCTTTCTTTTCTGTGCCGACCCCATCTAGTTTTTTTTTCGTTGGTAAATGCCTTATGCACACCGGATGAAGTGTAAACATCCGGGAGTGTGGGACTCGCTGGTCGTACCAGGATACCCACTAAAACCCAGCGGAACACTCTTTATCCAGGTGTTGGCGTTCAGATGTCCGCTGACGCATTAAGCTCTGGCGCCCCGGATGAATCCGACTTAAGGGTTTGGTTTAGTTGAGGGAGAGCAGGCGAGTAAAATTGTGCCTTCTAGCGCCCCCCCCCCCTCCTTCGGTGAGAGGGAGTAGCGTCTGCCATAACCTCCCTTTGCCTGTTTAGTGACTCCTGCAAGATGACAGCCTCGCAGAAGGACGTCACTGCTCTCCAACTTGACTCATCGCCAATCATAGCGCCCACAATGCTGGGGCGACCCCACCTAGTGGGATAAGGGCAAGGAAATGATAATGACATTACGAGTATGACTTCCATGCGTAGGCTTGTGAGTATGTATATGTATATCTGTGTCAGTAATATGCGGCATTTTAAAAGTGTCACCTGTAAATGTAATAATGTCCAAGGAAACATTTTTCATGAGATCAAAATGTATAATAATTTATATTAAGAGATATGTTGTCAAGAAAATATAATGTGGGCGTTGCGTTTTATATTTCTCGTAGAAAAAAAAATGTCACTCAGAATTACGCTTGTTTATCGTATAAACGTGTTAAAAATGTTTTATATCGTAAAAGACACCTAAGGCCTTTTCGTGTCCAATTTATATTAGACAAGACCTTAACATAACAACCCCCTTTTTATTGTTGAGCAGAGGCTGACTAATTATAATATTAGGTCAAATTAAGGCCTCACTGTTGGAGGCAGTTCCTCACTCTCAAGAACGACTGATTTCGTAGCTAAAATTTGCCGCTTTAATGAGGGTTGGCTGACGTCACCGCTTTTATATTACTTCTTCTTCTGCTTTTTGTTTCTCGCCAACTACTGAAGTTTGGAAGTTAGCTGTGTCTTGGTTTCTGGCGAAGTGAAATAATTTAGCAGCGCTCGTAACACCTATCCATTCACGAAGTTCTTGCGACCACCCACCTTTTCCGGAAATTTTGCCCATCATTATCAGCTCCAGCAGGTCAAGTCTGTCGTGTCTGAAAACATGACCAAGGCAACTTTCCTAATTTCGATGGTCTGCTGATGAATAACTTGCGGTTTTGACAGACTCGTCTCAATTTTTGGGTTCAACTGATGGAAAGCTTGCACCGATATGCCCAACATTTGAAAGCCTTTATATTTCGAGTGTCTCCCTTGATAGTCAAAGCTTCACATACGTATAGGGAGTTTATCCCTCCCCATTTGTCAACTACTGATTGACATTATGCGATAGTTCTGTCTCATCTCCGGCAATCAGAAATATCAGCATATCTTTTTTTGTCATTATGTGTATTATCTATTTCGCTTCTCAGTAATAATTGTAACAAAATATGCGTAGAGATAACACCGGAAAATAGAAAAAAAACAAAAAACAAATCAGTTACAAAGTGACCGTTACCTCCGGTGCATGTGTCACGTTGAAATTCGTTTGTTCGAAGTGTTTATTAGTGAATATTTGTGCTTTTTATTATATAAGTGATTTAAATAACAATGTTTTCATCCTTCAGATAAGTTTTAATTTTTAAGATATGAGTCTATAAATACAAGGAGGACATTCTTAATCATCTCAAAGTTTAGCGCAACATACACCAGTCCGAATTTATTAAACAAAAGATAATATTGTATAGTTTAATTATTAGCAAACACAAAAATCATAACGTTTGGTAGTCTTTCATGAACATTTAAGTCCCGAGAGCTGTTTTAGCGTCATTAGACCCGCGGGGCAATCGACGCAAAATGTCCGTGCGGGGCGGATCAGACGACGATAATTTCCTTTAAAAAGCGTGGGCCAATAAAAAAAACGCGGCCGAATAATCTAAGGATTATATTACTAGATAAATAAATAGAGTTTTTATTAAATAATCGTAAAAGAAGTAGAGCAAGCAAAGGCGGTGTTAAAGCAGGTGAGATATTAAGCTTTGCTTATAGAAATTTAAAATAAGCGCACGTGTATCAATAAACACGTGGGAGACGTGACAGTAAATATATGTCGGAGAATAAGATTATTTAATTTCTTATTCTGTGGGCGTTCATGGGTATTGTTGGTGCAATCAAACACTGTATTAATTAACTCGGTTTATAATGTTCAATCACTTAATGTTCCCGATATCAATTTACACAAACTCATTAACACTAATAGCTAGGAACGCGACAGTTTCAACAGTTGACTGCTCCGGTCGAGCGCTGCTCAACAACTGCCGAGTGACTCCCGCCGGACTGCCACCATTGACACTGTCCACGCCGATAGATGGCGCCAGCGTTCCACAGATATCTGTCCTCCGACATATACAATTGTTGGAAAAAAGAAACTACAAATAAGCGTATACAATATCTGAACAATCTACATGTTTTCTACGATAAAATAGTGGGCTGCTCTTGGCAGGTTTATTTGCTATACTTACCGCCTGCTGAGTGCAAAATATCTTCAGCACAAATTAATTCGAGATTTCTATTAATTACAATGTATTTCTATAATAAAGGACACAGTTTTATTTAAGTTTAATTTCACATTTGTATATTTAACACGATTACCTAAATTCGATGCATCGTTAACAAATATGCTAATGTTGGTAATTCGATAGCATCGTTATCGATATCAGCGTTAAAAAGCCTGCAATTTTCACACAAAACTATGACAATATAACTGGAACAACTCTATTACATTTAGCTATTGAATAATAAACTTCAAGGCAGCCCCCAAGACGTGATCCGCCCAACGTCCTACGTGAGTTGCTTCCAAAACCAACAGCTCGACAGTATAGTGCACTAGTGTCAACTAAAACTAACTAAATTGCACTTTATTACGGTACATTTAAACCTATTTTCTTTCAAAACCCATTTGTACTTATACCATTTTGTAACAGAGTTTTATAAAGTTGAAGTTTTTCAAATTTTCGGGGCTAGTTTCGCAGCCATTCAGGCTATTGTTAAAATATCTGCATTTGTATTTGTATTGCTGACAGGTTAACATCATCATCGTCATCATAATTATCGTCGTCGACAGCATCATCGTCATAATTATCGTCGTCAACATCATCATCGTCATAATTATCGTCGTCAAAATCATCACCAACTGGAACAATAACATTGCGCTAGATATAAGTACCTTTTATCTTTTGCCATTTGTAATTATTGTCTTACGGCTGCGCTTAATAGATCACCTGATAGGTTAGCACGTGACTGTAATCACATCTAATGGTAAGTGATGATACACTTTAAGAAGCGCGCTAAAATTGTAAAAAGTACTTTATCTGTAATGGTTTGTAAACAGTGTCGTATCGTTTTGTTAAGTGACACTTCTTTGGTATGAATCACGCCTTTATAAATAGCCAGATGGCGTCCCAAATGGCCAGACTGGCAGTGCATGCAGGAGTGTTGGTGCCAACACTTAAGTGTGGTAGTGAAAGTTGGGTATAGCAGAAGAAGCATAAAAGCAAAATTAATGCGGTAGAGATGAGAACCTTGAGAGATATTGAATGGATTGAAACTGAGTGAAAAGAGAACGATGAGGTATAAAAGAAGATGTAGCGACTGAAACTCAGAAAGGTATGCTTAGATGGTTTGAGCACGTAGAGAGAATGAACGAAAGGATACTGACAAAAAGGATTTATGAGTCAAGGGTGAACGGGAGAGTTGGCAGGGGAAGGCTGGACGTTTCTGGAAAAAATCCAAGGCATTTTAAATAAGGACCAAGTCAAGAGTACTCTAAACCGACAAACTTGTATGAGAATGAAAGAAGCAAACCATTGTTAGCGAAGCAAATACTCCCACTATTAATTAAACGAAGCCGATAAACTGTATACAATACTAGCAGAGGCAATACTAGCAGAGGGCCTGACTTCAATTTAGGAAATTATGTTTTATATTATATCCTAGGAATAATCCTGGACTATACGTAGCCTGCCAATTTGCAATAGAGTAGCGTAGTGAGTCTTCGCTCTAAAAGCTCTCTCTCAAAAAGAGAAGGAATTTGCATTTTCTAATTTCATTGAATCTGGTCTGATGTTAGGCTTTAGCTGTGGCTTGTTACCATTTTACCAGGAAAGACATCGCCCAACAAAAAAATGCCATTCATGTTATTAGGATTATATTATTAATTGAGATTGTCAATTAATCCAGGACATTTTAAATAAGGGCTAGGTCAAGAGTACTCTAAACCGACGAACTTGTATGAAAGGTTTAATGAGACTGAAAGAAGCGAAGGAGATATGCAAGGATCGTGGCAAGTGGAAGGACGTGGTCTCTGCCTACCCCTATGGGGTGAGGCGTGATGCTATGTATGTATGTCAATTAACTATAGTGGAAGGATCGGTTTTTTTTTTTAGATTGTATATTGACTATTACAGAAGTATATGTGTAATGTGTTGTTAAGATGGTGCATTGACTTATTTTATACCAATTGTCGTTACTAGTTTTCTTGTTGAGTGTAGGTAATTGGAAAGTTATACATATATATGGAAGAATGGAAGAGAATACAGCCCCTGAAAATTGTTCATTATATTATTTGGCCATCCTGTCAAGGTAAGATGCTGTGTGCTTCCATTTCAAGACTGTATCACTATCAATCAGGTGAGGTTGCAGCCAAAGCTTGACTTGTAACCAATAAAGAACAAATAGAGCTTCAACTAAATTATTATTTTATTGCTGATATATTTGTTGAGGAGGGATTCAGGTTTAGGCAAATCCCTCTGGGCTTAGTGGACTGTATGGGGTTCTTAGGGTTTCTACCTTCGGATCTTGATAGTTTGCATCGTCAAATGTTTGGTGCTTGGGTCTTCAGGATTCGCTTGTTCAGTTATCCGGGTTCGTGCTTCGGTTCGGCAGAGTAACGGGTTCTTAAATGTTCAGAAGTCGTGCTCAGTAAAGATCTACTGCACTCCGGAGTCTAAGGCGAAATGTGCTTGCAAATTCTGGGAGAGGCCTTTTATACAATTCTCCTACTAGGCATGTACATACGGCATGACGAGCAGGAGAGGGGGCGATCGCGGGTATTGAGGTAGGAGAGGGAAGGGGGTCTCCGACGGCTGACCAATCAGTATTATTCACCGCCGGCGACGTGCAAGGCTCGATGCTCCCGTCTGCAACAATACTTTATATTACAGACTACAAGCTCACCAGATTGTTAATGATGATACAGCCTAAGATTGTACACTAATCGGTTATAGTAATTTACCAATTTCAACACACCACCATATCAGTTCGCAAATTTTTCCATTGGCACGTCTTTATTGGAAATGGATCCTACGACATCAGCCACGGATGCAATTTCTATAATTATACCTTCAAGGTTTTTATTAGCTGCTACTTTATTAGCGTATAAGCAATCCAGTAGCAGAAGTAAAAAAAAAAGAATTTTGACCCTTTTATTGCGGAGTTTTTTTAAAGTTGAGATTTCTCCATTTTTCAGCATGCCCATTGTCAGTTTAAAATGTGTGGAAAGTGAAATGGGGGGGATTTAATTTACGACAATTTTGGGGGACTCTCCCGAGGGAATGCTTCTGATGTATATGAAAACTTAAATTGGGAAGGCATAAAATCTCATCGAAATCTTCGTTTTCAATGAAAATGGTGGAAAGTTCTGATTTTATAGACGAAAGTTTTCGCCCCTGTCAATTATGGATTTTATGTTAATACTAACTGAACCGCGGAACTTCACCCGTATCATATAAGGAAATACGGTTTTTACAGTATCTCTGAAGCTCTGCTTATATTGGTATTAACTTAATTACATATAGATAAGTACTTCTTAAGATAAGCACGTTCAATCAAGACAAAGGCACTATTTGATGTCGTATGTAACTTAGTTGACAGTAGAACTCAATTTTCAATAACATAAATAAACCGTTATTCAATCAAAAAACAAACATAATTAACTAAAATAAAGGTAGATGAATAAAAAAACAATTATTACACACCAAAGAGTACAATTTGTGGTCTTGAAAACTTAACATTCTCTCAATTATTCAAAAATTGTAAAAGAAAATGATTGCAAATTAAAATTTAACCTACACTATCTCCTGAGTTGGAAAAAATCCAACAAAATGCCAAAAAAACAAACAAAACAGAGATTTTTTATATTTTTTTTTATTATTGCTGACAGATTAGCGTTTGACTGTGATCTCAACTGATGGTAAGTGATGATACAGTCTAAGATGGAAGCGCGCTAATCTGTTAAGAGGCAATATACCCCTTACGGTTTCTACACAGCATCGTACCGGAACACAAATCTCTTTGTTTGGCGGTACGTTTTTGCTGGTAGGGTGGTAACTAGCCACGGCCGAAGCCTCCCACCAGTCCAGACTCAGACAAATTAGAAAATACAATTTCCTAAATTCGTCCTACCGGGTATCGAACCCGGAACCTCCGCTAGCAAAGCGAATACTCGCACCACTGCGCCAGCGAGGCCGTCAAAAATGTATATATAATTTTAATATATACATTTTAAACTTCATATAAAAGTTTAAAAGGTAACGTTTATATTTATAAAAAAAATGTTTAACGAAATATGAGCTCCAATATCAAAGGCTTTCACTGAAATACGTTATTTTATATTATGTAATGTTGAGATTTAAAAAATGGTCACGTACGTTATACCGATATTATAATTACTGTAAAGCCAGTTCTTTGTATCGCGAAATATATTTTAATGAAAATTTTAATATTTCAACTTTTATACTACTACTAGCTGACCAGCGTGACTTCGTCTGCGTAAACTTCACATACATACATACATAGCATCACGTCCTTCCACTTGCCACGATCCTTGCATATCTCCTTCGCTTCTTTCATTCTCATTAAACCTTTCATACAAGTTCGTCGGTTTAGAGTACTCTTGACCTGGCCGTTATTTAAAATGTCCTGGATTTGGTCCAGGAACGTTCGCCTTGGTCTTCCCCTTCCAACTTTCGCATTCACTCTTGACTCATAAATCCTTTTTGTCAGTCTCCTTTCATTCATTCTCTCTACATGCCCAAACCATCTAAGCATACCTTTCTCAATTTTAGTCACTACGTCTTCTTTTATACCACAACGTTCTCTTATCACACTATTTCTCACTCTGTCACTCAGTTTTAATCCATCATGCCTTCTCAACGCTCTCATCTCTACCGCATTTATTTTACTTTTGTGATTCTTCTGCCATACCCAACTTTCACTACCATACATAAGTGTTGGCACCAACACTCCAGCATGCACTGCCAGTCTAGCTCTTGAGACACCATCTGGCTATTCATAAAGGCGTGCAGAGAACCTTAATGTTACTTAATTACAATTTCAGTTTTAATTTGTTCCAACGTCGAATGTGATTGGTTGAGTTATCCTTCGAGTGGGAAGTTTAAAAACGGTGTATAATCGATGGTAGCGTTACAGAGCGAGATTCATTCTTTTTTTGACATGAGAATGACTCACAAGAAATTTTATCTGCTTTCCTTTTCTTTGTACAGTTTAAAGAATTTATGTCTAGAATAATTTTAATATTACTCTATATATGACATCATATTACTGATCATTTCACTACTTTTTCATGGATGAAAATATTGTGAGGAAATCTGCATATTCTGGGAATATTCTAGGGTATGTGTAGCCTGCCAACCTGCAATAGAGCAGCATGGTGAGTCCACGCTCTAAAAGCTCTCTCTCCTATAAAAGAGAAGAACTTTAATGGCCTAGCTTTGCTAGCAACAGTCTAGACTGGCGTTAGGCTTCGGATGTGGCTAGGTACCACGCTACCAAGCAAACACGTACCACCAAGCAAAGGGAAACCATAAGAGGTAAATTACCTTTTACCAGTATAGCCCGTTTCCATCTTTGACTGTAACCATTTATTGTAATCACAGAGGTCAAGGATAAAACTGTCAGATGATATTGAATATCTCGTATTTTGCACAGTTTAACAAATTTCTGTGGAAAATAATTTGTGTTTTCATAGACGGAGGGCTGTATAGTAAACAGAACTGTACATCTTGGACTGCTCCAGCAAATATTTGTACAAGTAATGGTCGTTTCCGACGCGAAAGAAAATAACAAAAACGTTTATTGTCTACGATTTATCTAATGTAAACGAAACAGCCCTTATTTTCTTTATTTTGTACGGTACAATTTGGAAATATTCTCTGGTAATAAGAAAAGTTATTATCTTGTTAAATACTCATCACTAATTCGAGTTTTTATACAAAGTTCTCCCCCTCCCCCTCATTTTCCTCATTTCTGTGTTAATTTTTAAAAATACATATTTACTATCTATTAAGTGCCTAATTAAGCTATACCAATAAATTAATAGATGTATTATTTATGTAACACATTATATGAGATACTTTTTCCACTATTTTCCACTTTGAAGAGTGAATTTTCAAAAATCCCAATAAATAATTTATTTTTTGTATCTTTATAGCCTCCGAAAAAACTTGCATAATGACTAACGGAAATAGACATAAAATCACAATACAACAAACAGTTATTAATTATGTAGATGAATGCGTATACCTAGGCCAGAAAATTTGCTTTAAAGCACACTATGCCGATGAAGTAGAAAGAAGAATAAAGAAAGCCTGGGCATCATACTGGTCTATGAAACATATATTTAAGTCACGAATAAATATCAGACTAAAGAAAAAAGCCATGGATTCTGTAGTGACACCGACCCTACTTTACGGCTGCCAGACTTGGCCAATTACCAAAGAAATCGTAAATAAAATACAGGTCTGTCAGAGAGCAATGGAAAGGAGCATGCTGGGCCTAAAAATTACAGACAAAATTAAAAATAAAGATATAAGAAATATGACCAAAATTATTGACGCGGCAAAACTGGCATGCTGCCTTAAATGGCGCTGGGCAGGACACATAGCTAGAACAAACGATGGTCGCTGGGCGGAAAAAATTTTACACTGGTATCCACGTGACGGACGACGGCCGAGAGGGCGGCCCCGACGCCGTTGGCGGGATGACATTGTGGATATGGCAGGCCTGGCTTGGACAAGGCTAGCCTGGGACAGACAAGGGTGGAAAAGGATGGAGGAGGCCTTTGCCCAAAAATGGTCGTTCCAATATTGACTCGTCTTAAATGAAGAAGCATACCATTGACATTGACATATAATAATTTAATTAAACAGACATTATATAAATCTTAATTTGAATATTATATTAAAAGTAACTGCAATGATATATGTACACGAAAATTTAATTGGAAAATAAAGGCTTTATTATTATTATTATTATTATAGCCTTATTTTATACTTTTTTATGCATTTTGTTTCAAAAAACACGCATAATATCATTATCAACTTAATCTAAGCGTGAAGCATATATTTGTCACGTTTATAGTTTATATAAAGAAAGAGTGAATCATGATAATATAGTTTTTAATTAAGCATAAAAAATACATTAAAGACACACAGGCATATATAGTATATATGTATATCTGTCAATCGCTGACAGTTATGTCAAACGTCATAAGGTTACATGAAAAAAGTTTATACTGTCCAAAGCACTAAGGAGGTTACATTAGAAACTATGGTATACCATTTTATTAAATATTACACGATTGGTTTCTATTACGTGTGTTGTTTGAAAGAGACGTTTAATTAAGTTTTACATATGAAAAAATTGGATATTTATTGAGTTAGACAGTTGTTACACATGGACAATCGTATGTCGCAAGTAAATTTTGAAGATTCGACGGTTGGAGATTGTATATTTTTTAATATAACGATCGAGGACATTTGGCGAACGTAGATTTGCAATAAACACCGTTCACTAAAAAGTTTTGTACCATTAATTAAATTATCGAGATATGTATGTCGGAGAATAAGAGACAAGGAGAGCACAAAGCACAGGGGCATAGGGTCATTAATGGCATCCATAATTCCATACTGTAGGCGTTCGTGTGTAATGTTGGTGCAATCAAACACTTTATTAATTAACTCAGATTATAATGTTCAATCACGTAATTTACACAAACTTATTAATGATAATAGCAATAGTTGACTGCTCCGGTTGGCCGTCACTCGAGGACTACCGAGAGACGCGCGCCGGACTGCCACTTATTGACTCTGATCCAACACCGATAAATAGATAGCGCTAGCGTTCCACAGACTATTGCACTCCGACATGAATATAAAGTTCAATTGAAAACAAAATAGACTAATCAACTGTGTAGCCTTGGTAACTTCTGTAATTACACAAGTATAACATTTGTCAATAGAACTTTGATAATGTTCAAACTTATAATTTATGGTCGAATAATATATAATTATACAAAACAAAAGATTAAGCAGAACACTATAATTATAAAATATAATATCCACAATTTAAGGTCAAACAGAAAACTATCAAAAGATAATTAGTTTATTTGAGGTTACCCAAATCACTTAGAAAAAGTTCCACTGTACTGATAAACACTGTTACTTGCACTGTACTCACAATTGAACTGTGTCCCTTTTAACCCGCCTTTATGTTCTGTAGGTTGGCACACAATACAATCAATGTGGCCAATCTGAACAATCTTTATGGCAGTCTTTATATTGCCAGTGTAATAAGTTCAGCCATCCTTTAACTGACAATCCTTGCCAGCATGGCCAACCTATAGCCGGCAATCAGTGTTGTCAGTAACAATAGATTAGTTATTTTGAATAAACACGCCTAATTAGTGACAGGTGACAATTACAAACTAAACGACTTAACAATCAAACAATATCCCATCGCTCGTCGCCGTCGTCGCTTCAACCGATGGACGTCCACTGCTGGACTTAGGTCTTACGTAACGACATTCACAAGGCCCGATCTTGCGCCGCCTGGCTCCAGCGGCTACCGGCGATCCTCTTTATATCATCGGTCCACCTTGTGGGGGGTTTCCCTACACTGGGTCGCCACTCCAGCACCCTCGGCCCCCAACGTTCATCAGTCCTTCGGACTATGTTCGCAATTCATAGGACTATGTCGGTGACTCTGGTTCTACTACGGATCTCTTCATTTCTGATTCGATCACGCTGAGTGACTCTGAGCTTCCGCAAGGTCCATAGTCAGCGACCTCATCTCAGAACTGTAGGTCATCACTGGCAACATTGGATATAATTATAAAGCTTTTATTATAAAGATATTCTTTTAATAAAACTGCACCAGAACCAAATATGGGAAATACGTCCTTAGTTACCGTATTTATATTGCGTAATGAATAACTTGAAGATCTCGTGACGATTTTATCATTTTCTATGAATATTCTTAGTTAAAATACTGTAGTTTCTGAGTAATTTAGGGGGTTTAGTGGTATGACTACCATAATCTTGTAAATGCCAAATTAGACTGCATTCATACCCCAATTGACTACATTAAATGTAGCACCTTGTTGGTGCTAATAACTATGACAGTCACGTACTCCAGTTTGCGGTAACCTTTATACCTCTATATGGGTAGGTTATGTTATAAATTCATTGCAAAAAGATAACTTATATCACAAGGGGAAGATCAACAATATCAATCTATATATATAAAGTATACAAATTGCTTGTCTTTATTATTATATAAGTTTTTTAGGATTAACTAAACCCTAAATATATTTAAAATGACACATAAAACTAAGGGGGTTTGGTGAATCGGACATTAGATCATTAAACTCATTGATAGCACCTTAACTAAGAACGTTATATTTTTGATTGCCCGTGTCAACTATTGGTGACATGATACTAAAGTTCTGTCCCAACTCGGGCAATAAGAACTATAAATATCTCTTTCTTTTTAAGTCGTAATGTATATTATCTATGTCGCTTCTCGGTAACTGTTGTAACAAAATATGCTTAGAGTTAACACCGGACAACTGAAAAAACAAAAAGAAATCAGTTACAAAGTGACGGTTACTAACGCACACACGCACGTGTCGCGTCGAAGTTAGTTAAGTTTTGTTTGTGGTATATCATAAACTGTGAGTGTTTATTAGAGTGATTTGTGTTTTTTTATTATAAAAGAGATGTGAATAATAATGAAAACCCTTGAAGTATGTTTTAATTTTTAAGATATGAGCCTATAAATACAAGACCGGCATTTTTCACTATCTCCAAGTTTAACACAAAGTGACACTACACCAGAGTCTTAATTTAATAACCAAAAGACGACATTGAATAGTTCAACTATTAGTAAACATAAAAATCATAACATTTGGTAGTCTTTGATGAATATTTAAGTCCCAAGGTCTACGTTAGCGTAATTCTACCCTCGGAGCATTCGACGCAAAAACTTCCGTGCGGGGCGGGGCATGCGATGGTTATTTCCGATAAAAAGCACGGGTTAATTACGAGAGCCAATAAAACGCGCCCGGGCAATCTAAGGGATAAGTAACAAAATAATCACGAGGTCTTAAAGTTATTCCGTTAGAGAGCTAATATTTTTTATACATGTCCTCTCTGTTATTTACAAAAAAAATCTTTTATTTATATGTCAACGCGATGTCGTTATACGAAATTATTGTGATTGAATCGTTAAATTATTGTTTGTAATATGAGATATTATTTGATTATTAAGACGTTTAGTTTGACATTGTCACCTGTCACTAATTAGGCGTGTTTGTTGGACCGATTTCGAGATATTAGCGCTAAAAGTATCAGTCGATTCGGATCTAATTATAAGACACTGTTTGGGAGAATTAAATCTGTTTCTCTATTGTATTTAGATAATAGTCTGTAAGACTGTGTTGTCTGTTTAATGTTTGACTGCTAGATGACGCCCACGACGTTGTCTACCAGAGAGATTGGATCGTATTATGTTTGTAGTAATATAAGCAGATATCTCAGTAATGATGACTAATTCTATGCATACAATGTTACGTGAACAAACTAGTTTTACTATAAATGTCTAGAAACTAATCTTCCAGTAGCAGAAAGTTAATAAGTTTGAAATGAGTTCATATAACAGTAAAGTGTACGTGAGTACAATACGGAAGGGGTCTTCTAGGTAATTCCCCGAAAGCAACTTTATATTGTCATAGACAATCTATTTGTTGTATCCAATTTGAATGCCATTTTATTATACTATATCTTAAACATGTTTTACACATTAAATTTTCAATATAATTTGAGGTAATAACACGGTGTTTTTGGTAAAAATAATATGGAAGGGGTCTAGGGGCTTTCCTGAAGATACCATTACATAAATACGTATATTTTCTATCCAATTGCAATATAATCTGGTAATCTAAGGGTATTAAAAATTTATTTTTAAAGTGAAAGAAACCTTGAATTATTTCAAGTAATATTTGTTTTATTGCGGACAGTTTAGCGCTTGACTGTGATCTCACCTGATGGTAAGTGATGATAAAGTCTAAGATGGAAACGCGTTAATCTGGGTAAGAGGCGATACACCGCTTACGGTTTTTACACAGCATCGTACTGCAACACAAATCTCTTTGTTTTGGCTGTACGTCTTTGCTAATAGAGTGGTAACTAGCCACGGCTGAAGCCTCCCACTAGACCAGACTCAGACAAATTAAAAAATACAATTCTAAGTTCGCCTTACAGGGGATCGAACCCGGGGCCTCTGCTAGCAAGGCGAATACTCGTACCACAGCGCCAGTGAGGCCGTCAAATTTCAAGTAATATATATTTTTTATTGTTTGTGTGATGCGTTTTATGTGAGTTTAACACGGAAGATGTCTAGGTATTTAACCGAAAGCAACTTTAGATAGATAGATAGAAAATACTTTAAGACACAGGAAACATAGAATAGAAACAAGGTAAAAGAGAGAAGAAAATAATGCACAAGAAGGCGGCCTTATCGCTACGCAGCAGTTTCTACCAGGCAACCTTTGGGTTAAAAATATTGCTTAAATGGAATGTGGTAGGTGGTGTAGGCTAAACATAAATAAATAACTTTAAATTTTAAAGCAACTTTAAAGTTTCTTAGACAATTTATTTCTTTGCTTCAACCGATGGACGTCAACTGCTGGACATAGGTCTCACGAAATGATGCCCACAAGGCCCGATCTTGCGCCGCATGGCTCCAACGGCTACCGGCGACCCTCTTTATATCGTCAGCCCACCTTGTGGGGGGTCTCCCTACACTGCGCCGGCCGGTGCGGGGTCGCCAATCCAGCACCTACAGACATCGGTCCTACGGACAATGTGCCCATTGCCATTTCACACTTGCGATTCGTAGGACTATGTCGGTGACTCTGGTTCTACTACGTATCTCCTGATTTCTGATTCGATCACGTAATGAAACTCCGAGCATAGACCTTTACATCGCACGTTGAGTGACTCTGAGCTTTCGCATGCGGTCCATAGTCAGCGACCACGACTTAAAACCGTAGGTCATCATTGGCAACACGCACTGTTCAAAAACTTGGTGGTCTTCAGGCACTATGGGATATCGGACGAAAATATCTGGCGTAGTTACCCGAACGCTGCCCAACCGAGTTGGTTTCGGAGGTTGACCTCCTTCACGAAATTGGACCTACCTAGTTGGACTATATGTCCCAGGTATGTGTACTTGTCAACAATTTCGAGAGCTGAGTTCTCAACGATGACTGGGTGTGGCGGTACATGGATATTAGACATAATTTTCGTCTTATCCATGTTCATTTTAAGGCTCACCTGTTGAGAAACTCTTCAGAGGTGCTGACAATTTATTTGTTCAACCCAGTTTGAATATCATGTGATTATATATAGCTTAAATTTGTTTTTATTACATGGAATTCTCCATATAACTTCATGTAACAACAAGGTGTTTTAGATATAAATAATATGGAAGGGGTCCGCGGGCTTTCACGAAGATCATTTTATTATTTGTATACTTTATTGGACGTCAAGTTTTTTTTCTAATTGACATGTAAAACTTACTGATAAACAAATTTACAAAAGGCGGTTTTACTGCTAAATAGTGATTATTTCCAGACAATCTTTGGGTTTGAGAAGCAGTCACTATCGAAACTGATGGCCAATGACATTAACATACATATAAATTTACGTATGTATTACGTTCAATTTTAATAAAACGTAATTACTCCTGGTATAGTTTTAAAGCTCTGCACGCCTTTGTGAATAGCCAGATGGTGTCTCAAAGGGCTAGACTGGCAGTGCATGCTGGAGTGTTGGTGCCAACACTTATGTATGGTAGTGAAAGTTGGGTATGGCAGAAGTATCACAAAAGTAAAATAAATGCGGTAGAGATGAGAGCGTTGAGAAGCATGAGTGGATTAAAACTGAGTGACAGAGTGAGAAATAGTGTGATAAGAGAACGTTGTGGTATAAAAGAAGACGTAGTGACTAAAATTGANATATAAGAAAAGATAAATGTTCCTGTATAAATAGTTCCTATGCTTACAAAAAACTGTTGTTAAGAGTTAGTATTGATAACAATTATTTTCTCACCTTTAGGGGGATAATAATTCACCGTAAATAAATATATATTTCACGACAAAGTAATATATATTCTATATCTTCAATTAGACAGTGGGATCTTTGCGTCGTCGTCGTCGTCGTCGTCGTCGTCGTCGTCGTCGTCGTCGTCGTCGCTTCAACCGATGGACGTCCACTGATGGATATAGGTCTCACGTAATGACGTCCACAAGGCCCGATCTTGCGCCGCCTGGCTCCAGCGGCTACCGGCGACCATCTTTATATCGTTGGCCCACCTTGTGGGGGGTTTCCCTACACTGCGCCGGCCGATGCGGGGTCGCCAATCCAGCACCTTCAGACCCCAACATCCATCGGACCTACGGACAATGTGCCCATTGCCATTTCACACTTGCGATTCATAGGACTATGTCGGTGACTCTGGTTCTACTACGTATCTCCTCATTTCTGACTCGATCACGTAATGAAACTCCGAGCATAAACCTCTACATCGCACGTTGAGTGACTCTGAGCTTTCGCATGAGGCCCATAGTCAGCGACCACGACTTAAAACCGTAGGTCATCATTGGCAACACGCACTGTTCAAAGACTTGGTGGTCTTCAGGCACTATGGGATATCGGACGAAAATATCTGGCGTAGTTACCGGAACGCTGTCCAACCGAGTTGGTTTCGGAGGTTGATCTCCTTTACGAAATTGGACCTACCTAGTTGGACTATATGTCCCAGGTATGTGTACTCGTCAACAATTTCGAGAGCTGAGTTCTCAACGATGACTGGGTGTGGCGGTACATGCTGACAATTTATTTGTTCAACCCAGTTTGAATATCATGTGATTATATATAGCTTAATTTGTTTTTATTACATGGAATTCTCAATATAACTTCATGTAACAACAATGTGTTTTAGATATAAAGAATATGGAAGGGGTCCGCGGGCTTTAACGAAGATAATTTTATTATTTGTATACTTTATTGGACGTCAAGTTTTTTTTATCTAATTGACATGTAAAACTTACTGATAAACAAATTTACAAAAGGCGGCCTTATTGCTAAATAGTGATTATTTCCAGACAATCATTGGGTATGAAAAGCAGTCACTATCGAAACTGATTGGCGATGACATTAACATACATACAAATTTACGTATGTATTACGGTCAATTTTAATAAAACGTAATTACTCCTGGTATAGTTTTAAATCTCTTATAAAGGCATAGAAACCTTGATTAATTAAATTTAAAATGTTTTTTAATTACTTCACATTCACAACACCTGTTTGCGTAATAGCAAGGTGCTTTAAACAAGTACAATATGGAAGGGGTCTTCGGCGAATGTCACCATAATTATTATCTAATTTTAATATCATTTGCTTATTAATGTGAGTTGTAACTACTAAATCATATAACAGCAAAGTGTTTTAAGTGAGAACACTATAGAAGGGGTCTAGAGTTCCCTTGAAAGTAACAAAATTTAGGTATTTTTTATAACAAATCGTAATATCAATTGCTTATTGATGCGTGTTGTTATCATTCCAAATATCTGGTAAACTTATAAGGGTATAGAAATCTGGAATTATGTCAAGTATTATACATTGCATTTACAATATAAGTTCATATAACAGCAAAGTGTTTTCATTGAGTGCACAATAGAAGGGGTCTAGGGGCTTCCCTGAAAGTAACAATATTTAGTTATTTTTTATAAGAAATTCTAATATAATTTGCTTTTTGATGTGTGTTGTTATCATTCAATATATCCGGTTAACTTACAAGGGTATAGAAATCTGGAATTATGTTAAGTATTATAAATTGCATTTACAATATAAGTTCATATAACAGCAAAGTGTTTTCATTGAGTGCACAATAGAAGGGGTCTAGGGGCTTTTCCGTAACCAAAAATATTTAAGTATTTATTATAATAAATTTGCTCTTGAATGTGGGTCATTATAACTCCAAATACTATAGATATTAAAAAATATACATATAATTGTTGAAAGGAAATTTAAATAAAGTTGAAATTGTGCCAAATGCTGTAAAATCATTAAGCACAGGAAGTCCAACTAAGCTCTCTAGTTTTATAACAAACCCTCCTATCACGTCTGTACATTTGGCAAGGGCTCTGATTGCAAGCGCCATAGACCTATAAAGATAGACAGGCCAAGACCCCGTTTCAATAAGGAATAATACGTGTATATTTTTGGGCAAAGTCACGCTTTTAAACTGCCGTTATATAGAATCTTCTTTAACAATTACTAATATAAAATTGACATTTAGAAAAGTGTCTCCTTTTATGATGTAGACACTCATTGAGACATGATTTATGATCTTGATATTTTTATATGGAATCTGGAATTACCTAAGCAACACTATCTGGTAAAGTTAATATTGTTGCAAATTACCATGTTACTAATATTACATATGTGAACATTCCTGTGTTGATGTTTTCCCCTTAATCATGCAAAAACGGCTGAACAGATTTGGCTGAAATTTGGTTTATTAGTATATTGTAATGTAGATTAAGACATGAGATACATTTCATCCAGAAATGTAACATGGCTAAGCGACTGTTATCTAAACAAGTTATACAGGCGGTGCTATGACAGCAGTTGTCTCTTGTTCAACATAAGTAAGTAGCAGCCCATTAACGTCCCACTGCTGGGCACAGGCCTCCTCGCTCCAAGGAGCGAGGGTTTTTAACGCATAGACCCACCACGCTGCTCCACTGCGGATTGGCAGGCATAGTACACAACAAGTGCACTCTCTATTCCTTCACTCTCATAGTCCGATGTGACTGGAATCCGACACAACCGGAGAGAGATTAGGCGCGGGACCGACGGCTTAACGTGCTCTCCGAGGAACAGGGGTGGATCACACCGCCAACTTTCCAACTTCGGGCAAATATTGAGAAAATCTTAATAGAAAACTCAATAGATAGACATTACTAACTGTCAATCTCAGAATTGCGTCTTCTTCTCTTAGTAAATGGCTTTCAGGTGTGACAAGGCACACACAATTTCGTCAGTATCACGTACTTTTGCCACCACCACTAAAAAATAAAAAATTAAGGATTAGGAACAACACAATATAACACTTTTTACAAAACATTTACAACTTAATTCTATTACATTTTATAAATTTACAGAAGGAACTATATACAAGGGTTTACGAATACTCAAAATTTAAAGGAAAAGGAACTCTGGGCAATTTTAGGGCAGTTGAAAAAATGTGGGAAGAAGTGCCTTCGTCTAGACCACATTCACAAATAGAATTGTCCCTAATCCAAAGTTTCGCTAGGTGGACAGAGGATCACAAGAGATATAGTTGGTGATACTGATCTATTTGCATATCTACGAAGAAAAACCAGGGGTCACCTTGGGATATTTGGCTGAATGGCGGCATAACCAATACACATATAGGGCCGTAGGGTTCTCCGCTGACATTGTCAATAATGGCGTCCATAATTTAATTTTTCATACTGTGGGCGTTCGTGGGTAATGTTGGCGCAATCAAACACTTTATTAATTAGCTCGGATTATAATGTTAAATCCGATAAANGACCCGAAGGTGCTGGAGTGGCGACCCCGCACCGGGCGGCGCAGTGTAGGTAGACCCCCCACAAGGTGGACCGATGACATAAAGAGGGTCGCCGGTAGCCGCTGGAGCCAGGCGGCGCAAGATCGGGCCTTGTGGGTATCATTTCGTGAGACCTATGTCCAGCAGTTGACGTCCATCGGTTGAAGCGACGACGACGATAATGTTAAATCACTTAATGTTCCCGATATCAATTTAGATAAACTCATTAACAATAATAGCTAGGAACGCGACAGTTCCAACAGTCAACCGCTCCAGTCGAGCGCCACTTGAGAACTACTGAGAGACTTTCCCCGGACTGCCACTATTGACTCTGTCCCACGGCGATAGACAGATGGCTCCAGCATTCCACAGACACCTGCCCTTCGAAATATACGTAATATTAAAAGGTTTTCCCACTCACTAGCTCATTCTATCCTTCCTTATATCTATGGCAAGTACAGTAGTTCTAAGTGAAGTCAGTAACTGTCTTCATAAAACTTCGCCTGTGTATTCAGAGCTTCAATTACGTAGGAAACTAAAGTACAACTCGACTGGGTACGACAATTGCCTTTGTTTTTTATTGCCTGTAGATCATTTCACCTGATGGTAAGTGATAATATATTGTAAGATAATACTGTGAGAGATAATTGGTCTTGAAATGGTTTTTAAATGATAAAGATTATAAAGCAGTTGATGCATTTGTTATTCAAACAACGTACTTCTAAACCGATCGTAGTACAGAAGCTGCCAAGTTACACGTTGATTATTATAAACTTTCCACGATTCAAGTTAACGTGTTAAAGGAAATAAAATTTTGCTTTTAAAGTTGTAAATCCGACTGTGAGTTCCGTTGAAAGTATTGACGTCAGTTCGTTGGGAGTTTTGCAAGATTTTATGCTGAAAATGTTTATTTTGCAGCGCATTTTTGTAATAGAAGTTCGGATTTATATGTTATTTCATAGGAATTTTGTTGTACAAAGTAATCTCACGAATGGAAAGCCACAAAGATTTTTAAAGGGCAAATATAATACTTTAAACATGCAGTTTCTTTGTGCCTTGGCCCGAGAATAACCACAAGATGTTCAATCAGCTAACCTACTAGATTTACAAATTTGATTACCATAAAAGAGGTTATAGTGACGTAGCCTTAAAAGATAGGCATATACTGTCATTGACTTTTTTGTAGAGCTATTTATGAGGAATAATTCCGTCATACATAATTTTTGTGTAACTGTAATGGTTTACGTAGTGCACGCAATAAAATCTTTCAACTACCCTCTTACTAGTAGTAATAAAGCTTTTTTTTGATAAATTTTCTTTCTAAGACAGAAAGAATCTTTTTATGACAAACGAGTTGTTTCTTAGATTGAAGTGTACAAATAAACAAACTTCTTGTTACTTTTTTTACATATATTTTACCCGGTGTGCGTCGTTCACATTCATGGGATTATCTTTCCCATGCATTTCATATAATGTGAGAGCTCAATAAACGTTGATTGATATTAATGTAAGCCACTTTATATTAATGTATTAATTTTCTCATTACAATTATTAACGTTTGCCCTCGATTTCACCTGCTTTTATTTACATGTGCATTTTAATTTCACTATGTATATGTCGGCGAGTTTGAATTTACCAACATG
This sequence comes from Elymnias hypermnestra, assembly GCA_015832385.1. Classification (NCBI taxonomy): domain Eukaryota; kingdom Metazoa; phylum Arthropoda; class Insecta; order Lepidoptera; family Nymphalidae; genus Elymnias; species Elymnias hypermnestra. Next base: position 7,303,781 of record JACTOM010000931.1, read on the forward strand.
TTTTAGAGTCTCTCACTAATTTGCAGGTTAAGTAATACTATTCTCTCATTCACTTTGAATGACTTAAAACACAATACTATTGTTGATACAAGCTAAGAACTGTCACTAGGCGAATATCGCTTCATTCCCCTGTGCTACCCCTCTTATACCAAACGCCCCACTCAAAAATAATTAAGTCTATGTTAAACCAGATTTAGTGTATGTAAACGTTTCACTGATATAACTATAAAGACCTCAGCATAATAAACAAATATAGTAATTTAATAGCAAACCACAAATAAAATATTCACGATCGCTAACACATGTTTCTATGTCATAATCTTGTCATGATACTTTGTCATTAAATTGTAATTATACCGGATGTATCAAGTGCAAGCTTATTGCTATAAATAGGCTGGTTCTCAGTTAATGTGTCATTGTGTTGCGAAACACACGATGAGTGACTCTCTTGCAGGTCATTTTATTTATTGTGTAATAAGTGTATTTTAAGTGAATGTTGTGAAATTGTTGATATTATGAAACTTTATTGTAATAAGTCTCACTCTCTAATCGCTCTTTCATGGATGGTCCTGGTAAGATCCTAATCGCGAACGGATACACGCTTTCCACCCGTTTCTGTTGGTGGCATTCTTGGCTAGGTTATAAAAAGTAGTTGGTTTGGTCTAGCTGAAATGGTCAGCCCATCGTATCTGGGAACGGCCTCGAGATCTTTTTCCGTCTGTATTGTAATAAGTAGTTGAGCATTTAATTCCTGGTACACTATTTTGCCCGTTTTTCATACAGGCTGGATCCGGGGGTGACACATCCTGGTTAAATTCAATGGGGCTCTAGTCTGGATGTTGGGACTGCCTCCGCGTCGTCTTTACCGTTATCACCTACGTCTAGTGGTGGTGACAATAAATGCTCACGAGGCTGGGGACGCCCAATATTTCCAGTGCTCTAATACTGGCTGGCAATGCCGTGGAGGTGTGTATGTGGAGTTGTCCGCCAAGCGGAATATACTCCTCGCAAGGTGGATGAACACCTCTACGGTGGGCGTCCTGATATCATAATAAATAACGTCATTATGGCCGTACCTTCAAGCTTCTATTATTAGACGTAGGGACTTGTTGTGTTTCAGTTTCATTTAGAATTGAATGTTTTGTAATAGTTCTTTAATTCTACATTTTGGAGAACGAGAATTATTGAATGTGTCTTATTTAATTAACCAATTTAATTTGACTCTGGATTTTCTGAATGATGACCTTGCGCAGTGATGCGAGTATTCGCTTTGCTAGCGGAGGTCCCGGGTTCGATCCCCGGTAGGACGAATTTAGGAAACTGTATTTTCTAATTTGTCTGAGTCTGGACTGGTGGGAGGCTTCGGCCGTGGCTAGTTACCACCCTACCGCCAAACAAAGAGATTTGTGTTCCGGTACGATGCTGTGTAGAAACCGCAAGGGGTATATCGCCTCTTAACAGATTAGCGCGCTTCCATCTTAGCGCTTCCATCTTAGA
>JACTOM010000931.1:7306036-7378551 GCA_015832385.1 Elymnias hypermnestra
CATAGACCCACCACGCTGCTCCACTGCGGATTGGCAGGCATAGTACACAAGTGCACTCTCTATTCCTTCACTCTTATAGTCCGATGTGACGGAAATCCGACACGACCGGAGAGAGATCAGGCGCAGGACCGACGGCTTAACGTGCTCTCCGAGGCACGGGGGTGGATCACACTGCCAACTACCCAACTTCGAGCAAATATTGAGAAAATCTTAATAGAAAATTCAATATTGATTTTTGAATTGGCCCCACCCAGGACTCGAACCCAGGACCTCATGTCTGTAGTCGAACATGCTAACCACTACACCAATGAGGCAGTCAAAATAATAGTAATATATGCTAATTAAATATAATAGTAATTAAACTAAAGACTATATTATATATACTGCCACATACAAAAACATAGATATATTTGATATATACACATTAACACTGGAATGGCTTATAGAAAAGAATGCTCCGACACGTGATGTTGGAATTCTTTTTGTCTTTCAAGAAGAAATCGTTTCAATAGTCTTTTGAAAGTAATTTTTGATTTTGTTTGTTTAATTGGAGGGGGGATATTATTCCAACATTTAGTGTCGGAGTAAGTGAGTGAACCTCTGAAGGCGGCAGTACGGTGAAATGGTATTCCAAATTGACTGCGGCAACTTCGACGTTCCGTCTCACAGTCACCTGCCCAGTTTAATATATTGAGAAGGTATAATGGTTTTCCCTGCTTTAAAATCCCAAAGAGCTACCCAGCAAGATGTAATTTTCTTCTCGACCTCATTTTTAATAAATGATAACGGTTCAAAAAAGGTGTAACGTGCGTTCTCGGAGGGATATTAAAACATGAGAGTAATAATGAGAGTTGACGATTGAGACTTGAATGGTCATCGTAGCTTCACCGAGTCGAAAGTTACAATAAATGGAATCTTGATACGCAGCATAAAGACCTTCAAAATGGTGGGGCTTCCCCCGTCGCACACACATGATGTGTGATAGATATGTCGCTGCAACAACAAACTGTATCCACTGATTTTGTTATTATTCGTTTTTTTTTTTAATTTCCCTATGGATACATTTTTAAAGACGTATTCACGTCACAAAGCTCATTTTACAGGAAGGTTCCTAAAACAACGAAACGTTGAAACTTATGTCATAATTATATTATTTTCGGTAAATTTTAGGACAAAAAATTCAGGCCATGAGGTGTGTGTGGTTTTGGTTGGCATTTTGAATCATATAGACTGATTCTTTTATAACATGAAGTAAACTATGTCCTATCTCCTGGCTTTTAACTATCTGTCTACCAAATTTCATTTAAATCAGCTCAGTAGTTTTATCGTGAATGGGCGACGGAATGACAGAGTTGCTTTCGCATTTATAATATAAGTATTCTCTATTCTGCTGCATCATTAAATCAATATGAAGTGAATGAATATTTCTAATTTATTGGGACATTTAAGATTTGATTTCAAACACTGTCTTAGTTTTAACTAAGTCGTTTACATAAAATAACTGTAAAAACAAAGCCCCTTTAATATTTGTATAGCAATAAACAGCGAAAAGGTGTGCGTCTACGAAGACCGTTATTGCGATAACATCGGGGGTCGGAATAAAATCATAATTTCCAATTTCCCTTTTAATCGACCTTCGTAAACGCGCTGCTTTATCATCGCAATTGTAAAGATGCTATCTGTTTCAGCTGTTTATTCTATACATCAACGCTGGAAAGCAAACTCGTAGTAACTCACGAAATAAGGAATTCATCGGAAAAGAAGTACTAAATACATACATATATAACATCACGCCTCATTCCCATAGGGGTAGGCAGAGACAACATCCTTCCACTTGCCACGATCCTTGCATATCTCCTTCGCTTCTTTCATTCTCATTAAACCTTTCATACAAGTTCGTCGGTTTAGAGTACTCTTGACCTGGCCGTTATTTAAAATGTCCTGGATTTGGTCCAGGAACGTTCGCCTTGGTCTTCCCCTTCCAACTTTCGCATTCACTCTTGACTCATAAATCCTTTTTGTCAGTCTCCTTTCATTCATTCTCTCTACATGCCCAAACCATCTAAGCATACCTTTCTCAATTTTAGTCACTACGTCTTCTTTTATACCACAACGTTCTCTTATCACACTATACAAAGAAGTACTATTCATTCAAAAACCTATTTATAAACGCTTTCATTGATTTTGCTCAAAAAAAACATTTTAATACAAGTTTGATGGTCTGATGCTATGGTTTGAGTACTTGTTCCGCAAATAGTGGTCCTGGTTTCGATTTCCTGATAAGCATATTTAGGAAATTTTCAACATAGAGTGTACCATCATTTACAATTGCGTAGGATTACAGTCAAGCACAAGCAAATAACAGCAGGATATCTAGTCTGAAATAGCTAGTCGAGATTAATTTCTTTTAGGATGTAGAGAAGATACTGCAGTTACTACAGAAGATGAAGATGAAGAAGATGGTGAAAGCGGTGGTTTTGTTTTAGAATTCCTACGCTTTACCGTTGCCATGTTTTTGGGCAAAGCGTTTGGATTCTAAAACGAAATAACCAGCGTCTCATCCGAAGAACACAAGAAGAGACAAGAAGAAGTTATAAAGGGCGAAGTATAAAATCATAATATTGTAAGACAGTGTTGCAAAGGTAAATGATTTATATCTGTACTACCCTTTGTACTAATGATATTTTTTAAGCATCATGTTCTAATAGCTAAATAATTATAACAAAACGATGATCTAGGTTAACAAATGGGTGATACAATCATTGAAAATAGAAAAAGTCTAAAATGCAATTTGATAGCTTATACAGAAGGGCAAAACGTTTCCTATTACCGTAACGTAACTCCTGCTTCATCCTCCTTACTCACCAGACCTTGCCTCTACTGACTACCACTAGTTGTTAGAATTAGACTGTCATATGCAGCCATGCCAAAATTAAACTTTGGTAAACGAGATGGTACAGTTCTTTTATTCCCAAGAGTCAGATATTTACATAAATGGTCTTTCCTCGTATGATCTCGTGTCTAGATGAGATAAGGTAAAATCAACTAAAGACGACCATTTTTAGGAATAAATAATGTAAATTGCACGAAATTTTTGGTTGATGAAGAATCTGTCTATCTATCTAATGGTTATACTATTTCTCATATTCGGGTTTGTTGAAATCATTGTAAACATTACAATTTCTACTAAAACCTAGTGGAAACCTTACCATCCTTAAGAGAACGACTCCTTGACACATTCCACTTTGGGCTCCTGGATTATGCCAACATATCTAAATTTTCTTTCCGAATATCAACGCAACTCTCGTCATCAGTAACTGGTAAACAAGAAAGTAAAAACATTCTACTTCGTTTCCTGGATCAAGCCAATATAGTTAGGGGCTTTCTATGTATAAAATCAAGCAGGTGCGTCTGATTCAAGGTCAACATCAGAATACCAACAAAAATTCAGTCGAACCCATATTATCCTCAAGTGGAGAAGAAGAAATTTGTTGAGCCTTTCACTCTGGTCCACGGCGTGAAGTCATAGACCAGCTAGAAAATATATCTCATAAATTTGCTTTGCCGAAAGAAGTCTTTCCTAAACAGTCGCGATTATGGGACTCACTATCAACGCCAGAATATTCACTAATACCTAAGATATCCTAAGGAATAATGAATATTAATCACAATTAGTTTTTATTATGACTTCGTTTTATGGCGCATATAAAAATTAAATGCAAGAAAACCCTCGTCATCCTAAAGTACGATGCATTCTACTCCAAGACCAAAAGATAATGCCAACGTAGAACTTTTAGAAAATATAATTTTACAAATTATAATTGCTGAATATCATCTTTCTATTGATGTATAGATTCTGCATCATTGGTTTGAAAATTTCGCCTCTTCCTATTCAATTTCCGACGTAACAACTCCAGTATGTAATCAGCCTAACCCCTACAATGGCCTATAAAACAGGGCAAACGACTGGAGAAATAATCGAAAAGGTGGCCTTAATGCATTTAAATGTACCGATGGGATGAAAACACTCTCTGTAAAAACAAACATCTTGGTTTTAAGTTCAAATGATAAACCCAATTGTTTTTATATCAGGGTTTTCCCAGTGATAACTAATTTAAACTTTTTTAAGGATTCGAATTGACACTCTTATGAAATCATATGGGATATACAACATGGGATTGCTGTATGATGATTTTCAGTGGCCACCTTTAGATTCGATGATTATTTCACTTTAATTTAAATCTATCAATTTCTACATATATATCAGTAAAACCTCCAATAAAACGCTACATAACTGGAACAAATTTATTCACTGCACACATTAAAGAAACATACATAAAAGTCACTATTTCACAATATAATAATTAAACAATATTACGTGTATATTTCACAACATTTACTTATAACGCTGTTATCGCGAACCGAGCTCGCAAAGGAATGACTCATTAACTGAAAATCAGCCTATTTATAGCACAGAGTTGCACTTGATACATCCGGTATAATGACGAAGTATCATGACAAACTAAGAATAAATTTTTACTCCAAAATAGTCAAATAAACAATTAAATATTGTCAATTAATTGAAATGCACTTAAATGAGGAACTTAATGTACAATACCAAGTTTTTGATGCTTATGTTAGTGTGATCATGTTAATGAAAACTGACTGTTTTCTTGTGCTCTTGTATTTCTTTCTTTCTACTACAAACGGGCAGGCAAATAATTGAAAAGATTTTGCTAAGTGTACTTGAATAAAGATTTCGTTTTTGAAAGGAAACGGAGGGAAGATGATATTATTTTAAGCTGCTTAGAGAATTTTCCTTACAATTTATATTTCTCAACACGTTTACTGTCTCCGTTTAATGCTAAATCTCCGTGAGATATTATGTACAGGTTTAAAGAATTTATTTCTCAAGAATTATGGAATTAGAAATAAATTCAACTTAGATTTTGAACGTAAAAGTACTTCGACAGACACCTTGTAGGTTTGTTTACAAATCTGACGATCTTAATTTAATTTATCACGGGGAAGATTTATGGATTCTTACTTATATTATTAATTAGTGATCCTTCTTGGTTTCGCATCGGTAGTAAAGGATGCCTATATATTTTTGGAGGAATACCGACGTCCAGTGTGCCTTAAAGTCGCTATCTTGTCTCTCAGCCAAAATCATCACAAGGGTATTAGGAATGATCTCAAATATGTACTTTATGGACGTAATCCTTTTCATCATGATTGCTAAGAAATTGTCGACTCGATATTTAAATTAATAATGTCTCAAACACAAAAGGACCGTGCATTTTAGAAGTCTTTTAGTAAACAATCTTACATCATACATAAATCTGAGCTGAGAGATGTCGAACGCCGAAACATAAGGATTTTGACATTGAAGCTTCACAGGTTATAAAAAGTGGCCACGTTATGATAATCTAAGAAGAAGAATATCGTCAGCACTACCTAACTAGGGCCTAATTAAAGGTGACACTGAATACAGAGAATCATGAATTTTAAACCTCATCGTCCCTTGGCCTAGTAATGCTACTTTCAGTGCCAGTTTTCGTAACATCCAAGTTGGAATCATATTTCACCAGCTATAAGAAAGTCCAAATCTCTTGGAAGATTCAAAGCCCTGTGCAATCACTGGCTTCGAAACGTGCAAAAGTCCAACAAAAATTGGGTGATTGTTAAATAATTATTTTAAATATTTCAGGTCATTCGTTCAACGAACTTCCCAGAGCAGATTTGATCTGGTCAGTCCATCGAGTAGGTGACCTCCCACGCGGTCTGTTGCCTTCCACCTTTCCCTGAATGACGAGGCGTTCGATGGACTAATTGCCACGCCAAGAAACGTGTCCAAAGAAAGTCAGGATGCGAGATTGTACTACAGAAAATAGACGCTGCTTGATGCCGAGTTCTTGAAGTATCGAGACGATCGTACGAAAGTCGGTCCACGAAACCCCAAGCATTTTTCTCCAACACTACATTCCTAGAGCATCTATTTTCTGTCTTTCCACTTCTCGCAATGTCCACGTCTCAGCAGCGTATAAAAATATGGGGAAGATCAGTGTCCTCTTTTGTCTGGATTTCGTGGTCTTTGTTATGTTTCGATTCCTCCATATTTTTTTCATATTGTCCATAGCTGTTCTTGTAATCGCCATCCGTCTTTTGACTTCGTCAAATTTCTGATGTTATCAGCAAAAAATACTGTTGTGTTTTCTGTCTTCCAGACATTATTACAATGGATTTTAATTTCGAGTTTGAGGTATTTTTTCATATCATCAGAAGTGGAATCAATACTTGTGTTTAAATTGGCTGATTGCCTTGCTTCTCTATCTGCTTTTTCGTTTCCTGTAATACCTTGATTACTTGGGATCCAAATTATTATAATTTCGTAGTCATTTTTAATTAAATTCAAATTTTTTGGGTATTATTTACTACTTATTATAATACTTTGTTATCATTTTTTCATAACTAGCTGCGTTCCAAACTGTTGTTACCTGGCCAGGCATCAATATCCATATAAAACCGAATATTCTTGATAGAAGTGAAACCTTCAAAAGGATAAATGTAGGCTTTGGTAATGAATAATGATTCAATGTTAACTGCCACTATTCCTTGGTGGACACTAGAGGGGGGCACGGAGCAGTGTACAAACAGGGTTCTGTTGGTGGTTACCAACATAAGCACTATATAATGTTTCCTATCTACCCCCGTTTTTATTTTTCTGAAACCTATAACCCAAAGGTTGCCTGGAAGAAATCGGTATATAGCGATAAGGCCGCCTTATTGTACTGTTTGTTTTGTATTTTTCGTGTTTTCTCTATGTATTTTTCTTGTGGTGTACAATAAAAGTGTTCTCTCTCTCTCTCCCTCCCTCTCTCTCCTATCTCATTGTCTCGCACGTTGAATCTTGTGAATTTATGTGACTGTCTCTTTTTACTCTTTCTTTTTCATTTCTCTGTTGGCCACTTAGCGCGCTACCAGGTGGTATATAGACTGTATCAATACTTATCATCTAAAATTGATGACATAAGACTCTGGTTTAACATGTTTCTAATAACGTAATCAATAAAGCTAAACTTATTTTTTTTTGCAAGCTAAAAATACAAACTTTGGTTGACACATAGCAAAAAAACATACCACTTTTGTTCGACACATTTCTGCTTCGAAAGTGTTTTTGTTTCTGTCCTAAAAATGCGGATCTATAAAATCTATTTTCGGTTTTTTGAGGTTTAAAGCAAATCCGTTTACGTCGATATACAAGCTGTTAGGAAACCGCTCTCGAAAAAAAGAGACAAATGACATCTTTGATGATGGGACGGGAAAAAACTCGAGACTGATTAAAAAAAATATAATTTTGAAACGTTTTATTAGCATTATATACGCTCCATCATGTACATCGTGTACTTTACTAAAAAATACACCAACAATCGAACATAATCAGCTGACACTCGGGTCAAGGACTGCACGCGGCTAAACGACTAAACTGAGCGAAAAACCTCCGCGCTGCGATCTTGAATGCACGGGTCAATGCACTTTTTATGAAACTATTCTTTCGATAATAATGCTAATAAAACGTTTTAAAAATCAGGATCGATTATTTTTCCATCCCATCATCAAAGATGTCATTAGTACTATCATGTAATAGTAAGGAAAAATAGGAGATAACAAAGTGATATGCTGCTGTTGCAAGCAATCTTAACAGGAAAACTTGACTGTCCATGCTTAGTATCAGCGATATCAATAGACGTCCCGTCTACTAGAACTCGTCATACACCTTTGTTGCACCTACCCCATAAACACACCAACTATCCCCTTAATTCCATAATACCACGTCTTTCACTAACTTATAATAAATATTATTCACAACTTGACTTATTTTATTTATCTAAAGAATCCTTAAAAAGGAGATAATCAAAGTTCATAGAACTAAGTCATAAACAAAATGAATTAACCAAACTTAATACTGGGGGTATTGTCTTTGGTTATTATACACATACTCTAAACCACCATATACGCATACTAGCTTTTATAACCGACTTCAAAAAAAGGAGGAGATTATCAATTCGTCTGTATTTTTTTTTGTTTTTTATATTTGTTACCTCATATCTCCCGACTGGGTGGTCGTCATAGAGTCCCATTTTTTGTAATCCAGTTCTGATGATGGCATCCATGAGAAATCCGGATAAGTGTTAAATTTACATTAAGCATGTGCGACAAATAAACGAATAGCTCAAGATCACGCTAACCGATTTCGATGATTCTTTTCTTATTGAAAAAGATATACTTCAAGGGTTGTTTTGTGATAGTTTGGTTAGGTTCTGATGATGGATTCCATGAAAAAGTGACGGAACTCTTCAATTCTTAGGAGCAAATGAACGATACTCGGCAGAATCTTCTAGAGGCTATCCAGATATTTGAGTTACCTACCGTAACTTCGGTGTGGTCAAGTGCTAGTCGTAGTTAAATATGAAGATCAATGGATCTCCTCAACGGCTTACAGTAAGAGTGCGGTTAAAGGCAGAAAATATAAGTGTCTGTAATTTAATAGCAATGAGTTTACGTTTGTTGCTGCATTGCAACACGTTTACTTCGGATTTACTAAAAATCAAAAAATAAATAAAAGTTTTAACAAAATAAGAATCTCCTTTAAAACAAACTTACAAATAAATTAATAATATATATAGTGTTCTTCGTATTCTTATATTTGGAGTCGGTGTCAGCCGAGGTGCCTACATATATAGCTGTAGGTGGGAGAGACGAGGGAGCTGCCAAGTGGACTCGCGGGGAACACCTACCTTGACTGACGCCGACTCTGAATATAAGAATACGAAGAACACTATAAAAGAATACGCAATTATTTCTTACTTTTTAAAGCATATTAATATATTTGTAAATTGTTTTCAAGGCGGTTCTTTTTTTTGTTAAAATTTTTATTTTGTATATGAAACAGGCACTAGTTTACATGACTAAATTTAACCCACAAACACAAATACACTCACTTACTCTTACTTATTCACTACATATCACACTAACACTATGTAAGTACAAAGCGAATATCTCAGTTTTGTCTTTTCATTGTTTCCAAATTCTTAATATCCACTCTAATATTTTGAATATTATTTAATAACTTATGTAATCCGTAATTTGCCTTGTTTTAAGTATTATATATAACAATATGTTAAAAAACTGTTGGATTACAAATAAAAGAATAAATATCTTTATTTTTGGTAGCAGTTTCCTAACACCTTGTATTTATATACGTCGGAGTGCAAGTCTGTGGAACGCTGGCACCATCTGTGTATCGGCGTGGGGGCAGAGTCAATAAGTGGCAGTCCGGCGCGTCTCTCGGCAGTTCTCGAGTGGCGGTCGGCCGGAGTAGTCGACTATTGAAACTGTCGCGTTTCTAGCTATCATTGTTAATGGGTTTGTGTAAATTCATATCGGGAACATTAAGTGATTGAACATTATAAAATTAAATAATGGATCCCATTAATGACGATGTCGGCGCAGAACCCTACGCCCCTGTGCTTTATGCTTCTCCGTTCTCTCTTAATCTCAGACATATAGATAAATTGATAGTTTTCACTGAATTTTGAATGGCAGTTTCTGTCGTTCCATATAAAATGTCATTGTTAAATTGCACGGTTACATGTGTGACTTTAAGAGCTGCGTTTTATGGCAGGATTATAGCCATTCTTAGAGCTAGCTATAAAACCACCGATGCGGACGCCCCGTTTATAAAATAACTGTTCACTTTTGCTTTACAACTCTATCGTTAAAAATATCATTTCATACGGCTTTGTTTACGACAAAGTTTGAAAAAGTCAGCGACAAAATTTATGTTTCAATATATTGTTTCTCTTGTTTAAAAGTGACCGTTATTTTTGGTATATTTTCATTGAAATTTATTGTAAAACCCTTTCTTAGGCAATTCAAAATGATTTTAAGACAGAAAATTTAATCATTTCGTTCGAATGAGTTACATATGAGTGTGTCCGGAATAACACGATAAAGGTAAACGATTTTTGAAAACTATAAATAAATAGGGTTTTCATGATAAAAGGTCGATTTCCAAACTAAAATATTCTTTACTTCCAGTAAACTCTTTTTGTCAATGACTCTACCACCGGTTCACAACCTATAGACTAGATGGAGAAGAATCCGGCAAGAAACTCCACAGTCTTTTACTCTTTTGTTTTTATCCATGTTATATTTAATATAAATTACAGTTAAATACATCATCAACATTCATTATTTATTTATTTATTTATAAACTCTATTGCACAGAGTGCAAACGGCGGGCTTAAAGCTACAAAGCTTTATCTACCAGCAAACCTTTCTAGTGTAAGAAAAGTCGTTGGTAGATGTGCATTACAGTGTTAAAGAAAGAATACAGAGATATACAGAAATAAATAAAAATAAGATAAAAAAAACAGTAAAACATAAACAAAAATTAATAATAATTAAAGCTAGGTGTAAACTATGACATAAACAGCAGTGAAAGCAATACCATAATTGATTAAACAAAAAAAATAGCGATAATAGTTATAATTGAGGTTATTCAAACAGTGATGTACTTCTTAAGAAAATGCCTTTTTAGTTGGGCTTTAAATGAATATAATGAGGTGGCTTTTCTTATCTCTTGCGGCAGCTCATTCCACAGACGGACTGCACTGACTGTGAACGAGTCATGTTTAAAACCTGTGCGGTGAGCGGGTACAGTTTCCCCGTTAGTATTTAATAGTTAGAATTAAATATAATTTAAGCAATTCTAATCGTTTATGAAATATTACAAATATTACATCGCAAATTGGCATCATTTACAATGTTCACAAAATCACCAATCGGAATCAACATTTGTGATGTTTCAAGGTCATCGTTTTCTAAGAATACGATTTAGTCAAATAACGAACCGTACCCTTTATTTAAAATATTATTTTATATATACTTACAAGTGCGTGTGTTTATATCAAGTAGACATTTTTTACATTTTTGTGGTCTAAGCTAATCAAATAATTGATTTTAGATGCTTCAAATATACTAACAAATTTAAAAATGTGCCTTAATAAACTTCGTTTGTTTTCTTAACAAATGATATATTTGATAACAACGTCTTCAACACTGATTTTTTCTAGTAATTTTACTGTTGCTTTAGCTGTGTATTAAGGGATGAGAGCATATACTATCTTAGAAGAATGCTACTTCTTCTCTGATACTCTCGGGGTTATAAGCTCTACTCAGTCATTTACTAAAACTGGGCTCTGCCAGTAGTAAAGTGGCCTTAGAAAGTGGAATCTGATTAATTTGCTGTGACTTTAACTTAAGCTTTTATCTATTTAAATGCTTATAATGTCGTAGAAGCAACGATATTCACAATAATGCTGCTTCTTCTCTAATATTCTAGGGGTTATGAGCTTTTTGTGGTAGCTAATCAAATAATTGATTTTAAATGCTTCAAATATACTAATAAATTTAAAACGTCCATAAATAATCTTCGTTTGTTGTCTTAACAAGTGATGCATTTGAAGACAACTTCTTCAACACTGATTTTTCTAGTAATTTTGCTGTTACTTTAACTATACATTGTGGGATGAGAGCTTATACTATCGTAGAAGAATGCTATTTCTTCTCTGATACTCTCGGGGCTATAAGCTCTACTCAGTCATTTAATAAAACTGGATTCTGCGAGTAGTAATATGGAACCTGATTAATTTGCTGTAACTTTAACTTAATGGTTACAATGTCGTAGAAGCAACAATATTCACCATAATGCTCGTTTTTCTCTGATATTCTAGGGGTTATGAGCTTTTTGTGGTAGCTAATTAAAGAATTGATCTTTTAAAATATGCAAACAATATGTGTGAAGAACATCAAATTAAAATAAAAAATATATTTTATAAAGTGCCCTAAGTAAAACATTTTTCATTCAAAAATAATATTCAATAATCATTACATAATATAAAATGACATCGGCTTGCTGTGTTTGTTACCTTAAGCCTTTTAAACGAATTAATGGATTTAAATGCAGTTTTCAACAATAGATAGTGATTCAATAGGAAGGTTTAAATGTATAATATATACATGTCGGAGAATAAGAGAGAACGGAGAAGCATAAAGCACAGGGGCGTAGGGTTCTCCGCCGACATCGTTATGAATTGGTCCCATTATTTAATTTCTTATTCTGTGGGCGTTCTTGGGTATTGTTGATGCAATTAAACACTTTATTAATAACTCGGTTTATAATGTTCGATCACTTAATGTTCCCGATATCAATTTACACAAACTAATTCACACTAATAGCTAGGAACGCGACAGTTTCAACAGTTGACTGCTCCGGTCGAGCCCTACTCGACAACTGCCGAGAGACTCCCGCCGGACTGCCACCATTGACGTCCACGCCGATAGATGGCGCCAGCGTTCCACAGATATCTGCCCTCTGACATACATATTATAGTACAGAAAAACCAAATATGCGAAGATTTGTAACAAACATATTTCCGTGCGCTTAAATCGCAAACTTTGTTTAAACCTTACGAGATAAATCAAATTCGTGTGATACGTAATTGTATATCTTAAAAATATTAATAAATAATTCCATAATAGTATATATTTATCTCTAAAGAATAACCTACAGTAACTAATTTTATCTTTTAAATATGACAAAAAATTGTGTTATTTATCAAGTATCTTATATAATACAGTATTATCCCTTATTCAATTAAATACATTACCTACGTTACACAATGTTGACCAAAACTGCTCTTAAAAGCATTTCAATTGATATCTTAGAAGATATCAGATAAAGAAGGCAAAGTTATATAAGGAATTGCAGACAGACACAACTTGCGCAAATTTGCTAGTATAATATAATTTGTGAATAAAAATGTTTTTTACATAACTGATTGTAGTATATTAATTTAAATGTTTAGGTATGTTCAACCCGGCAAACAATTTCAGACCTTTTAACTCAAATGTGTCATAAGTATGTGTAATAGTAACCCATTGTTATTTTTTGTAGTAAAACATTATATTACTGTATAAGTGAAATTCGTTACGAATACATATAATACTAGCCTTTTTTGCCTAAAAATGAAATAAGCATAAGTTATTTCTGTTAATGTCATGTATCTGCCAGCAAAATTTCCATGGATATCGATGTAACCATTTTAGAGATGAGCGAGATTACAAACATGCACTTCCATTATGTATAAGTATTACTGAAGGTAGTGGGTAAATTAATGCCTTTAATTTGTATAATGAAGATATTATAATATAGGATAAATTGATATATTACGTTAAAGAGGATAAGATACGTGAAGCCACGGACAAAGGCTATCGAGGACCTTTGATGTTTACCGCAATAAAACTCCTCCGCAATACCCTCGTCTCTAAGGACAATAAAACTAAATTTATAACTTCATAAATGAGCCTTGACCTTAATAAGTTGAAAGACAAGGGAAATACACTAACAAAATATAAGATTACGCATTTTAGATGCTTAAAATATATTAACAAATATAATACGTTGAAAGTTTTCAATAATATTGAAAGCTGTCAGTAAAAATTTACAAAAATATAAAGAATAATGGTTAATTGTTATAAGAAATGGTGTAGTTGAAAAAAACTTCTTCAGAACTGTTAGTTATTTTGCTGTTATTTTAATTATCTATTGTGGGGTAAGAGTTTATACTATCGAAATAGAATGCCACTTCTCTGATATTCTCGGGGTTATAAACTTGAGTCAGTCATTTACTAAAACTTAGCTCTGCCACTGGTAAAATGTCCTTAGAAAGTGGAATCTGATTAATTTACTGTAGCTTTAACTTTAGTTTTTATATATTTTAATGCTTACAATGTCGTAGAAGCAGCGATGTTGCTGCTTCTTCTCTGATATTCTAGGGGTTATGAGATTTAGTCAGTCATTTAATAGAGTTGGAGTCTGCCACATGTAAAATGATTTTAGAAAAATATAAACTGATTAATTTGCTGTAAAATTATTACAGTATGATATAAGGCGTGTATAACTGCTTCTTCTGCGGTATTCTAGGGGTTGTAAGCTTCAATCAGTCACTCACTACAACTGAAGGTTACCATTGTTAAATGATATTGCAAAATGCACTGCTCCGTGACCTTAACCTGATACATTTGCTATATTTTAACTTTATTTGTTGTTTGATGAGAGCTTATCATATTGTAAAAAATATTATATTGCTGTTTGCTTCTCTAATAAGCTAGGAGTTATTTACAGTCAGTAATTGACTGCAGCTTCCGAAAATGCTCTAATTAGATGAATTTAACAGTGTTCATTTAAACTTTTCGATATTGTGTAGTAAAAGCTTACAATTGCATAAAAGATGTTTATTGCTGCATATTCTCTGATATTCTCGGGGTTATGGGTTTCAGCCAGTCCTTTGTTATGATCGGGTACAATTTCGCTTTAAGTTTCAATCCATTACGTAGTAAAGCTTACAATATCATAGAAGTATTATATAAAAGCTTCGCTGATATTCTAGGGGTTGTGAGCTAAGCCGGCATTTAACTAAAGCTTGGCCACTTTTAAAATGACTCTGTAAAATGCACTCTTAAGTGACCTAAATGTGATAAATTCGCTGTTACTTTAACTTAAGCTTTTCCCTATTGTGTAGTAAAAGCTTACAATACCATAGAAGCCTCTATAAAACAAATGTATAAAATTTTTATACAAAATGAATATACACTTTGCTCGACAGCCATCACTTATGAAATGGTTGACCTAGATACAGCGTTTCTTTTATCTAAAACCACTTTTATCTATACGAACTTTATTCCCGGCATGCATTGCAATGGTTTTTTTCAATCGTTTGTTTAAAATCTACATCGAATTAACTGTAATTAATAAGAAGGTAGTCTGCGAACATTGCTAGTTTCCCAACGTGGGGGGGGGGATGCCCTGTAGAAGACTTTATGCTTCCGTAGTGAAATCCATGGCGCTATATGGTGCACCCGTGTGGGTAAACTCTTTGACTACTCATAATAAATCCCTTTTGCGGAGAGCGCAAAGAATAATAGCAGGCAGGGGAATACGAGCGTACCGTACAGTATCCTGGACAGCGGCTACTCTTTTGGCGGGCGATCCCCCGTGGGAATTACAGGCGGAAGTCCTTGCGGCAACTTACCAGTGCAGGGTTGCTGGAAGGGCTGGAGGCGATGAGTGTCTTGACTTTGACGAGATCCGGAGGGTTAGCGCCCATGCGGATAGGGTTCTAATCCAAGTGTGGTAGGTGGATCTTGAATCCCCAATTGCGGGTGTGAACACGGTGGAGGCGATTCGTCCTCGCCTAGAACAATGGCTATCTAGGCAGCACGGATCGCTTTCTTTCAGACTGGTGCAGGTGCTGACCGGACCTGTTTCGGTAAGTACTTGCACCAGATAGCGCGGCGTGAAGAATCACCTATCTGCCATCAGTGTGGTGCATCCGTCGATACGATCACACTGTGGCAGAATGTCCGGCATGGGAACCGCAACGTCATCCTCTGGTGTCGAAGATTGGAGAGGATCTCTCATTGCCAAATATAATCGACTCAATGCGTGGCAGAGCGGCAGGATGGAATGCAGTTGCCTCCTTTTGCGAGGGTGTCATCTCGTTGAAGGAAGCAATGGAGAGAGAAAGGTAAAGTGCTGCTGATGCCCCGCCCCTGCGAAAGCGGAGGCCGGGTGGGAGGGAGCGTCTTTTTGAGCGTCTTTTACCTTCTCCTTAAACCACTCTCTGCCGGTTGCAACCGGAAGTGTCAGAGCGAATGCGTAAGGGAGCCTCTGACACTTCCTATTCAGGTTGATGAGGGTGTCGCTGGGTTTTAGTGGGTATTCTATAAGCTGGCGAGTTCCACACTCCCTGCCCTCGTGGTAGGGGTGCGTAAAAGCATTTCCCAGCGTGAAAAAAAAGGTTTAGCTTTAACGTTATCAAATATTAAATTTCTTAATTTTAGTTTATTACCAACATGTGTTGTAATGACATTTAAACACTCTCATGATTCTTCTTTTACACCATCTGTTGTTAAATTTATTTCCAGTTTATTCCGTCATGCAAACTTTTTCTATTGATTGATTTTATCAGTTACTATATTGAATAAACTGCCATCAATCTTTAGAAAACATTCACTTGTTTTTATTACCTTACCATTTATTAGTCAATTATCTATTATTAATTAATTTCCCGCATGCGTTGCAATGATTTTTCCATATGTCTTTTGTCCATAACTTCATCTGAATGTGCTGGAATGTTTAGAGAATAATTATTTGGGAATCAATGCAGTCTTTTTAAGAGATTAGTAAGTAGCAGCCCATTAACGTTCCACTGTTGGGCACAGGCCTCTTTACTTCGAGGAGCGAGGGTTTTTAGAGCATAGACCCACCACGCTGCTCCACTGCGGATTGGCAGGCATAGTACACAAGTGCACTCTCTATTCCTGTACTCTCAGGACCGACGGTTTAGCGTGCTCTCCGAGGCACGTGGGTGGATCACACCACCAACTTCTCAACTTCGGACAAATATTGAGAAAATCTTAATAGAAAACTCAATATAGATTTTGAATTGGCCCGACCTGGGACTCGAACCAAGGACCTCATGTCTATAGTCGAACATGCTTGACCAATGACGCAGTTTTAAGAGATTAGCAGAAATAAATTACAGAAATTGCTCTACGATGCGAATTTATATATATTCTTATAGACTGAATAAGCATATATGCAAAAAGCTTTCATTTCAATATCCAAACAGACAACAATGTTGTTTATTTATACAGTGTATGAAAGCCATAAATTACCTCCATGCTCTGGCCAACTGCCAAAGAGTTATCATCGATAAAATAATAATGATACTCACAAGGAAGGTATCGATCCATACATCCACTCAAATCAAACGTTCTCGAGATATCTTTTATGTTATAAAACTTAAAAGCACATCATGCTGTAGTGAATGGGGCCGTAAGAGGTTCCGATACTTGATTTATCTCGATTGATTTGAAAAGCTTCGATGACTGTCATTGTTACGTTAAAATCTTTTCCTCGTGGAGAAAAAAATCAGTAAATCTTGACGATGTCATAGAGATACTAATAAAGATCCCCGGTTTTTCACGAGTAAGTATACTATGTCTAAATTATCTGTTGTGGGATTACATCAGCTTCATGCATCAAATATGTGGATTAAACTCAATAATATATTGCTATAGCTATTTATAGAGATATTATAAATCTATAACGTTGATACTTTTTGCATGATTACGAGCGGCTAATATAGAAACCGTGGAAAGCAACAGCAATAGAGATAGCTGGAAGTGATGGCATCAGATTTAAAGTATCTCTTTCCATTATTTCCAAAATTAATTAAATTTGATAAGTATTAACACTGTATTTATAACATCCCAATGAAGGCATCATACGTGACCATTTTTGAAAATAATAAAATCGATGTAGTGAGTTATCCTTAAAAGATATACTTATGCTGCCGTATATTTTTAACCGACTTCAAAAATCTGTATTTATTTATGTTTGCTACCTCATATCTCCCGACGGGGTGGACCGATCTTGATGATTTTTTTTATATGA
This sequence comes from Elymnias hypermnestra, assembly GCA_015832385.1. Lineage (NCBI taxonomy): Eukaryota > Metazoa > Arthropoda > Insecta > Lepidoptera > Nymphalidae > Elymnias > Elymnias hypermnestra. Next base: position 7,323,624 of record JACTOM010000931.1, read on the forward strand.
AAGGTGGTGCTCGTCATAGGGTCCCATTTAATTTGAAATCCAGTTCTGATGATGGCATCCATGAGAAATCCGGATAAGTCTTAAATTTGCGTAGCATGTGCGCAACAAATGGACGAATAACTCAAGATCACGCCAACCGATTTCGATGATTTTTTTTTATTGAAAAGGATATACTTTTGTGATAGTTTGGTTAGGTTTTGATGATGGAATCCATGACAAAGTGACGGAACTCTTCAATTCTTAGGAGCAAATCAACGATACTCGACAGAATCTTCTATAGGCTATCCAGATATTTGAGTTGCCTACCGTAAGTTCGGTATGGTCAAGTGCTAGTCGTAGTTAAATATGAAGATCAATGGAACTCCTCAACGGCTTACAGTAAGGGTGCGGTTTAAGGTAGAAAATATGAGTGTCTGTAATCAAATAGCAATGCGATTACGTTAATTTAGATTCACTAAAAATCAAAAAATAAATAAAAAGTTTAACAAAAAAAGAACTGCCTTTGAAATAGACTTACAAATATAATAATATGCTCTAAAAAGTAAGAAATAATTGCGTATTCTTTTATAGTGTTCTTCTAATTCTTATATTTGGAGTCGGTGTCAGCCAAGGTAGGTGTTTGTAAGTTTGTTTTGAAGGCGGTTCTTTTTTTGTTAAAGTTTTTATTTATGTTGATCTATAAAAGAGGCCTTGTCCTGTCATACATCGTTTTGTTGTATGTCTAAGGGATTAGGCAGCGTTTTTGATGAAAGCTCACAAGCGGCTTGGATTTTTTCAACAATTATCATTATATTTCAATAAGTAAATAACTTTACGTGAAACCTAGGCAATTTATATACATAAATTTTCCTAAAGAATCACTCTATTATTAAGTTAAAACCGTATGAAGATCAGTTTAGTTATTTTTCAGTTTTTCACAAACAGAGAGACAGACGTGGCAGTGAACTTGTTTTGTAAAATTGTAATAATAAAGATAATTACAAAATCAAAAGTTTCAACTGCTATTTCAATCGTATGTAGCCAGTTGGATAAACAAGAGCCAGTTTTATTTTGAAATCCGCTATAACAGTCGAAAATATTTGGTATTTCAAAATAATATCCGTATCCAATATCCGCTCTAAACCCGGTGATCTCTCAATCAGGGGAGATTATATCCGACGAACACATACGAGTGTGTGGCTGACAACAATCTCGTTTGAAAATAGATGTTTGTACAAAAACCGAAATGGTTTTTCGTTAGAAATTATATTTATAACGATAAATCGGATAATATCATGCAAACATTCAAATTCTTTTTATTATATAAGGTTAAAGTAATGCATAAAGTACTTGTTTTCGTTTCGGAAGGACAGGCATTTCAATATATGTATATTTACGGATATCCACCAGCCTGTGTGAACTCCGGAGTTAACCTGGACGTTAGAAAGGAAACACGCGAGCGATCTTTGGATGTCCTATTAACAGATGAATGGGTTTTAGTGGATATTGAGAGGTCTCAGTCCACGCCGGATCCCACACTCCTGACCCCACAGTTGGAGTGCGTAAATGTTTTTTCCAGCGACAAAAATGGTATTTGATCGTATACAAGAAAATGTCAACCTACTAATAATGACACCTGTTAAGTTATTTTCGATTCAGAAGTACTAAACCTTTTGGCATAGTTATTTTAATATACGTTACATATTTCCGGACATCCTCCCGCCTTTGTGAACTCCGCAGTTAGCTTCGACGTCAGAAAGGAATGTGTGAGCGATCCTGGGATGTCCCATTAATGATTAATGGATGAAGAAGGTGCCTCTTGGTTTTACTGGGTATTGAGAGGTCTCTTTCCGTGCCGGATCCCACTCGGTACGACTGCATGTGCGTGCCGTGTGGGAGATATGTATAAAAGAGCACTCATATGGATCGAACAGACACATTTGCCAGAGATTCCCGAACGGAGTTGACCCCATACTAAACGCAAATTGTTATTCTGAATAATAACAATGAATACAGACCATTCATAGCCTGACGACCGAACCTCGGAACCCTGAAGATCCAAGCCCCGAAAACTGAAGAACGAAACCCATACAGTCTACTGAACCTGAAGGAATTTGTCTGATCCTGAATCCCTCTCCAAGAATCTAATTAAAAACGCATACAAAAATTCGTATTTATAATATTAGTACAGATAAATTGAACCTGGACTCTTCGTAAATCTCTTCAGAAATAACATATTAAATATCTACAATATTTTTGGTAGATAAAACTTCGTTACGAGCCATTGTTTTTTATATCCAAACATGATTGTGGCGTCGTCCCATGGATTCGATAAACCTTGGAGGCGTAAAAGTGTTTTTCGCCTGCAGACAATGCCATAACTGTACTAGATTGTCCCACAAAAGCCTTCGAGCATCCACGCTAAAATAGCCCGTAAAAGCCTCCGTAAATTATACTATGAATTCGTAAATGTAGCATGTTTTTGTTGCCTCGTTTAAGGCATGCTCTTTGCGTCTTGAATAAATATTGATGTACAACCTTTTTGCGTGATATTTGATTTTGTAATAATTTACCGTGACTTTTTGTGTTACCGTGAGTTTAACTTATATTTACCTGTTACTGCCAAGGCCAATATAACAGCGTTCATGCCTCGCATCCGCTGTTTCACTTACGTCAAGTTTTTACAAAACCACACAAAGTTTTTGTAATCGTTTTTTGTTATATGAAAGGGTTATCTTGATAATGGAAATGTGATCGAAGATTTTCAATTCCTTATCTATATATATAACAGCAACTCTGTTTTTCATTGTTATCGATAAACTTGAAAACTACTGGACCAAATGGCATAAGACCATGACCATTCGACGCGGAATTAATTGTAGAAGGTTTAAGGCTATTAATTTTTTTAATTCCATCAACCCTTTACCATTTTTTTCAGATTTATGTAGATAGTCATTTGTTTTTGCTACGAAGCGCACAGGGACCGGCAAAATGTCTAACGTCACTTCAATGCTTATAAACGCGTTTCCACACACCCTCCTACGAAATCACCCTCGCACTCCCACACATCCACCCACGCATTCCCACGCACTCCCACACATCCACCCACGCACTCCCACGCATCCATCCACGCAAACCCACGGATCCACCTACGCATCCACCCACACACTCCCACGCATCTACCCACGCACTCCCACGCATCCACCCACGCATCCTCCCACGCAATCCCACGCATCCACCCACGCACTCCCACGCACCTACAAGGTTGTTACATGAATTATTAGACCGTTGTCTATAGCAACGGTTTTGTCAATTCATTTCTAGGTTATGTAAAGATGTCATTTATTTACGCTATCTTTTGTTTCAAAACAAAAAAGATTCTGTGTGTCATTTAATCGATTGTGTTTTGTTTAGTATTTATAAAAATGAAAGCTTTTTGACAGAACGAAGTCTGTCGGGGTCTGCTAGTCTGTATCATAAAACACCAAGTCATATTAGCCGACAGCTTTTATTCTCATCACTATTTAAATATATACGTCAGAGCATAAGAGACAAGGAGAAGAATCATAAAGCATGGGCATAGGGTTCTCCGCCGACATCATCGTTATTGTGGATCACATCCATACTGTGTGGGCGTTGGTGGGTAATGTTGGTGCTATCAAACACTTTATTAATTAACTCAGATTAATGTTCAATCACTTAATGTTCCCGGTATTAATTTACACAAACTCATTAATAATAATAGCCAGGAACGCTACAGTTTCATTTGGCGACCGCTCTGGCGGACTATCATTCGGGAACTAGTCCGCCGTTGACTCGCGACGTATGACTCTGTCCCACGCCATAGATGGCGCCAGCGTTCCACAAACTACTGCACTCCGACATACACCACTTGTACTCTTCTAATAATTACTTCGCTATTTGAATTTATACAATTATGCACTATTTCTCCTAAAACAACCGATCACAAGGCCGCACGAGTAACTCTGATTACACAATTATTCTGCGCGTTAAAGTTATCTCCTATTGCGTATATTTTGCAAAATTGCACAATGTGTTTAGTACTCTTAAATGTTGCCACTTAATTATTTATAGTCTAACATCTATGAAACATGTTACGTAATCAATTTATGATCTACCGCTGAGACACGAGCTCAATTTAATATCATGGAGACAACTACTTTTTTTCAGACTGTAATTTAACCTGATGGTAAATGATGATATAATCTAAGAGTATCTAAACTGGAACGCAATTTGATCGTGTTATGTCTTTGCTGGTAAGGCACGACCGAAGCCTCCCAATAGCCCACACATCTCTTCGTTCTCTGACCTCTGTTCGTATTGGACTTACTAATATGTTTAAATTTAGCAGATTTTATTGTATTTTAAAATTTGTTTCAGCTTTCCATATTCCCACAGTATCGGAAACTATATATACATTTGCAATGAAAAACCATAATTTAATTCATCTATTACACAAGAATACGTAGCTAACGAAATCATCAAATATATAATGCGTGTAATCGGAGGGTTCTTATATAAAAAACAATTTTTTACTACCCTCCAAACGGATATTCTATTAAGTACCCTCCATTAATTTATGATATGTAGTATATTTTAATAAAACGAAATTCCTTTACTAGATTTTTATTTGAAACTATAATAGTTTGCTGGTGCAATGGATCGAGTATCAGCTTCCCTATCAAAAGTCCTGGGTGCGTATTCCGATAGGGCAGAGTCAAAACAAGCGTCTCTTTCTTTTTAAGCAATAATGTGTATTATCTATTTCGGTTCTCAGTAACTGTCGTAACAATATGCGTAGAGATAACACCAGATATTAGAAAAAATAAATCAGTTATAAAGTGACCATTACTAACAGTGCGTGTGTGTAGTTTTTTTTTTGTGGTATTTATACTGTGAGTATTTATTAGTAATTATATGTGTTTTTGATTATATAAGTGATGTGAACAACAATGAAAACCCCTGAGGTAAGTTTAAATTTTTAAGATATAAGCATATAAATACAAGACGGCCTTTTTTCACTATCTCAGACCTTAAGGCAACATGACGCTACACCAGAGTCTAAATTTAATAAACAAAAGATAACATTGTATTGTTTAATTATTAGCAAATATAAAAATCAGTCCCAAGAGCCAGTTTAGTTAAAAAGTGCGGGCAACTTACGGGGGCCAATAAAACGTGGCCGGATAATAGGTAAATTAGAGGTAATTTACCAGGTAAACGCACTACGTTAGAGTATATCATAGCTTACTATCAGGTAACATTACAGTCAAGCTCTAAAATCATTTAAATAACACATTATTTAATAAAAAAAACTTACTTTCAAATTAGCCCGACTCGGTGCTCAAACCATAGATGGTCTCTAACCGAATAAGACTACTAGACCTATATTTGAGCAGATAGAATCAATTAATTAGTATATAAAAAGATATATCTTCCGAAGTGAGTTTAAGCATATATAGTTTCTTCCAAACTATTAAAAGTCCACAAATATTTAATACAATATATTATACACTACACATTACTTCAGAACACTATATTTATTATTCACAACCCTTTAATTATTTATCACTTTACTAATTTCAACACTTACTATCGACGGCTTAACGTGCTCTCCGAGGCACGGGGGTGGATCACACCGCCAACTTCCCAACTTCGGGCAAATATTGAGAAAATCTTTAATACCAAACGCAATATTGATTTTTGAATTGGCCCGACCCCGGACTCGAATCCAGGATCTCACGCCTGTAGTCTAACATGCTAACCACTAGACCAATGAGGCATAACAATATCTACTGATGGATAAAACCATGAACCTAGAATAAGAGATATATTGTTAATAATATTAATAAATTCAATACAAATAAACAAACGCACATGGAAGGCTTACTCGTTGCTTACCGAACGTTTGCCAGTCGTATTAGAAAGACATTTTTATAGACGGCTAGTAAAATCACTGTGTTTTTTTATTATTTCAATTATAGTTAACAAACATTGGGTTTTTTTTTATTATTGCTGACAGATTAGCGCTTGACTGTGATCTCACCTGATGGTAAGTGATGATACAGTCTAAGATGGAAGCGCGCTAATCTGTTAAGAGGCGATATACCCCTTACGGTTTCTACACAGCATCGTACCGGAACACAAATTTCTTTGTTTGGCGCTACGTTTTTGCTGGTAGGGTGGTAACTAGCCACGGCCGAAGCCTCCCACCAGTCCAGACTCAGACAAATTAGAAAATACAATTTCCTAAACTCGTCCTACCGGGGATCGAACCCGGGACCTCCGCTAGCAAAGCGAATACTCGCACCACTGCGCCAGCAAGGCCGTCGTGGGTCTATTGTCTAAGCCCTTTTGTCTCCTAGTAAAAATGCCTGTGCCCAATAATGGGACGTTTTTATTCTACTATTTACCTTACCTTTTTTATATCCATTCAAAGACCATTAGCATAATGATAATAATTCATGACAGCTGTAAATCATTACTGTTAAATATTACATCCGAAACGTGACAAGACCTAATTATATCTACAGTCTATTAAACAAACCTATTATGTGTCTTATCTCTGGAACTATCCAAGCTTTATGACGGTAGTTGTAAATTAAGACCACATCAGAGAAATCTGTATAATGTAATAATTGTAGGTGCTTTGGAAACTCAGTTTATTTATTATTAGTCTCAGTTGGAAATGTAGACGTTTGGTCATGGTCGTCGCTTCAACCGATAGACGTCCACTGCTGGAAGGTCTCACGAAATGATGCCCACAAGGCCCGATCTTGCGCCACCTGGCCCAGCGGCTACCGGCGACCCTCCTTATATCGTCGGTCTACTTTGTGGAGGGTCTTGCTACACTGCGTCGTTCGGTGCGGGGTCGCCATTCCAGCACCTTCCGACCCCAACGTCCATCAGTTCGTCGGACTATGTGCCCGCCCATTGCCACTTCAGGTTCGCGATTCGTAGGGCTATGTTGGTAACTATGGTTCTGCTACGGATCTCCTCATTTCTGATTTGATCGCGTAGAGAAACTCCGAGCATAGCCCTCTCCATCACACGCTGAGTGACTCTGAGCTAACGTTTTGTACCAGGTCGCAAAATTTTAATTGCTTGGCGGTATATCTTTAAATTTTAGAAACACCAACTCACATTAACTAACAACCTTTATTCTATCTACTATTAAAATATCCACAACTTGCACTAATGACTGCACTATTTGCATTTATACAATTTAGCATGACATCTCTTAAAACAACTACTTCACAAAACACAGCATGAAAGACGATCTTAACAAAATTGTTCCGCTCGTTTTTGTTACCTCGCATTGCATAACATTTCATTATATTGCACAATGCATTTGGTACTTTTCAGTGTTGCTACTATATTACTCAATAACTCCAGTCAGGAATCGAGCCTTAAATAACATCAATTTTCACACTACCCTCGCAATATAAATTGAATAATATTTTATATATTCGTAATAAAATTCACTTATGCAGACAAAAACACAATTTTAGTGTAAGAAATAAAAACGAAAGTATAACGCCCATATTTTAGGGCGAAAAAGGTTCACAAAGGTTTGCCTTCGCCTAAAATTTCGTAAGCCTTTACAAAAGGCCTAATGAAGATTATTTGAACGATAAGACGATTTGGTCTTGAATACACATTGTAATCTATAAAACTACACATGAAGAAGAAAGATCACCTTGGAGAATAATTTTTTAGCGAGTTTAAATCATCATGTTCATAAAGACTTTGCGGGTAGTTTAGCAAAAACGCACTCCACCCTTATGGTCTTTGGCATCATTCCCAACTATATCTTTTCCTAATCATCTTTTTAGTGCGATATATTACTGTAGAAGCTTTTACCCAAGACTGTGCTTTGCCATGAAAAGTTTGATACAACCCACAATATTCCTCTTGAAAATGTGAAGGAATGTCTATACCGTTTAACAACGATCTATTTGAAAAACTTTAAAAAAAATAGACATACTTACTTCAATTGTTATATATGTCAAAGAATAAGAGAGAAAGGAGAGCATAAAGCACAGGGGCGTAGGGTTCTCCGCCGACATCGTCATTAATGGCATCCATAATTTCCATACTGTGGGCGTTGGTCAGATTATGATGTTCAATCACTTAATGTTCCCGATATCAATTGACATAAACTCATTAATAATAATAGCTAGGAACGCGACAGTTTCAATAGTCGACCGCTCCGGCCGACCGTCACTCGAGAACTACCGAGAGACGCGCCGTACTAGTGAGAGGGGTTTCTTCACTTGATTTCTAGTGGATACGGGCCTCGAGGCTAAGCTTCATTACCCGGGTCGATGTTCTCGCACATAGTGGGCGCGGCCTTGTTGGGAAGACTGGCTGTGCATGCAGGATTGTTAGTACCAACACTTATGTGTGGTAGTGAAAGTTGGGTATGGCAGAAGAATCACATGAGTAAAATAAATGCGGTAGAGATGAGAGCGTTGAGAAGTATGAGCGGATTGAAACTGAGTGACAAAGAAATAAATAGTGTGATAAGAGAACGTTGTGGTATAAAAGAAGATGTAGTGGCTGAAATTGAGAAAGGTATGCTTAGATGGTTTGGGCATGTAGAGAGAATGAATGAAAGGAGACTTACACAAAGGATTTATGAGTCAAGAGTGAATGCGAAAGTTGGAAGGGGAAGACCAAGGCGAATGTTCATGGACCAAATCCAGGACATTTTAAATACGGGCCAGGTCAAGAGTACTCTAAACCGACGAACTTGTATGAAAGGTTTAATGAGAATGGAAGAAGCGAAGGAGATATGCAAGGATCGTGGCAAGTGTAAGGATGTTGTCTCTGCCTACCCCTATGGGAATGAGGCGTGATGCTATATACGAGTATGTATGTAAAAGCTTTGAATAAAGAATTTTTGAAACTTAACATAAACAATTTAAGAAATAAGACGGTTAAATAAGAAATAACGTGTAGAGTAAAAGAAAAACCCCTTAAAATATCGCATCGTAATAGACTTGAAATTATCGCTCCGGAAAAGACGCGAGACTTGCTTACTACGAAAAAGGAAACAATGTATTTATTTGGGCAATAAAGAAAGCAAGGCGAGACATTCGCAACTCTATACGACTTATTTAGGATACGTTACTTGGAAATAGTGAATTTAAAACGGTAGGAATATTTTGTTGCCTTATTTAAGACGTTTAGATCTACCCTCTTGTTTAGAAACGCAATTTATCTAAACTAATAAAGAGTACACATTTGTGTTTTTGTATGTTTGCAACTATTTCAACACAAAAACTACTAGACCGATGTCAAAAAATAAAGCTGCTTTTCACTGGGCAACATAAGATTTACTTTCTCAAAAAAAAAAAATACTAGAATCCCTAATAACATTATAATAATGTAATTTATAAGGACGAGTCTTAGACGATAAAGGAGGATCTCGGAAAACGTATAGATGCATTTGAGATGTGGACCTACCGACCCATGCTCAAAATCAGCTGGATCCATAAAGTTGCCAACGAAGACCGTCAAAAAGAAGGTTGCGTATACTGGGCCATGTTCTGAGACATGACAGGTACGGACTCTTACAATTAATAATGAGGGGCAAAGTGGCTGGCAAGAGGCGTATTCGCCGCAAGAGGAAGTCCTGGTTGCGCAACATCAGGGAGTAAACCGGGATCGCGAGTGCCGCTCAACTATTTAGCCTTGAAAGGGACAAAGTTAAATATGGAGACTTGACTGCCAACCTTCGTAAGTCAGAGAGGCACATAAAGAAGAAGAATAACCCTAGGTGTCAATAAATTAATCATTAAAAACGCCTGCGCTGCGGAAAGTAACATTATAAAACGTATTAAGATCTACAAAAATGTGTTTGATACTATATGTCCAAATACAGTAGTTATGCTACTACTCTTTCACGTTTTAAAAGTTAATAAAAGTGCCGACATTAATCAAACCATATTGTTCACATTTGTATTTATCCTATTATGAAATACCTGCAAAATACTTTTTAAATTATTAAAATCGGACATTCCATTCCAAAGATATAACGAATTTAAAAATGTCAAGCGATGGCGATGGGTATTCATTTTATTCATAGTGTCCTATTTTATGCTCATGTCACATACACACATATAGACAGAAAAGACTTTATGTATTCCAGAAATAAATAGGTGCATGTTAGACCGTTTCCAATTGAATTTGAATATATAAAATTACTTACTCACTTACTCTTATCCAGTTGTAGGGCTATCAACAAGGGAACTATGCCAATGAAATTGTAGGATACAGCTAGTAATGAATAACGTGAGTATTTTAAAAATGATCGCCAGGTTTTGTTGCTTTATTTAAGACCTTAAAATCTACCCTTCGCTTCGCTGGCACAGGTCCTAGATACTATTACCGGCAGGGCAAATTGCTTTTCTAATTTGTCAGAGTTTGGAGTGGGATGCTTCGGAAGCGGCTGTTGCCACCCTACCAGCAAAAATATGCTGTGAAGAAACCATAAGAGGTAAATTTCCTCTTACAGCTCGCTTCCATCTTAGTTGAGAATTATGAGTGGATTAAAACCGAATGATAGAGTAAGAAATAGTGTAATAAGAGAACGTTGTGGTATAAAAGAATGGTATGCTTAGAAGATTTGGGCACGTAGAGAGAATGAATGAAAGGAGACTGACAAAAAGGGTTTTTGAGTCAAGAGTGAATGGAAAAACCCAGGCCAACGTTCCTGGACATTTTAAACCGACGATTTTGTATGAAAGGTTTTATGAAAATGAAAGAAGCGAACGAGATATGCAAGGATCATGGCAAGTGGAAGAACGGTGTCTGCTTACCCCTATGGGAATGATGCGTGATGATCAATTACTATCAGATCAGTTCTCAGTCAAACGCTGACCTGTCAGTAAAATGGAAAATATGTGTTGAAAAAATTATTTCAAAATATAAATTAATCTTAGAACCAATTTTATTGAACAATACTAAGTTCCAAGAAAAGTTGAGGGCTATTTTTAAATCTCTCGCTCGCCGATGAATCTCCCCGGGGAGCTTTATCCAGAAATGCGATAAAAATATTTATTTTCTTTCAAGAAGCTTACGTTCCGTTTTGTCCAAACATTAGAAATAAAATTCAACATTGCGTGGAAAAGATGAAGATGAACTTATTTCTTTGAACAAGTGTTTTACTTAGAAATAAAGTTTACCTCAGAAACTAATCCTTTTGAAAAGGAAAACCTTTCAATGGACCTTACGTATCTCTATGAGTATAAAATCTTAATTTTTTGTATGTCTATAATATATTTTAAACATCAAGATTTAAATAGTTATATTTTTACAGTCTCTTACTAATTTGATAGAATAAGTAATACTATTCTCCGAAACTTTATTACTATATCCCACACTTTTCTCTTGCCACAAATAGAATGTATTAAAACACTTTAATTGTCCAACACATAAATATACAAACTGAGTACTGTCACCAGGCGAATGTCCCTCAATCTCATGTGCTACTATTTCTTATACGCACACCCCCCCATCCACTGTAAAACTCCTCAGTCAAAAATAATAAGTCCACCGATCACAGTCGTCGTTAAAACGACATCTTCAAACAGAAGTTCTCAGTCAGTTTAGCATATTTAAACCTGTCTCTTGCAAGGCGAAAAAGTTCGGCGGCACTCGCACAAGGGGGGTAAGGGGGAATGGAAACAACATCTTATCCGACCCAACTGTCAACCTCACCTGCACGCGTCGGACTTTCTCTGAACAACTGACGGCGGTGGTCTTCCGTGATGCCTCCTGCTAGACAACGAACGAGGCACTGGCGACCGAGCAATGACAGTATACCCATACACCTTACTAGGCAACCAGTAGGAAGAGGCTAAAGCGGCCTTGAAGTCTAAATAGCTTCTTAAACGCCTGGTGCAGAAGGCAACGGGAAACCACTGCTCAATTTTCTCTCTAGTAGTCAGTTCGTTGAATAAAGGCGTACAATAAAGTGGAGAGACACGTGAATCTTCGTTCAGAGAAGTTGCGGTTTCTAATCCACAGCAGGCACCACGAAAGTTTCTTTTTTATGTACTCGAGTGTGCTTTACAATCCATCATTATGCTTTTCGGTTGCAGAAAACATTGTTAGGAAACCTGCATGGCCCAGGAGAAATTCCAGAGATTATCTCTTATCTGTCAACCAGTAATGGAGCACCCTAGTGGGTCATGCTCTTAAACTCCTCTCTCTTATGAGTTAGTAGGCCCAGAAGTGGCACGTGAATTGACTGTAACTTACCTTCAATCATACCTCGGTAATAATAAGCTCAAATAAGGGATATTTGAAGATTCAATATTGCTGTAGAATTATAGAAATATCTAAATACGTACTAAATTATTGTTTATTTCAAGTAATCTCAATAAACTCATTATTCTGAAAAGAGACGGCATAAAACTCAGTGATAATTCTTTAAAATAAAACCAAGTTAATATTGATAAATAACGTTATCAACATCCTATTATTAAAATATATGTCGGATTTAAAAGGGGGTCGAGGGCCAGATGTCGGAAGGATACGTATTAATTAACGTGAAATATTAGAAGGATATCCTAGTGCAACAAGAATATGAGAATAATTAACTACACAATACAATCAATAAATAATAAGGTGTTTGTCTATACATATACTTGACAAGGGCAGAAGTCTGGTGAATTTATTAAGAATGCGTACCGAACCCGCGATCTCTGCTCCCTTTATAGCACCCCTATTGCGGCCTCGGATCGAGTCGGTTGCCGAACCGACGCACGTGCCTTTACAGAGTGATTGCAGTCTCTTTCTATTTAACTATCCAACTGCTTTAGCGACATGTACAAACATCTACTTCCGTCATATACAAATACAGTGGCATCATATCAAATAACTTTAATATTAAATAATATACAATATAAATACTTGGCTTCTGAACGAAAAAGTAACCTTCTAAACTCTCGTATACTTTAACGGACACTTAATATAAACTGCCTTTAAATTTTGATATTAATTTAAATAAAAATTTGTCTTAAATTACAATTATCACTAATCATTTTTTGATTCAAGTTAAAATTGACTATAAAAATGCCAAACTTTATGAACTTCCGTTCTCAATGCACTTAGAATAATAAGTGTCCCGAAAAAATCTTGCAAATTGTTTTATAGTTTGAGCTGACCAATCAGAGATCGCCTCGGCTGCTATTGGTTGAACAACGTAGCATGAAACAATACCTTTATTGCCAACTTTAGTTATAATAGACAATACAAACATGTCTACCAAAAATCACACCTAATTCTCCGTCATACCTTCATTCTTGTCAGATGATAATGTGTTCAAGTAGATGCCTATACATAATAAATAAAACACAATAGGATCTTGAATTCCTCTCATACACAATAGGAATGATTGAAAAAGATAATAAATAGCCCCGAGACATCTGCGCTGCCCTTTTTCCTGCAAAAATATTGTCCGACATTATTAATTCGCCTGAGATACGATCCGACAATGTGGATCATTCGTTTTTACCTTCCCTTGTTTATTTTTGGTAACGAAATGAGAATTATTAGGTTGCCCTGACGACCAGAGAGGGGGAGATTATAAAATAACATTCATATAGATTAATGAAAGAGAGATTTAAATTATTTTCGTATCTAATGGATGACAATTCCGAGGGAAAATAAGGTTTGAGTAGTTAAATGTTTTCACAACAATTTGCAAAGGATATTAATTTCTGTAGTGAATTGAATAAGTATTTTTATGACTTTATATAAATCTTTACTAGATTGCTTTAAGGGTAGGCAGAGACCACGTCCTTCCACTTACCACGATCCTGACATATCCCCTTCGCTTCTTTCATTCTCATTAAACCTTTGGTACAAGTTCGTCGGTTTAGAGTACTCTTGACCTGGCACTTATTTAAAATGTCCTGGATTTGGTCCAGGAAATTTGTCCATCCTCTTTGTCAGTCTCCTTTCATTCATTCTCTCTACGTGCCTAAACCATCTAAACATACCTTTCTTACTTTGTCACTCAGTTTCAATCCACTCATACTTCTCAACGCCCTCTTCGCTTCTTCTACCATACTCAACTTTCACTATTAAACGTAAGTGTTGGCACCGTCATTCCTCCATGCACAGCCAGTCTAGCCCTTTGAGACACCATCTGGTTATTCATAAAGGCGTGCAGAGCACCATTTATCATATTCCCTGCACTCACTCTTTTTTCAATATCACTTTCACATGTTCCATCTTTTGTCAATTTAGATTCCAAGGATACAATTTCTTTCACATCTTCCACTTGTTCCTTTCTATTAGTGTACAATCTACTTATAGATTGTACACTAATAGAAAGGAATGACTCCGTTAGATCTTTAATTAAAGAAATAAAGTGGACAATACTGTTAGTATTTCTATTAGTTGCTGAGGAAGATACAACAAGTAGAAAGAATGTCTCGATACGGTTGAGGCATTCGAGCAATCCTACAATGCAGTCACTGCACCAGATTTCATTTAGACGTCTCTTTTAGACATTTTTTATTCGTGTTCACACAGCAATCCGAAGTTAATTCCAAGTTGTAGAAACTGCACGTTTATTTAGAGTTATTCAAAGACAATTGTATTCTTCAATAAAAAAGAAATACCTGATTGAGTTCATAGCTATGGGAAACCTTGTAGTCTTTGTTTTCAAGTCATCATTGGGAATTCCAAAGCAATACAAAAGCCTACTTGAGTGAAGACTTTATCAAAATTAAAGTCTTTGCCATCTAGCACGAAATTCTTAAACGCTTTACATCGAAAGGAATTTTCACACCTTTCAGTATAAATAAACACAACTTGCACTTTACTAATAATTACTTCAATTTATGAATTTATACAATATAGCACTAATCCTCTTTAAAACAACTACACCTCGAAGCAGCTGGAAAGATTATTCTCACAATTGTTCCGCTCGTTAAAGTTACCTCGTATTACATAACATTTCTTAATATTGAACAATGTTTTTTGGTATTTTTAAATGTTGCCAGTATATTACTCAATGATATCCCAACATTTCAGAGTTATCAGTGTTGTCACTCAACTATTTATTGTCTTACAAATAGATGGCGCTGTAAAACATTTCTCAAACTAAACTCTGTAAATGTCAGCAAGTGCGACTTAAAAATAAATATATTTGAAAATATGTTTAAAATTGTAACGACAGCTTTTCTAGGCGGTTTCTTTTCTGTAGAAGCAATTAGTGATGATAATTGAAGAGAGCTTTTTAAGCTTATTCGAATAACGTATATTGGGATTTTGAACCAATTTTGAAAATATTAGTCTCATGACCGTCTTTCTGTAGGATCCCTGTAGGCAGCCTCATTGATCTAGTAGTTAGCTTGTTTAGTCACAGACACGAGGACCTGCGTTCGAGTCCCGGGTGGGGCCAGTACAATAATCAATATTGAGTTTTCTATTAAGATATTTTGATCCCTCTCCGGTCATATCGGATTGCCATCACATCCCACTTTGAGAGTGAAGGGATAGAGAGTCGATTGATTTTCATCCGATCTACCTCAGTGCCTGAAGACCAAAGTCTTCGAAAACAGTGCTTATTGCCAGTGACGACATACGGTTCTGAGATGTGGTTGCTGTCTATGGGCCTCATACTGAAGCTCAGTCAATCAGCGTGCGATGGAGAGGGCTATTCTCGGAGTTTAACTGAACCAGAGTCACCGACATAGTTTTACGAATCGCGAACCTGAAGTGGCAATGGGCGGGGCACATAGTCCGAAGGTGCTGGACTGACGATATATAGAGAGTCGCCGGCGCAATATCAGGTCTTGTGGACGTCATTACTTGAGACCTATATCCACTGGACGTCCATCGGTTGAAGCGACGACGACGACTTGTGTATTATGCTTGTAACCCTCAGTGGAAGAATGTAGTGGGTGTATGTTCTAAAAACCCTCTCACCTATAAGAGAGGCATATGCTCAGCAGTGGGACGTGAACGGGCTCCTAGTTGCCTTATCTTTACTTGTACACTTACCTAATGTCTTATATCGTATCTTCACTAACAGTCTAATGCAGATATAATTTATTATATTTTTATAAATTACCTATCGCAAGGCAGTGTTAACTCTATTTATAAAGACTATAGATTTATTTTTGTTGCCATAAAAGTTGTATGTCAATTTTTTAATTGCTTTCTTTCAGATCATAATCTAGTCAATATACAGATTTTATTTGACAGCGAATATATATAATACATTTTAAATTCGTAACATAATTTACGTAGAATGTCCGACATAAGCAAATCGACGGCCTCGCTGGCGCAGTGCGAGTATTCGCTTAGCCAGCGGAGGCCCCGGGTTCGATCCCCGGTAGGACGAATCTAGGAAATTGTATTTTCTAATTTGTCTGAGTCTGGACTGGTGGGAGGCTTCGGCCGTGGCTAATTACCACCCTACCAGCAAAAACGTACCGCCAAAAAAAGAGATTTGTGTTCCGGTACGATGCTGTGTAGAAACCGTAAGGGATATATCGCCTCTTAACAGATTAGCGCGCTTCCATCTTAGACTGTATCGTCACTTACCATCAAGTGAGATCACAGTCAAGCGCTAAACTGTCAGCAATAAAAAAAAATTGAAAAAAGCTTTACATTTATTGAAAAATTCTTGATTTGAAGAAGGTAATAAAGTAATTTAGCTTAATAAAAGGAAAAACAATATAGGTCTATCGCTGGGTAACATTGGTATCCTCGGAATTTGAGCCAACTCACCAGTCGCAGGCTCAGGTCACTACAATTTTCTTTAGATATTTTAAAATTCGTTGTTCTTTTTTAATTATAATTAACCATGATAACTTCTGCCTCATTGGTCTAGTGGTTAGCATGTTCGACTACAGACATGAGGTCCTGGATTCGAGTCCCGGGTCGGGCCAATCCAAAAATGGATATTGGAGTTTCTATTTAAGATTTTCTCAATATTTGGCTCTCGGTCTCTCTCCGGTTGTGTCGGATTACCGTCACATCGGACTATGAGAGTGAAGGAATAGAGAGTGCACTTGTGCACTATGCATGCCAATCCGCAGCGGAGCATCGTGGTGGGTTTATGCTCTTAAAACCCTCTCTCATATCTAAGTGAGGAGGCCTGTGCCCAGCAGTGGGACGTTAATGGGCTGCTACTTACTTACTTTACTTACTACCGAGACACGCCGGCATCAAAGATATCATCAGAAGGACTCTTGTCACCATTAACGTGCCGGCTAATCTCGAGTCGAATGGAATTGCATATGATGATGGTAAGAGACCCAATGGTATGCCGTTGATGCCTTGAAGAAAAGGAAGGTCGTCGGTGTGGGATGCTACATGTATTGATACGCTTGCACCATCTCACACTAATGCTACCTCCGAATCAGCGGCGGCATCATTAGCTGAAAAGGCCAAGAGCAAGTGGAGACATTGGGACCGTGGGGTCCCGAGGCTAAAAGCTTTTTGAAAGAAATTTCATCTCACTTAGTGGATGTCACCCGTGACCCTAAGGCCGTGTGGTACTTCGGATAGCGTGTAAGTATTGCTGTCCAAAGAGATAACGCTGCCAGAGGCTGCTGTCCAAAGAGTGCACCCATCCGTGCCTCATTGGTCTAGTGGTTAGCATGTTCGACTACAGACATGAGGTCCTGGGTTCGAGTCCCGGGTCGGGCCAATTCTATTTCGATATTGAGGTTTCTATTAAGATTTTCTCAATATTTGTCCGAAGTTGGGAAAAATTTGGCGGTGTGATCCACCCCCGTGCCTCGGAGAGCACGTTTAGCCGTCGGTCCTGCACCCGATCTCTCTCTCCGGTTGTGAGGGATTACCGTCACATCGGACTATGAGAGTGAAGGAATAGAGAGTGCAGCGTGGTGGGTCTATGCTCTAAAAACCCTCTCTCCTATGAGTGAGGAGGCCTGTGCCCAGCAGTGGGACGTTAATGGGCTGTTACTTACTTACTTACTTAATGTTAAGGTTCGTTTTATCTTTTGAATGGAATGTCAAATTTTCATTGTATAAAAAGTATTTCATAGGTTTTGAAACGGTCTTTAATAAAATGTCATTGAGTAGGATAAGGACTACTACAGAGGCATGAACTTTAAATTGTTATAGTGGCATAACTACAGGACTTGGATATATGGTTTACTGAACTTTTTTGTAGATATTAATACGTTCTATAATATTGTAGAACATTTTTTTGTTCTATCATCAATAGTTTCCGCAGCCCACGCGATGACAGATTCTTTCACACCTTGGGTTACATTAATGCACTTTTCTTAAGGATTCCTATTTTTTTCATATTGCAATGTAACCTATGTCGCTAAGTGAAAACACAGCATTCCAATGGTGAAAAAGTTTTGGAAATCGTTCCAGTAGTTTTTGTGTATTTTGTTTAATTCGTGTTAAGGCCCATAGAAATAGTTACGCAGAAATTTCATTGTGTTTCAATTTCAATTCTCACAACGGTCTTTAATGAAATTTAAGTAGAATATGAAATGAAATTTAATAATTTATAAAGAATAAAATGGCACACAGAATTACATGGGCACATTTCACCAAATTTATATGAGACCTTGTCATTAATTCTGATTACAAAACCGAATAAAAGGTGGATTTTACAACTACCCTCGTATGAAACAAACAAAACATAAATTCGCAACGGAAACCAGGTGTAATAAATAAAGTTCAGCGGTAATATACGAAAGCGTTTTCGTGTAGAATTAAAACGTGAAAATAGATCAAAATAACCGCTGTCGTTAAAAAAAAGCAAACAATAATCGAAGCTGAAACAACAGGAATCTCGTAAAACACGTTATGCTAGGGTTGTGACTTACATATTATTAAAATGAAATTGTTTCCGCTGCCTTTTACCCTATATCTTGTAAAGTATTGAAAAGATTTTAATGCAGTTTTCAGCAATAGATAGATTGATTAAAGAGGAAGGTTTTTATGTTACATACATATATAATATAATACAGCAAAGTCAAAAAAACCCAATGAATATTTTTGTGCGCTTAAATGGTTAAAACTGGATAAACCTTACGAGATAGATCAAATCAATGTTCCACGTAATTGTACATCTTAAAAAGATCTATAAAAAAGTCTAGGATGGTATATATTTATCTCCAAAGAATAACTCACTGTGTCCAATTTTATCCTTTTTTTTACAAATAATATATATCATGTGACAAGCTGTATTATACAATACTGTATTATTATTTATTCGATTAAATACATTATATACATTGTAAATTTAATGTAGATCAAAACAACCCTTGAGAGCATCTCATAAAAATGGTTATTCTACAAGTTATCAGAGATTTAGCAAGCGGAGGCACAGCGATTTATCAGAGCAGTTAGTTTAAGTGTAAATGTTAATAGAGTAACACACCAACTCACATTTACTAACAACATTTATTCTCTCCACTATTTACACTAATAATTACACTATTTGAATTTATATAATTTAGCACTACTTCTCTTAAAACAACTACTTCACGTGTCATACAATTGATCCGTTCTTTAAAAGTTACCTCGTATTCCATAACATTTCGTAATATTACACCAAGTTTATGGTATTTTTAAGTGTTAGCACTATATTAGTCAATAATAGCTCTATTATTTATGTTCTAACACAAAGAGTCTTGCAATTCCCTTTTTACATGTAAAATGAATTGTCATAAAATTAAATTATTCTGTAAATTATACTGCATTTTTCTCACTGTTAGTTTCAATAATTTTTACAAAAGAAAATGTGGTATTTCGTTTTATAAACTTCGCCTCGATGAAGTTATCATTTGTGTCATTAATCACACATTTTTTGTAATAAAAAATAGATAATTTGACACAATAATGTGTAGTAGTCAATCTTTATACAATATCGGGTGTGAATAATACACGTGTTTCGCTTTCTCTTATTATACTATCCTGTAGAAAGCGCCAAGCGTCACGCAATCTCGCGTGACTCACTATTGGATAAAGTATTACTAAAACACTCAGCTGTGATGGCCTATTGGTTAGATATGTAGATTCTATAGAAGCAGTCACGCGATCGAATCCTGGAGATGTATTTCATTTTATAAAACAATCTCACTCTGTATTTATTTACCTAGATAACCGGGGCAAAACGTACGTCTTGCCAACTGCTGTGCCCCCATCTCTAAAACCACCGATATCTTCTAAATTACCCATTTTTATGAAATATATCCATATTTCATATATCCAGGCTATCCAGGGCAGTTTTAATCTAGATTAAATTGTAATGTTTGACATATATTTAAAGTTTAAAATAGCTTGGCAAATAACACGTAATTTGTTGTAATATGTAACATATAAAAACGGTTACTATGGGTTATCGTTTAAAAAATAAATATGTCGGAGAATAAGAGAGAAGGGGTAGGGTTCTCCGCCGACATCGTCATTAATGGTATCCACAATTTCTATACTGTGGGCGTTCGTGGGTAATGTTGGTGCAATTAAACATTTTATTAATTAACTCAGAGTATAATGTACAATCACTTAATGTTCCCGATATCAATTTACACAAACTCATTCACGATAATAGGTAGGAACGCGACAGTTTCAATAATCGACCGCTCTAGCGGATCGTCACCCCACAACTACCGAGAGACGCGCGCCGGACTGCCACTTATTGACTCTGCCCCACGCCGATAGACAGATGGCGCCAGCGTTTCACAGACTATTGCACTCCGACAAATATATACCATCGTGGATTTTTTATAGATCCTTTTAATGTATATAATTCCGTAATACATTGTTTTAGCAATCTCATAATGATAATCAGTGTTTGCGGTTTAAACGCACAAGAATATGTTTGTTACGACATGACATTGAAACTCTTTGAATTTTTCGGCTTTTCTGTACTATATAATATGTAGTGATGGTTCTGAGACATGGTCGCTGACTATTGGCCTCATGCGGAAGCTCAGAGTCACTCAGCGTGCGATGGAGAGGGCTAAGCTCGCAGTTTCTCTACGTGATCGAATCAGAAATGAAGAAATCCGTAGTAGAACCAGAGTCACCGACATAGTCCTAAGAATCGCGAACCTGAAGTGGCAATGGGCGGGGCACATAGTCCGAAGGACCGATGGACGTTGGGGGCCAAAGGTGCTAGAGTGGCGACCCCGCACCGGACGGCGCAGTATAGGGAGACCCCCCACAAGGTGGACCGACGACATAAAGAGGGTCGCCGGTAGCCGCTGGAGCCAGGCGGCACAAGATCGGGCTTTGTGGACGTCATTACGTGAGACCTATGTCCAGCAGTGGACGTCCATCAGTTGAAGCGACGACGATACATTTAAATCTTTCTATTGAATCACTCTATACATTGCTGAAACCTGTATTAAAATCCGTTGGGTAGTTTAAAAGATCTAAGCGAAGGCACCACGAATTAGCTTTTAATGAAGAACTTGAATAATTATCATAATTTTCTGTCAGGTGGGAATGTAGTGAAGCATTTAACTATCAAAAAAGATAAGTTTTGTAGTCTTTCCTATTGTAGTTAATGAAACAGCTCTGTGAGGCATTGAATCTAAGTGAGATCATAATTAGCGCGTTCAATTAGCCTAATTACTGACAGGAGACGAGGCTTCTGTGACACTGAGACTAATGTGATGCTTGTATACATTTAGACGGTTCATGTTACACAAGCTATGATGAAAGTCTCAAATGTCACCAAAATTAGAGGATTTTTTGCTGATAAATGCTTTTAGGCACAAACTCCGACCCCGACTCCACGAGGGAGAAGAAGGCCTTGCAATACCTACTAAAACCCAGCGGAACCATTTTCATCCATGAGTGAGGCATCAGGTGTACAAATTTCGGATTGAAAAAAATTAGACGTGTGCGTGCTTTGGTGATCTCATTTTTTTAAACGGTTCTAAATAATGTCCCATCCGAGAAGCTGATCGAAAAAAGATTGAGGTTTTCGAGATCTATTGGACAGCTAAAAAGAAGAATAGATTCATCCTCACAGAACATAATATCAAAACACTATCTATCACCTACTATCCACCAACGAATACTCTATTCGGCCATATTACCCAAAGGCAGCCAGATAATTTAGAGACACTTATTTTTATAGAAGGGGTCGAAGGAAAAAGTCAAGGGATCGCTCACCTATCCGTTCTCATTCACTTCAACCGATGGACATATACTGCTGGACCTAGGTCTCACCTCATGATGCCTACTGTGCCCGATCTTGTGCCGCCTGGCTCCAGCGGCTACTGGCGACCCTCCTTATGTCGTCTGTCCACTTTGTGCCCCAGATAGCATCTTCGGGCCCCAATGTCCATCGGTCTGTCGGACTACGTGCTCCGCTCATTGCCATTTCAGCTTCGTGCTTCTTAGGGCTGTGTCGGTGACTTCGGTTCTTGTACGGATCTCCTCATTTCTGGTTTTATCGCGGAGAAAAACTCCAAGCACATTCCTCTCCATAGCACGCTGTGTGACTTTGAATTTTCGAATGAGGCCCTTAGTCAGCGACCACGTTTCCGATCCTTAGGTGATCATTGGCAACACGCACTGTTCGAAGTATTTGGTCTTCTGGCACTGAGGTATATTGGACGAAAAGATCGTACGTAGCTTTCCGTTGGTCCGACCAAATAAAGAGTATAACAAGACTTGTGATTCTAACAGCCCTAAATGAAGCGAAGAATACAGAGAAATAGAAGCAACTAGTCCATGGAGCCACTAAAGCATATCATAGCAGGCACGACCTTCAGCAGTGAAGTATACGGAAATGATGCGGATAGTGAATTCTACTTTAAAAAGATGCAGGATTAAATAAATATAAGCATGTCCGGGTTGATTTTAAAAAGGGGGGACTTTACCCTTTTTATTATTCGCCTGAAAAGGCATTTCCTCACCCCGGCTGAGAGTCATCCCTTCAGACAGAAGTATGGGACTCGCTGCAGTACGGAATACCTACAAAACCCTAAAGGTATTCACCTCGTTCTAATGTAGGTCACCAGAGGTTCGATGTGGACTTTGTTCATAGGGATATCACCTATCGCAATCAATCAATGGGATAGAAGACAAGAAAAAGCACATCTTTACGAAAAAAGGGCGTAAGAGATGGAAGTATTATCATTTATATAAATTGAAGCTTAAAACTTATTTTAAGGCTGTCGATTCGATTAAAATAAATATGGCATTCTAGGTATGTGAAAGTTTTACCCTCCTGAAGCTATTTATGGCAATGGGCAGGGCACATAGTTCGCAGAACCGATGGACGTTGGGGCCCGAAGATGCTAGAGTGGCGGCCTCGCACCGAAAAACACAACGTCGGCAGACCCTCCACCAGGTGGACCGAGGATATCAGGCGGGTCGCTGGCAGCCACTGAATACAAGCGGCGCAAGATCGGGCCCATAGGAATTCATTAAGAGAGACCTTTGTCCAGCAGTGGACGTCCATCGGTTGCGACGACGACGAAGCTATTTAAATGAAATTTGGTATACAGATCGAGATCTAGAGCCTTAGAAAGGACAATAAGTACTTAGCAGTGAAACGCTGCAGTAGTACGTAAGTGTTTTGTAACAATAAGTATAGACTACTTATTAAAAATGTCACCCAAAAAGTCGTGGGCGGGTAGTTTGATATAAATCCAGGTCAAAGAAAGACCTTTGATTGTAATTTGGAAATTGCTTTCAATCGATAAAACCACCCTAACTTTGATACAGGACTATCTGTATGATAACGATTGGCCTAAATGTCTGAAATAAATAAAATTGTACCCTATCCCAATAGCGTAAGGTTGAAATACTTTTGGACAATATTCGGGTAATATTTTCCTGCTGGAACCCTCGTCGGTAACCATATTACACTAATGATGTAGGTCGCATCAATTATAATATGATTTCTTACCTTTTTTAGGTAGAGTTTGACTAGTAGACGTTAGGATTTAAAAAAAAAATGTATTTGAAAACCTCCTTAGTAAGATTTGGTACTAAGAGAATTACAAGACCAGATTAGGAAATAAAAACCTCGATCACATTTAATATTGCTAGATCACCCGTTCACATATCTATTCTTTAAATATTTATCATTAAATTTGTATACTTCTTATGTGTAATCCTTACTAATGTTATAAATGCGATAGTAACTCTGCCTGTCTGACACACTTTGACCCTAAACTACTGATCCGATTTAGATGAAATTTGGTGCACAGATGGTATAGAGTTTGAGAAAGGACATTGGCTTCCTTTTAACGTAGATAACGTAGACGCCTTATTATAAAAGAGTTTTCCCATCCCCAGTAAGTGGTAAACATAAAAACGACCACTTACTGCGAGGTCTCCAAAAATATCCAACATATTGACTTGAAATTCGGCATATATTTGACGGCCTCGCTGGCGCAGTGGTGCGAGTATTCGCTTTGCTAGCGGAGGTCCCGGGTTCGATCCCCGGTAGGACGAATTTAGGAAATTGTATTTTCTAATTTGTCTGAGTCTGGACTGGTGGGAGGCTTCGCCCGTGGCTAGTTACCACCCTACCAGCAAAACGTACCGCCAAACAAAGAGATTTGTGTTCCGGTACAATGTTGTGTAGAAACCGTAAGGGATATATCGCCTCTTAACAGATTAGCGCGCTTCCATCTTAGACTGTATCATGACTTACCATCAGGTGAGATCACAGTCAAGCGCTAATCTGTCAGTAATAATATATGTGTCAGTATATATATATATATATATATATATATATATCTCGTGATGTAGTTTCTTACTAAGAACATGGATTTTATTCTTTTATCGGTGTCTGTAGTTGTAAGAAGCCTAGCCGAGTTGTCAACCTCGACGCGTTTTTCGTGACAGACGCAAAACGCCGGTCTTGTGGGGTTTTGCCTTGATATGTCGGGAAGTGCGGACATCCCTCGCGTTAATTAGTTTGTGGACCCAGTGAAGCAAATCGTCGGGTTTTGTAGGTCCATATCGTAGCCCGCGAAGTGAAAGGTGGCGAGTCATAGCGCGGCTAGGTTATTTCGCCCACGCGGTGGCCGCAGTTGAACTTCCTGTGTGATTTTGGGATGGAAGGTGGAGGTTACATACACATTCCACAAAGACACACATACAAAAAACACAACCACGTTTCATTCATTGTCCAGACAATATTAGTATCTCTCTCCCGTTTCGTTATGCCTGAAAATCGTGGTCCTGGTAAGATCCCAGTCTCGAATGGGTCCATGTTTTCCAGCTGCTTCTGTTGCTGGTCATCTATGCTAGCGTATATAGTGTACTTTGCTTGGCCTCGCTCAACTGGTCAGCAATTGTGTTGGTGAACGGATCAGGATCTTTTTCCAGCTGTTTTGCTCTTTGTTACACCTTTTTGAAGTTGCAGTCCTCTCGCCTGATGATGTGGCCGAAGCCAGAATTCCCTGATAACATGAGGATGTTAACCTAACCTTGATTCCGAGCTGAAATAGATCATTTTGTGCGTTCACATCTTAAACCCATCTATTCTTTACCTTTCACTCGCCTTTATGGTCCAAGTTCGTATATTAGAATAGTAAATATTTAAAAATGAAGTCTAAAATAAATAACGCCCGTTTAGAGGGAGGAGGAGGGGTTAGTTTCCCCACTGAAGACGTTAACTACTGAAATGGAGATACCGTAATTACAATGGTCTGTGAAGCGTCCATAACAATTAGTCAAACTGGAGCCCCTGATATGAACAGTCTCATCGGCTCGGATTACACCATTGTTGTTACATCCCTTTGTGAAAACAAAAAAGGGGCAATCCATTAATGGCTTTGTTTTTATCGGACCCCCAGGGATATCGGGGATGGAGAATTTTTTACAAAATTCCCTAATTACTAAGTTTTAAAGTGCCTTTATTTTTTCATCGTTTATCTAAAGTGAATTTTGAAATACCTTGTCTGGAATTTGGAATTGAATCGAGAGAGAAATAGCTAACGCCTTCAATGATGCTACGATGCTACGACACTACTATTATTCAATAACTGACAGGTTACTTAACTATAAAGCCACCTGATGGCAAGTGATGAAACAGTTTTAGATGGTGACGCACTTCGCTATTTCTTATGGCTAACAGATTAAACCTTGATTACAATCCCACCTGATGATACGCGATAGGACAATCTAAGATGACATCACGATGATATGGTAGAGAGTAATTTTACTTTAAAAATTGTCTAACAAGCTAAATAAAAAGAGGCAAATTTTTGCACGTCATTTTTACATAGAATACAAATAACTTTTGGTTATCTTTATAACATAAGATTAGATCTAAGCTAATAAACAATAATACTTTGACCTAATGTTTTTAAAGTGTCCTTATTTTGTCTTAACTTTAGAGTCCAATGCGTAGTTTACGTTAATTTTCATAGGTTCACTCTGTCTTGAAGTTCTGACTCTTTTCTTCATTCTTGTTCTTTTGTTGTTAAAAGTCTATTTGTTTGTGTTGATATCTAGAAGTTTATCAGCGTCAGTATTCACGTGATGGTGATCAGCTTTGCAATCCTTTCAATACACCTATTTATGAGTTCTATATTGAAATCCTTGTGTAAATTGCCATTTTCTACGTACCAAGCTATATCATCTATTTTTCTAAGTACTTTATATTGCATTTATTTATTATTTGCATAACGCTAGATTTGATACGTCTCCAAAGTTGATAGTATGTCTAAACTGTTATTGGGACTATCTTGTATAGCTTGTTGGGTATTATCAGTGCTGAATGCCTTCTAAATGTATAAATACATCTTTCCTAACTGACATATATACATACATAGCATCACGTCTCATTCCCATAGGGGTATGGTGAGACCACGTCCATCCACTTCTCACGATCCTTGCATATCTCCTTCGCTTCTTTCATTCTCATTAAATCTTTCATACGGTTTTGAGTACTCTTGACCTGGCTCTTATTTGAAATGTCCTGGATTTGATCTAGGAACGTTCGCCTTGGCCTTCCCCTTCCCACTTTCCCATTCACTCTTGACTCATAAATCCTTCTTGTCAGTCTCCTTTCATCTTTCTTGTTAGTTTCCTTTCACATTATTTTTACTTTGTCAATCAGTTTCAATCCAGTCTCTCATCTCTACCGCATTGATTTTACTTTTATACTTCTTCTGCTATACTCAGCTGGTATAATTAGGTATTCCTAAAACTCCCCCGACAAGAACTGTCTTTGTTATCATGAGCCTTGCACTACACAGCGGTTGATTCTCGTTCAATAATCACAAAATACATACCGAAATTGCACCTCAACAAGTCTTTAGTTGAAATACTTCAACAATCGTACAAGTATATTTGATTTCTGTTGGCAAATACTGCGAAAAACTGACTTACTCGATTATTACGAAAATCCGACCGTCAATATGTACGGCGCTGTTTCAGCGAAAAACTACGAGGGATTCCATACCGTGGCACCCGATATGTCTTTTGTCAATTCATATCCGGGTTAACGCGATAGGGTTGCCAACACTGCGAAATAGAGAAAAAAAAGTAATACTCTTTATATATTGCCAGCGGTTCTTCGCATGCTTGCCTCGTAAATTCCTTTTTCTGAAATAAATGTTAGACTCTTTATGAATCACTGTAATATGTAGTAATTATAGAAGTTTTTATCGGAAATCTTTCGGCTTTCTCAACGATTTTTGACGATGCCGAATGGATCACTTGACACAGGTTTCTTGCAATCACGGCGAAGCACACGCTTGCGGTGTGCCCAGTTGGGCAGAGATCTGCCCTAGTGGCCGTATTAGGGTCGACCGACCTGTCTCTGCCCACTGACGTGAGAGCGATGGTGGAGCGTCGGGAGTCCTGCCGCCCACGCCCTCCGTCGTAGGCATCCGGGGCGACTACGTGCGGCTCACGACCGCCGTCTTCCCCCTTAGCACTAGCCTCTGGGACGTAGGACCGCGGAGGCCGTCGTCCCGTATGTTGTCGGGCGGCGCGCCTTCGCGCTGCCCCATATGTAGCTCGATCCTTAGGATCAAGGTAGGGGCCCCTCACGAAGACTCACGGCGGCTTGAACAGTTTTACTCTAGAGCTAACCTGTCGCGTCGCCATTGTGACAGTGCGTAGGATGGCGGGTCGTTTTTAGCCGGTAAGAGTCCAGCATAACCGGGACGTCCGCGGCGTCCCGGTATCCTATGAGGATTTATTCCCGTCTTGACAAAAAAAAGGTTTCTTGCAATGGCGATTTAATTAGATACATACCGATTCTTTCTGTGTAGTGACTAATGTGGTTTGGGCACGTAGAGGGAATGAATGAAAGGAGGGGGAAAAGCATTTATGAGTCAAGAGTGAATCTAAAAGTTGGAAGGGGAAAACCAAAACGAACGATACTGGACCAAATCCAAGACATTTAAAATAAAAGCCAGGTCAAGAGCACTCTAAACCGATGAACTTGTATGAAAGGTTTAATGAGAATGAAAGAAGCGAAGGAGTTATGCAAGGACCGTGGCAAGTGGATGGACGTGGTCCTACCCCTATGGGAATGAGGCCTGATACTATTTATGTATGTATGTATTAATATTCCTTAATAATTTTTAAACTTATTATGCTGTAAAATTTTAAAATTCTCTTAAACCTTTTGTTGTCGACGAGGCTGATAAGTAATAAACATCTGATGAAAATATCATAAATATATCATTTAATTTTAAATAATTTAACTTAAAAATATGCTAGACATTCGGGAACTGACAAAGTTAGAATATGAGGATGATATAACACATGTATATACTATATTCAGCGAATAAATGTTTTGACTTTATATAATTATATATTCTTAAAGTTCTCCGTTGCATCTGTCTGTGTTTTCGCGATAAACTCAAAAACTACTAAACGAATTTTTATGAAAGTTTCTATAATAGATAGAATGTTTCATGAGTAAGGTTTAGGTATATAGTTTGTCATGATTTTGGATAAATTGCTTGAAATATAACGATCATTGTCGGATAAAGTCAAGGTGTCTAGGAGCTTTTGTTTGTTTTTCAAGTGAAACTTCGCATGAGCGTTACGATGATGTGCAGCGTTTTTTATGACTAGGTAGTTTTAATATTTTTTTTATTTTTTTTATTGCTGACAGATTAGCGCTTGACTGTGATCTCACCAGTAAGTGATGATACAGTCTAAGATGGAAGCTCGCTAATCTGTTAAGAGGCGATATACCCCTTACGGTTTCTACACAGCATCGTACCGGAACACAAATTTCTTTGTTTGGCGCTACGTTTTTGCTGGTAGGGTGGTAACTAGCCACGGCCGAAGCCTCCCACCAGTCCAGACTCAGACAAATTAGAAAGTACAATTTCCTAAACTCGTCCTACCGGGGATCGCACCCGGGACCTCCGCTAGCAAAGCGAATACTCGCACCACTGCGCCAGCGAGGCCGTCAAAACATGTGGCATTTTAATTTCCACGAGTGGAAAAATTAATATACAGTCTTTCATAAAATACAAAATAAAGATATTTCATAAGTTCTCTTTTCTAGCTTTTAAATAATAATTTCTAATATAAATACAATTCGTCATTTGAGATTTCAATAAATTATTTGTGTATAATATTTTAATAACAATTAAATTACTTTTTCCCTCCCTCTAAGTGTCGGAAATCTAAAGTTTTAGATTTGTATAAATATAAACAAGACTTAAAAATCACTTTGCCACAGAAGTTTCGCTTCTGACATGTGTACTTTGTACCCAAGCACTTTTAATTATTTATATAATGTACCTTATGTACTTTCGTACTTTTTATAGTTTTGCACTAAATTCATTATTTAGTTCAAAACTATTAATTTGAAATTGTAGCACATATTTTATTAATAGTTTCAAGCAGTGGCAACCCTATTCCGTCCTTTCCACGGCGCTGGCGACATAATTACGGCTTTAAGTAGACCTCAGATGGAAATTGTACCATTTTTGGGTCCAATCCTCGGGAGGATTAAGAGGAAACACGTAGTGAATTTTTCTACTCTTGAATATTCGCATTTCTTTTATTTATTTTGTATCCCAGAAAATTAACTTCCACTAGTATTGCTATATGTTGGAAAGCGAACATGTAGTAACTCGCAAATTAAAACTTTCAATAAAATCGACAGTATTTTCTCATATTTTTTTTCACTCAGTTACTACTACTTCCGGAGAGAGATCAGGTGCAGGACCGACGGCTTAACGTGCTCTCCGAGGCACGGGGGTGGATCACACCGCCAACTTCCCAACTTCGGGCAAATATTGAGAAAATCTTAATAGAAAACTCAATATTGATTTTTGAATTAGCCCGACCCGGGACTCGAACCCAGGACCTCGTGTCTGTAGTCGAACATGCTAACCACTAGACCAATGAGGCAGTCTCTCTCCGGTTGTGTCGGATTCCCGTTACATCGGATTATGAGAGTGAAGGAATAGAGAGTGCACTTGTATACTATACCTGCCAATCCGCAGTGGAGCAGCGTGGTGGGTCTACGCTCTAAAAAAACCCTCGTTCCTCGGAGTGAGGAGGCCTGTGCCCAGCAGTGGGACGTTAAAGGGCTGCTACTTACTTACTACTACTTTGTTTTCCATCGTCGACGTTTGATAATCTGTATATACCGACGAAGAATCAGGTTGCATTCTTGACGGTTTTGTAATTTTTTATGATTCATCAAAATGACAAAAAACTTCAAAATATTGAGATGACGTCTATGTAATCGTTTTTTTCGTATTAACGCAGGATTAAGAACTACGCGGGTAAAACCACCGGATCAGCTAGTATGTTATTAAAAGGAAGGTCTTCGATAAAATAATTGTTACATATTGGCGTGGGACAGTGTCATATGTCGTGAGCCGCTGGCGGACCCGGTAGTTCTTGTGTGATGGTCCGCCAGAGCGGTCGACTATTGAAACTGTCGCGTTCCTAGCTATTGTTAATGTTTTTGCAATATGTATTGTTAATGCTGAGAGTTTTTTAGTTATATAGTGGCAACACGTAAAAATACCAAAAACATTGTGCAATGTTACGAAATGTTATGCAATACGGGATAACTTTAACGAACGAAACAATTTTGTAAGGATAGTCTTTCCAGCTGCTTCGTGGTGTAGTTGTTTAAAAGAGAAATTAATAATGAGTATAATGCAAAGTTGTGTATATTTACATAGTGGAGAGATTAAAAGTCGTTAATTAGAGTGAGTTGGTGGTTTCTTTTTTTTAAAAGATTGTTCTGTACGTTAAAGATATTTTGTATTGCATAACATTTTGTAATATTGAACAATATTTTTTTGGTATTTTAAGTGTTGCCTCTATATTACTTAATAATTCCCAACATTTCAAAGCCATCAGTGATTTCACCCAACTATCTGTAACTTAACAATTGACTTGAAATTAAGACGTGCCGCCAAACAAGAGATTACCTCTTACCAGATTAGCGCGCTACCATTTTAGACTGTATCGTCACTTGCCTTCAGATATCATCACAGTCTAGCGCTAATCTATCTTAAACCATAAGCTATTTGCCATAAGCTTATATTAAAAAAGTTTCTAGTGTCAAAAGCACTAAGAAAGTTACATTAGAAAAATTAAAAGTGCCAACAAAGTACACATGTCAGAAGTGAAACTTCTTTGGCAAACTAATCTGTAAGACTTAGAGGGAAGGTAAAAGAAAGATATGTTAGGATTTCAATTATCATTGAATCATTAGAAGTGTCCAAAATTAATGATGAATTGTAAATAAAAATGTCACGTTTTTGACGTTAATTACGCGTTTTATCCGTAAAAACACAATGCTGCTTTTATTTAATTAATTTTTTTAATATTCCACAAAACTTTCTTAAGCTTTTATTTCATAAGAACCTTCTTTTAACCTTAACAAAGGTTTAATTGAAATTAGTCCAGTTGTGCCTAATGCTCTGGTATAGGGGAATAGGGACTTATTTTTATATAAATAGATTAGAAGCGATCCATAAATCGACGTCAGTCTCCCCGCTGTAATCTCACCAATACCTCGATAGGTAATTTTCCTGTGAAAAACGACCCAATCCTGAACCCCAAAATGCTGTTCAGGCAACAAATCACGCAAGCCTTTCTAACGTGGTCCTACACCTGTTTTGAATAACATTTTACTAACTAAACTCGGTCTAGAATTAGTATACGACATTCTATAAACTCTAGTGTTAATTTTTGAGATAAAACATCTTTACGCACGTTTGACTTCAGGAGTAAGATGGTGAATGCGTGACGAGGGCGTTACGAATAGTGTACTTGGGTGAGGTTTAATTGATGACACGAGAGAGATTTACGTTCGCATATTGACAGTAGGCAAGAGACAGAAGTGCCACTTATAACTAGTATGCTAGCGTTACGCGAACGGTGATTTTTTTATTGTCGATGTAAAACTTTTTTATTCGTCTGAATGACACCTAAAAGTTTATTGCGCTTTCATAGATTTAGAAAAGGCCTATGATGGTGTGATGAGGAATGAACTGTGGTCAACGTTACTACGTATGGGGTGAGCGGTAATCTGATCCAAGCATTGAATTCTCTCTATGAGGGTTCTAGTGCTTGTGTCAGAATAAACGGTACGACAGGGATGTGTTACGTCACCATGGCTGTTCAACCCATTCATGGATAACTGTTTGACAGATTTAAAAGAAAGTATGTATGGGTTAAGAATGAATGAATTACTTATCAAATGTTTACTTTACGCTGATGATCAAGTAATACTTGCGTCATCCGCTAATGAGCTACAGGAGATGCTAAAAATTATGAATGAAGCTTTGAAACGGAAAGCAATGAAAGTGAATGTAAACAAAACGAAAGTTATGCTTTTTGAAAGAGATGATTCTACGATGAATGGCAATATTTTGATAGATGGGGAACAAGTTGAAGAGGTGAAAGAATTTTTTATACTTGGGATCTAAATTTACAAAAGATGGAACATGTGAAAGTGATATCGAAAGGAGAGTGAATGCAGGGAATATGGTAAATGGTGCTCTGCATGCTTTTATGAATAGCCAGATGGTGTCTCAAAGGGCTAGACTGGCAGTGCATGCTGGAGTGTTGGTGCCAACACTTATGTATGGTAGTGAAAGTTGGGTATGGCAGAAGAATCACAAAAGTAAAATAAATGCGGTAGAGATGAGAGCGTTGCGAAGGATGAGTGGATTAAAACTGAGTGACAGAGTAAGAAATAGTGTGATAAGAGAAAGTTGTGACTAAAATTGAGAAAGACAATCAGGATTTATGAGTCAACAGTGAATGCGAAATTTGGAAGGGAAAGACTAAGGCAAACGTTCCTGGACCAAATCCAGGACATTTTAAATAAGGGCCAGGTCAAGAGTACTCTTAACCGACGAACTTGTATGAAAGGTTTTATGAGAATGAAAGAAGCGAAGGAGATATGCAAGGATCGTGGCAAGTGGAAGGACGTTGTCCTACCCTCATGGGATTAAGGCGTGATGATATGTATGTTTGTATGTGTGATGAGATACTATATTATCTTCACTAATTTATATCTCGCTCATATTAGAAGAACACATCAGCTAACATTAAGCACTATATTAATAACTACTTCACGAGACATAGCACGGAAGGCTATCTCATACAACTGATCCGCTTTTTAAAATTACCTCGTATTGTATAACATTTCGTAATATTACACCATGTTTTTAATTTCAACTTTACTATTACCAGTTTTATTAAACTTTTGATTCCGTGACGAATGTGTGCCATTATCACCCGCGTTTTTGTAACACGAGCGACGATGTCTTGCTTTCAGCTCTAGATGCTTTGTATACTATTCTACTCATAATTATTCTGTATCACTTTATAGGTCGTTCATTAATCATCGCTAAATGGAAGTCGACATTTTCCATTTTATACATAATGAAAAACTATGCACCAACAATAATTGCGACAAACAAACAACAGTTAATACTGTAATATGCAATAAATCAGTGCAAATAAAAGCTTTATATAAATTGAAGTGAACAACTCCATAACAAGTGGGAAATATGTAGAACTTGTTCCCCAGCTGTAATTAACTGAAGTGTACAGCAGTTTGTTTTAATTAACGAACCGAAGGAAAATCTTACTAATATCATAAATGTTAAAGTTTTGTAAATATTTATGATTCGAGTGAATAGTTTTCGCTGAAATTTTGAAGGTAGTTTTTGAGTAGCTCACTAATTTGTAGGTTAAGTAATTCCCAGATTCTTCATTAGTTTCAATGACTTAAAACACAATACTAACGATGAATCTAAGAACTGTCACTAGGCGAATGTCTCTTCATTCTCCTGTCCTATATTTCTTGTACGAAGCGCCCCACTCCAAAATAATAAGTCCACCAATCACAGTCGTCGTAAAAACGACGACTAAACAGAAGTGTTAATTAAATTTGAGAATTTCCGGAACAGCGTTAAACCGTTAGTTCATGTAAACGTTTCACTGATATAATTACAAAGACCTTAACAAATATAGTAATTTATAGCAATCCAGAAATAAAATAATAATGATCGCTAACAGTAGGGAAATTATTTACGCGAAATACGCATGTGTTATAAAGTTAAGACTGCTAGGTTTTAACTTTATTTAACCACACAATACAAATAAAAAGTGCGTGTAAAGTACACGTCAGAAGTGAAACTTCTTTGGAAAACCAATTTTTAAGTCTTGTTTATATTTATATAAATCTAAAACTTTAGATATCCGAGACTGAGAGGGAGGGAAAAAGGAAGATATGTTAGGAATTTAATTGTCATTGAAATATTAAAAATATCTAAAATTGATACAAATAATTTATTGAAATCAAAAATGACGAATTGTAAATAAAAATTCTACGAGCTTTTTGTCAATATTAGCAATTATAAATTAAAAAACCGCTTTGTTACGTAATGAGTTACATCACCTGTCTATCTTGCTTCCCTTTCTCACACGCATACAGCAGCGGTAGACAGACTGCCCATCTCACTCTAACACAGCGTTAACAGCGCTAGCCGTATTTCGGACTGACGTTTCTCCCTCTCTCTACTCTACATAAAACATAATCAATATAAGATTTTATTAATAAATAACGTTTCCTTATGTTATCATATTAATTTAAACAAAATTTAAAGCAAAATCTAAGCCTTTTTCAACGAAAACAATTTCAATTATTTAGGAACACCAACAGCACATAAATAAAACGCTTAAAATAGAAATGTGACGTTCTCAAGTAAATATAATTTATATTATAAGACACTAACTACAACCATTCTTAAATACTAGGTAAACTTTCATTAATTTTACGTCTGAAGGACTACTGTTCTTCAGACGTAAGTATGCTGTCAGAGAATATGGCAATTGTTGGCGAGGGATTAGTGATCCCGAATCCCTATAATACTTCCGGGTTCAGTAGTCTGTATGAGTTCAGGTCTTGATGGTCCTGGTCTCCAATTCATACGAGATCGTTTTGTTAACTTTTACAGCTATGGTCTTCAATGCTCGGGTCTGGTTTTCGGTTCTACAGAGTTCTGGTACAATGATCATAAGTAGCGCTTAGTAGTAGGATTTACTCTTTTCGGGGATTTGAGGCGAAATGTGTTTAATAACCCTGGGAGTGGTCTTTTATACAACTCACCCACTTGGCACGTACATACGGCGTGACGAGCAAGAGAGAGGGCGATCGCGGGTGTTGAGGTAGGAGAGGGAGGGGTACGCCGGCGGTTGACCAATCATGATTAGTCATCGCTGGCGATGCGCTATGTTTGGTGCTCTCGCAATGTTATCATTCATTTTTAATTTTTATTATAGTACTCTAACTAAAAAGACATATAAATACTATACTATGCATATGGCAATATTACGATTATGTTATAACAGAATCAGTGCAAATAATTATTTGTAGAGTTTTTCATGATTTTGTTACAAATCTAACTACGCTATTTATTACTTTGTATATAAATAATCTAATGGAGCTCCAAACGATGATCCGATCAGGTAGCTGAACAGCTGGATACAAAAGCTACATACAGCTAGATACAGCTGGATACGAATCTAGTCATACAGCTTTTATTTCATAGCCAATGAATCTATTTTAAAATGACAGATACCAAATGATTGGTAAAAGCTACTTGTATTTGACACAAAGTTATATTAATGAAGTTAAAACAATGTAAGCCAAAGACGTGGTTTTATTGCCGATAAGTTAGCGCTTGACTGTGACCTGATGATAAATATAGTCTAAGAAGTGCGGATACCCTCGTAAGATTCTTATCGCGTCAAAAGTCGATTCAACGGAACAATTAAATGGCTTTTTAACATAATGTGTGTTTATTATTATATTTTAATGTGTTCCGTTAGTTTTTATATTGTTAGTTGGTTTAGATTACATTAAAAAGTCATTTAAATCCGTTGTATCCTTGTTACAGACGCCGACTATACATTGGATGATTCGTTTTGGAATTTTGACGGACCTATTGGTGAGTTTTATTATTAATTTAATAGATTATTCCTTTCTTTTTTTATCGTTGAATATACTTACTGTCAAACTTTAATTAGTAATTGCGAGAAGAAACGAGACTAGCAGTATTATATCTTTTTCATGAAGTTTTCCTGATGGTGACTAGACACAGCCTTTTAAAATACATTATCTTGGCTCAAAATTGGCTTTGGCGTTTATTGAACCCAGGACCTCTGCTAGGTCGAAAGCAGCGAGGTTACCAAAACACCTTCTCCATCCAACCCCACTTGACAAGTTCACCCTGTATATATTTCAGTGAGTGCCACTACAATAATATCCAAGCACCCTCAAGTAGTGTACAACATATTTTTGTATGAATTTTATAAAAGTTCTACCCACTTTTTCACAACATTAATGTAAAATTACCCTCACTTGTTACAACTAGTTACGCGCGGCGTCACAACAAGTGCCCTTCACTGTAACTGTTTTAACTTGCTGTTCTGGTACAGAATTATATATTTATTAAGCTGTTTACTGTATTCGAGGTAATGCTTTAATTTTCTTTGTTAGAAGGGTGTTATACAATTGTATTTTATTGTATATAAAGGCTTGTTTTAAACGACAGCCCTTACGGCGTTGGTAATGAAGCGATCAAACCATTCGTCGTCGTCGCTTCAACCGATGGACGTCTTGCACTCTTGTCAACCGATCTTGTCCCTCTTTATGTCGTCGGTCCACCTTGTGGGGGGGGGGGTCTCCCTACACTGCGCCGCCCGGTGCGGGGTCACTCCAGCACCTTCGTGCCCCAACGTCCATCGGTCCATCGGACTATGTGCCCTGCCCATTGCCACTTCAAGTTCGCGATTCGTAGGGCTATGTCGGTGACTTTGGTTCTGCTACGGATCTCCTCATTTCTGATTTGATCGCGTTGAAAAACTTCGAGCATAGCCCTCTCCATAGCACGCTGAGTGACTCTTAAGCTTTCGTATGAGGCACATAGTCAGCGACCACGTCTCGGAACCGTAGGTCATCACTGGCAACACGCACTGTTCGAAGAGCTTTGTCTTCAGACACTGAGGGATATTGGAGGAAAGGATCTGCCGTAATTTCCCGAACGCTGCCCAACCGAGTTGGATTCGGCGGTTAACTTCTTTGTCGAAATTGGACCTACCTAACTAGACTGTGTGTCCCAGGTATGTGTACTCGTCTACAATTTTGAGTGCTGAGTTCTAAACGAAGACTAGGTGGAGCGGAACATGGATATTGGGCATAAGTTTTGTCTTATCCCTGCTCATTTTTAGGCCCACCTGTTGAGAAGCTCTGCTGAGGTCATCGAGCATATTTGATCTCATATTGCATAACATTTCGTAATATTGCACAATGTTGCTGGTATTTTTAAGTGTAACTCAATAACTCTCAACATTTCAGAGCTTTCATTGTCATTTTTAAGGAGATTAGATTGGATAATAACCATTACTAGCCTTATGTTAAGTTTACGTTTGAAAATTTATCTAAATTTGCTTAAATGGGAATTACATACATAGTATCACGCCTCATTCCCATAGGGGTAGGCAGAGACAACATCCTTCCACTTGCCACGATCCTTGCATATCTCCTTCGCTTCTTTCTATCTCATTAAACCTTTCATACAAGTTCGTCGGTTTAGAGTACTCTTGACCTGGCCGTTATTTAAAATGTCCTGGATTTGGTCCAGAAACGTTCGCATTGGTCTTCCCCTTCCAACTTTCGCATTCACTCTTGACTCATAAATCCTTTTTGTCAGTCTCCTTTTATTCATTCTTTCTACGTGCCCAAACTATCTAAATTTAAGTCACTACATCTTCTTTTATACCACAACTTTATCTTATCGAACAATTTCTTCCTCTTTAGTCAGTTCCAATCCACTCATACTTCTCAACGCTCTCATATCTACCGCATTTATTTTACTTACATATGTCAGATTGACAGATGAAAATTGTATGTGTCAAATACATAGTGTGTTTGATGTACTTTTTATTCATAGTAGCAATGTCCCTTGGTTTTACTTACGTAGATACCGATCTCGTTGCGCTGGAAAATCCACTGAGTCGGACTTACTTTCTTAGATTGACATTTTTAAATTCGTTATATCTTTTGAAAGGAGTGTCCTATTACAATAATTTAAAAACTATTTTACAGTTATTGAAACGGTCTTTAAAAAATCATTTAATTGGATGAGGATTAATACAGAGGTATGAATAATATGGTTTGATTATTGTCAGCGCTTTTATTAACTTTTAAAATGTAAAAAAGCAATTACAGTGGCATAACTACAGTAGTTGGACATTTGGTATTTGAGACTTTTTTGTAGATATTAACTCGTTCTATAATATTGTGGAACATTATTTTGTTATATCATCAACAGTTTCCGCATCACACACATCAAAGACATTTTTGTGATCAATTTTTTCACACCTTGGTTTACATTAATGAATTTTTATTAGGGATCCCTATTTTTTTTTGAGAAAGTAATAAAGCTTATCTCGCTAAGTGTAAATGCAGCTTTCTAATGGCGAATAAATTTTTGAAATCGGTCCAGCAGTGAAAACACAAATGTTTCCTCTTTATAATGTCATACTACTCCGTTCGAGCAATTTTCGTAAGAAGCGGTACAAAGTTCTTGCTTCAAGTATATATTAAATATATCAACAGTAAATTACTTTAAAAGTGCTGGCCTTCTGTAAATTCGTCGGGCTGTGAAAAAAGCTTTCTCCAGGATATCCTGCGGGAACCGTACGTCAGCCGGGTAATAACCATTTTCAGTCCCGGGTTGCGTTCACTTTCATAATTTTACGGCTTCCTGTGATTTCGTGCGATTAACTTAAAACATTTTTATTTGCCACGTATTTCACTCGCCATTTCTTATTTGCTAATGAAATATAGCAAACCATTAGAGCCACGTAATTAATGTATAAAGTGATAAATGAATTCTTAGCTTTTTTATTCAATGATTTCCTTTTCCTTCAATTCTAAAATCAATATTGAGCATTCTATTAAGATTTTCTCAATATTTGCCCGAAGTTGGGCAGTTGGCGACCTGATCTCTCTCCGTGATTGTCAGTTTCCCGTCACATCTGAGATTCAAGGAATAGAGAGTGCACTTGTGTATGCCTGCCAATCGGAAGTAGGGTCTATGCTCTAAAAAGGCCTGGGTCCAGCAGGGTGACTTTAATGGCCTGCTACTTATCTACACCACATGTTTTATAAAGCTCATCCGCTTTCTGGGGTTCATGGAAGAGAGAGAGACAGTTTAAAAGCAAATAATTAGAAACATAAATTAGATTGAATGAATGAGCGTATTAGTACAACAAATAAGAGAACTCAAACTCAAACTAAGGGGGAAAATTTATAAGACGATCGTAAGACCTGTCATCCTGTATGGATCAAGTGTTGGGCCACCAAAGGGGAGAATGAAAGGAAGTTGCTTGCAGCGGAGCGGATAATTTGTATTTACTATCACAGTATTACACTAGTTAGCACTTTAGCAGATAAAAATAGACAAGCCCCCTGTTTGGCGACGTATCCCTTTTTAACAACCGACTGCCACTCTTCTTTCTTCGTCAAAATGCCTCAAACAACTCTACCCCAATCGCCTTTCATCGGCAGCCATCGCTTTTCGCCGGAAGTCTGCGCGTCGTAACGGAAGACAATAAACTCACGTGTTACATAACATTAGGAATGATTATACTAGAGGAGACTGCCTCATTGGTCTAGTGGTTAGTATGTTCGACTACAGACATGAGGTCCCGGGTTCGAGGTTCGGGCCAATTAAAATATTAATATTAAGTTTTCTATTAAGATTTTCTTAATATTTGCCCGAAGTTGGGAAGTTGGCGGTGTGATCCACCCACGTGCATCGGAGAGCACGTTAAGCCGTCGGTCCTGCGCCTGATCTCTCTCCGGTCGTGTCGGATTCCCGTCACATCGGACTATGAGAGTGAAGGAATTGAGAACACTATGCCTGCCAATGCAAAAACCCTCGCTCTTCGGAGTGAGGAGGCCTGTGCCCAGCAGTGGGACGTTATAGGCTGCTACTTACTTATATTAGAGGAGGTGTGAAAGTAGCACCAGTGATCGAGAAGTTAAGGAGTAGAAGGCTATCCTTGTATGGACATGTCATGAGAAGGGAGGATAGCCCTAAATATGATGGTAAACGACGGGGCATGAGAGATGGCGACCAAAAAAGTGTGGATAAACTGTTTGAAAGAGGGGTGTGAATGAAGAAATGACAGCGGATAGAGTGAAGTGGCGAAAGGAAACATGCCGTGCCGACCCCACCTGGTGGGATAAGTGCAAGAAAATGATGATGATGATGAATGAACGTATTAGTGATTGAATGAATGAACAGATAAAGGGATTAACAAAGTAGTAAATTAACATAAATGAACGAATGCACATGAATAAATGAATGTGATGTTTGGACATGATTCCAGTTGCACATGAAAGCTAAACACATTGTAACCTACAAAAAAACTATGTTAAAAGGAGTAACCGTTGAGTTTCTTGCCGGATTTGAATGAAATAACGAACGAAGGAACTATTTCTCAAATGAATGAAAGATCGGACACACAAATGTACGAATGAAAGCAGGATATTTTTATAGCATTAACACAAACTCTCAGAAACTTCTTTTGAATCGTTATTAGATCTGTCTTTTCATCAGTCAGTTCGCAAAGTTGATTCTACTGAGCAGAAACCGTCAGGAGACTTAT
The DNA here is from genome assembly GCA_015832385.1 of Elymnias hypermnestra. Classification (NCBI taxonomy): domain Eukaryota; kingdom Metazoa; phylum Arthropoda; class Insecta; order Lepidoptera; family Nymphalidae; genus Elymnias; species Elymnias hypermnestra. The sequence goes on from JACTOM010000931.1 coordinate 7,364,781, forward strand.
TAGTGACTCTTTTAAATGGTTTTTTTTTTTTGGAGATTATAATAAACTGTATAATATGCCTTTTGGATAAGAATGTTTATTACAAACTTCTTTAAATTATGTATAGGCAAAACCGATTGTTAAAAATGTGCTCAAAGTGTCAAACGAATTCAAAATCTTCACCCTAAAATATGATTTTACGAGTTTGTCTTTATTTAAAAGTAAAAATTCTATCAGTGTAAGATAATAAAGTTACCATTTATCGAGGAAGGCTTGTAGTTATATCAACAAGTATAAGTCTAATAGGAGCCATGCAATAATGAAGAATGTTTCAAAACAGCGTTGGTTTCATTTCCAGAGCTTCCGCAGCGTGTGCTACGTAAAGAGTTATAGTTTTACAAAAATCATGTATGACAGAGTTATTCCCATTTGTAAGATCTAAAAAAAAGTCTACAACAGTATATATCTGTGTTTTATGGTTATAATACTAAACCCGTTTCAATGATAGGCACATTTGTTCGCATTGGTTTCCTTCCTTGAGCTTCCGTTGCGACGTAAACGGTTTAAGTTTCACATAAATTATATATGACAGAATTGTTGCCCTTTAAAAGATTAAAATTAACGTCAAAAATAGTATATGTCTATCTTTTATGGTTAACTTACTATAATCAGTTTCAATACTAATCATATTTATTCATGTTGGTTTCTTTTTTGAGCTTCCGCTGCTTGTGCTACGTAAACGGTATAAGTTTCACATAAATTATGTATTACATAATTGTTGTCCTTTAAGAGATCTAAAAAAAAGTCTTCAACAGTATATATCTGTCTTTTATGGTTTAAACACTAAACCCGTTTCAATGATAATCACATTTGTTCGCGTTGATTTCCTTCCTTGAGCTTCCGTTGCGTGTGCTACGTAAAGAGTTTAAGTTTCACATAAATCATGTATGACAGAATTGTTGCCCTTTAAAAGATTTAAATTAAAGTCTAAAATAGTACACGTCTATCTTTTATGGCTGACTCACTATAACCGTTTAAATGGTGTTCTCATTTTTATGTCACGCAGACGACAAATAACTGGACCGATTTTGCTTTCACCAACTGAATTGAAAAGAAATTTGTATACAAAACGCAAAATGAATCAATTTAAAAAAAGTTTTAAACGTAACTGCATACAGACGTAGAAGTTTTTCAATATTTTACTTAAGTTAGAATAAACGAGGTTGCTGTCGTCTCGGCACGTTCGGTACGTTATCTCGTACAATAATTTGCATGTGAATGCATTCACCATGTAAATTTTGTGTTCGTGAGACCGCGTAGTGGGATTTGTCGTGTATCTAATCGATTATGAATTTGAATTCACCTTTATATTAGGTGGAATCTATTGAATTATTTACACTGGTGATTAAAAAAGGTACTCGGTAAGCTTACACTATGTACGTAATCTAGCCTGATAATTTGCATGTGAATGCATTCATATTGCGCTTTCGTAGATTTAGAAAAGACGTGGTCAACGTTATCCACGGAGTGGTTTCCTGTCGAAAGAGGGGTTCGACAGGGATGTGTTGCGTCACCATGGCTTTTCAACCCATTCATGGATAACTCTTTGACAGATTTAAAAGAATGTATGTATCGGTTAAGAATGAATGAATTACTCATCAAATGTTTACTTTACGCTGATGATTAAGTAATACTTGCATCATCCGCTAATGAGCTGCAGGAGATGGTAAATATTATGAATGAAGCTTTGAAAGGGAAAGGAATGAAAGTGAATGTAAACAAAACGAAAGTTATGGTTTTTGAAAAAGATGAATCTATGATGAATGGCAATATGTTGATAGATGGGGAACAAGTGGAAGAGGTGAAAGAATTTGTATATTTGGGATCTAAATTTACAAAAGATGGAACGTGTGAAAGTGATATTGAAAGGAGAGTGAATGCAGGGAATATAGTAAATGGTGCCCTGCGCGCCTCTATGAATAGCGAGATGGTGTCTCAAAGGGCCAGACTGGCTGTGCATGCAGGAGTGTTGGTGCCAACACTTATGTATGGTAGTGAAAGTTGGGTATGGCAGGAGAATCACAAAAGTAAAATAAATGCGGTAGAGATGAGAGCGTTGAGAAGTAGGTATGGATTGAAACTGAGTGACAAAGTGAAAAATAGTGTGATATGAGAACGCTGTGGTATAAAAAAAGATGTAGTGACTAAAATCGAGAAAGGTATGCTTAGATGGTTTGGGCATGTAGAGAGAATGAGTGAAAGGAGACTGACAAAAAGGATTTATGAGTCAAGAATGAAAGCGAAAGTTGGAAGGGGCAGACCAAGGCGAATGTTCCTGGACCAAATCCAGGATATTTGTTATAACGACCAGGTCAAAAGTACTCTAAACTGACGAACTTGTATGAAAGGTTTAATGAGAATGAAAGAAGCGAAGGAGATATGCAAGGATCGTGGCAAGGGGAAGGATGTTGTCTCTGCCTACCCCTATGGGAATGAGGCGTGATGCTATGTGTGTATGTATGCATTCATTTGTTCGTGCGGAATTCGGTACGTCAACATGTACAATAATTAGTCACAGATGTTTTTGTTCTTTTTTGGGATTGTACAATAACTTGCATGTGAACACATTCATCACATAAATTTTGTGTCCGTGAAACCGTTCGCTGGATTTATCGTGTATCTAATCAATTATGGATTATAATTCGCCATTATGTGTTGAAATCTATTGAATTATTTTAACTGATAATTAAATAAGAAATATAAAGGTCCTAGGGTACAAAGTACAACATGTCAGAAGAAAAATGCCATTGGCAAAGTAATTTTAAGTCTTGTTTATGTTTATACATAGCTAAAACTTTTAGATTTCCGAAACTTAGGGGAAGAGAAAAAGGATTAAGTGACAAATTGTCAAAATTAGAAATTATTAGTTAAATTTTGTTTTTGTATTTAAATTTTAGGACAGAGATGGCAGATTAGAATGTTACATGTTATTTATAAATATTAAAACTACATGATTTTCAAATGAATTAGAATAAAAACGCTGCACATCTTCATGACGTTAATAACGCTTTTCGTCCTTAAAAGTTTACCCCCATGCTCCTAAAGAAGTTTCACTTCAAAAACATACTAGTGTTGTTTATAAATTGAATAAATCAATAGAATGCGCCGCGACCCGCCACGCGGCCTAACGAACGCTTAGATTTACATGTTGAATGCATTGGCATGCAAATTGCGGGACAAGATGGCATGCGGATCGTACCGCGATATCGCATGTGATAGTATATATAAAATCATTTATATATTTGAAATAAAATAATATTTTAAATGAAGGATACGGTTCGTCATTTGACTAAATCGTATTCTAAGATAGAATGGCCTTCACAAGGTCGTTCCCATTGGTGAATTTGTAAACATGTAATGTTTCATAAGCGATTATTTACTTAAATTATATTAATTGTAACTTTAAAAAAAACAGAGAGCGGTATATATATTCGTAAAAGTTATTTATCAAGGTTAGCTACCAGTTATTGTGTTTTAAGTTAGTTGTGTCGGTAAAAAGGGCTGCTATGCGATACAAAGCTAAGTTTATTTGTTTAAATTATAACTGATGTCATTTTATAATGTCCTAATTATAATTGCCTACTATTTGTTTTTCTATTTAATTATAATGGATGTTCATGATGATTGTAATTTATATTAAATATAACATGGATAAAAAAAAGAGTCAAAGGCTATATAAGAATAACGGGTAATGAACTAATACACCAGGTGAAGTAAACACATCAATTTAATATTTGTACACTAAATTTACAATTACAATAATTTATAATTACAAGTGATTACGTAGAACATTAAAATACTACAGGAATAACTTCAATTTATAATCAAACCAGTTATTTAGTTTAATTGAGATTACCCAAAAATACTTAACTTAGTTATAGCTTCTGATGGTCGCACTAGCACTGTTATTTTAATACTTACTTGCACTACTACTTTCACTGTCACTGTCAGCACTGTATTTACGAATGAACGACCAGTTTAATTTGCAGGCGTTTATATACCCCTCTTATTATGTTCTGTAGGTTGGTACACAACTAATCAAGGTAGCCAATCACCGCACTTATTGTCTGTAGGTTGGCACACAACTCAATCAATGCAGCCAATCTAAATATTTATGGTAGCTTCAGTGCTGCCAGTCGCAGTACGGCCAACCTTTAGCCGGCCAGTGTTGTCAGTTACAATAGAGTTTCTTGCGTGATTCTTCTCTAATAGTCGGATAGGTTCGGAATTGGTGGTAGAGCTCTTGACAAAAAAGTTTGAGTTTACTGGAAGTAAAGAATATTTTAGTTCATTTGTAAGTGATGACACAGTCTAAGGTGGCACAGTATTTTCGTGACAAGTAATTTATCTCTTACGCTTTCTACACAGCATCGTATTCATGATCATAGTTTTAAAAGTTTATTAGTATGTAGGAATATGATAAAGTATTTTTTTTTATTATATTGACTCATTGGTCTAGTAGTCAGCTTGTACATACAGAAGGTCCTGGGGTCGATTCCTGGGTCGAGCGAATTCGAAAATCGATATTGGGATTTTCTCAATATTTGCCCGGAATTGTGTATTTGCACATCAGACTAGGAGAGTGCAGGAATAGAGAGTGCACTTGTGTAAGTAATGCAGCCTAATACCATCCTACTGCTGGGCACAGGCCTCATCACTCGTATGATAGACCCAACACCACTCTCATAGTCTGATGTGACGGCAATCTGACACGACCGGAAAGAAATCAGCCGCAGGACCGACGGCTTAACGTGCACTCCAAGACACTCCTACACACCGCCAACTACACAACTTCGGGAAGATATTTAGAAAACAATATTGATTTTTGTATTGACCCTATAGGGAGTCGAACCCAGGATCTCTAGGATCCAGGATTGAGTTTTCTATTAAGATTTTCTCAATATTTGCCCGAAGTTGGGAAGTTGGCGGTGTGAACCTCCGTGACTGAGAGCACGTTAAGCCGTCGGTCCTGCGCCCGATCTCTTCCCGGTCGTGTCGGATTCCCGTCACATCGGACTATGAGAGTGAAGGAATAGAGAGTGCACTTGTGAACTATGCCTGCCAATCCGCACAGGAGCAGCGTAGTGGGTCTATGCTCTAAAAACCCTCACTCCCATGAGTGAGGAGGCCTATGCCCAGCAGTGTGACGTTAATGGGCTGCTACTTACCTTACCTTTACTGTCTGAAAACCCGCAATTGAGTAGCGTAGTAGTTCTATTTTCTAATAAACCTCTGTCATATGAGTCAGGTGACCTGTGCCCAGCTGTGGGACGTTAATGGGCTGATACTTACTTACCTTTGTGATATTTTGATGTTGATTTTATGTAATGTGTGCAAACGGGGTCGTTGGTACCGGCTGATGTAATAAAGGCATTCAACCCCGACGCGTCGCGTAGCGCTGAGTGTCGTAGTCGCGCTCGCGCTCGCGCCAGTGACGTCACGGCTCACGCTTGCCTGCTCCTCACGCCCGCCGCTCCTGCCACGGTTCGTTGTGCAAACGCTGGCGTATCTATTACGCTGTGACATTTCAAATAAGATTTATTGCGAACACTAGCTGGAGAACACCACTATGTCCGCGTAGAATTTCGGTGCCTACCAAACCAAGTTGTAGTAATTAATAGTGCTGTACAATTTGGCCAAAAATAAAGTTTAAACAGGTTAATTAACTTTAGAAGTTTTAGAGGCTGTATTAAATATATTGCTATTACATGCAAGAACAATCAACCGCCTCTGTCAAATTTTAAAATTTAAGTATAATTTGTACTCAATGAATTTTCAAAAAGAAATTTAATATCTTTTCCAGTACTGCCATTAAAACTTTTGTTCAATAAATGCTTCATTTTTATGGCTTCCTAGCGATAGGTCTAGAGTAAAGGTGTTCTGTGTCTCATTCACTCTCGTTCTTACACTTCAGACACATTTCTTTTTTAGATAGTACGTGCACCCATACACTCGCGTTGCTAATTAAAAAAAAAATTGCGTAGTAGGTATGAAGATTTCCACCGCGAAGCGTCGAGATACGTGAAAGGGGGTGGCTACTGAAAATCAGCATTGGGATTAATATATTAATCCCATGGTGTGTCCGAGTGGTCACCTTTTCAACAAAAATTGTACGTATTTCACGGTGTGTAAAGAATAAATGTTTCTTCTTTCTTTTTTTCTAGAAGTCAACTGAACGATTAAATATTTAACCGGTTAGACAAATCATTAATATTTGCGAAAACTAATTTTTTTATAAGAGTTTTAGGAAATTTTAGAGACCCACCACCACTCTCATAGATGTGATGGGAATCTGATACGACCGGAAAGAAATCAGGCGCAGGACCGAGGGCTTAACGTGCTCTCCGAGAAACGGGGATGATACACACCGCCAACTACACAACTTCGGAAAATTATTGGGAAAATCTAAATTGACAACTCAATATTGATTTTTAAATTGGTCCGACCCGACAGTCGAACCGAACCCAGGATCTCATGTCTGTAGTGAAACATGCTAACCACTAGACCAGTGAGGCAGAGTACTGTCTGAATGATATGTCAGTCTGAGTGACTGAATTATTGGTCTAGTGGTTAGCGTGTTCGACTACAGACACGAGGTCCTGGGTTTGAGTCCCGGGTCGGGTCAATTTAAAAAATAATTTTCCGAAATTGTGTAGTTGGCGGTATGTAGCATCCCCGTGTCTCGGAGAGCACGTTAAGCCGTCGGTCCTGCGCCCGATCTCTTTCCGGTCGTTTCGGATTCTCGTCACATTGGACTATGAGAGTGAAGGAATAGAGAGTGCACTTGTGTACTATGCCTGCCAAACCGCAGTGGAACAGCGTGGTGGGTCTATGCTCTAAAAACCCTCGCTCCTCGGAGTGAGGAGGCATGTGCCCAGTAGTGAGATGTTAATGGGCTGCTACTTACTACACCTATTACAATTCCTAAATAACTCAATACTACAACAGATAAAACATATTAGTGTACTACCAATATTTATACAAATATTAATGGAAATGTCTGTAGAGTTTATACGCCTTTTGTATTGTGGTTCGATTAAAGAAAACATAGATCAAAGCGTACATGCTAACGACCCCTCATTTGCATAACAACGGCGCCAGTCGCTCCTTTTACAACAGCTTGGCTAAATACTCTGCGTGTTGTTCATTAGATAACTCATATTATATAAAAACGTACTCTTATGTGTTAAAATTCTTATATTCAATTCGAATACCGATTCAAAAATCACTATTAATTAATTATTTTATCGCGACTCTGCTTAGAAGCAATCAAAAAACGTCGTGCAAAGTTCAGGCACAATTTTCCTCATATAGTCACTCTAATCCATAGTATTTCAAGTTATCAACAACAGTTATGTCACACTATATACTTTATCACAATTAATTATACAAATAATACACTGATTTACGACATACGATAAACACTACTGAGCCACTGATACAATTCGAATGAATCTCCGTTGTAACGCGATTTAACACGAAGACTTTTTCCAGCGGGAACGTCTCGCGGGTGTTCATTTCATGATCAATGCTACCAACCGTATCCGCCGGAAAGCATGCAACAACACTACTCAATTACTAAAATGTAGTCTGACAAATACAATTACACCATTTTATATTTACAAAACCAATAAACTTAAAATGTAATCGAAAATATCAATGACACATTATAATGTGTCATATAAAAATTATCCTTCCCCTAACTGCCATCATTTATAGGTGGTAGTCATAAATATTTTTTGCCAAAACGATGTCTATAACCGTCTCCAAGGTTTCATACATTTCTACAAAAAACAAAATCATTAAACAAATAATAAACCCACTTTTACAATATTAGTGAGAATCGATTATTATCTCATCGTCTTAGTGTTATATTAATAAAAAAAAAAAAGAAAACTTAAACCTTATTTTAACATGAAAATATTGAACTCGAATGATATTGGAATTTTTAATGAAGTGATAACAATTTTTTTGTATCTTTACAGGTAGCTTACCAGGCGAACCAAAAACTGATGGTATGTGTTATTTTTTATACAATTTTTATGTAATCTTACCACAAAAAATGTAAACATTAGGTATTAAAAATCATTTACCACTTATGCTGAATTGCATCAGAAAGTCTCGTTTGCATCAGTTGAACCACGAGCTGATTTTCACCAGATGAACTGAACATTCGTTAGCATCAGATGAACTGTGCGCTCGTTTGCAACAGTTGAACTGTATGTTTATTTGCATAAGGTTAATATCAGTTGTACTGTGCACTCGTTTGCGCCAGCTTAACTATGTGTTTGTTTGCATCAGATGAACTGCGTATTCGTTTGCATCAGATGAACTGTGCGCTTATTTGCATCTGATGAACTGTGCACTTGTTTGTATCAGATGAAGTGTGCGTTCGTTTGCAACTGTTGAACTGTATGTTTGTTTGCATAATGTAAACTATGTGCATGTTTGCATCAGTTGAATCGTGCGCTCGTTTGGATCTGATGAACCGTGTAATTGTTTGCATCAGATAAAGCGTGCGCTCATCTGCAACTGATGAACTGTATGTTTGTTTGCATAATGTTCAACTATTTGCACGTTTGCATCAGTTGAATTACGCATTCGTTTGGATCTGATGAACCGTGTAATTGTTTGCATCAGATGAAGCGTGCGCTCGTCTGCAACTGATGAACTGCATGTTTGTTTGCGTAATGTTACCTATGTGCTCGTTTGCACCAACTGAACTATGTGTTTCTTTGCATTGGAAGATGCATGTTTGCCTCAGATCATGTTTGTTTACTGTTTATTTTCTATAGAAATACTGTTTTTTGTGGTAAGAATATCATTTTTTATATATAGGTCTTTAAATATACGTACGCCTAGGAAAATACTTCGTTTGTATAAGGCTAAACGCCTTTTATTTTTAGTATTTTCATAACGATTGTTTATCAAAGAACTGCTACGAAGTTATCGAAAGGAAACAGAACTTTAACAACATAATATATGTAACGATAAGTACGAGTAACAGATATATCACTTACCCGGTTATATAATTTAAAATTTTTATTATCATTTAACATACAATATTGTCTGTCAAGTATTTGCATGCTTTTGAACTTATTTCGATGTTGTGAGATGAATTTTTGATTAATATTTTGGTGACATTTGGTATTTTTACTAAAATTATTATGATATAGGAACAACGAAAGATTTATTTTTACATATTTGTAAATTATATCACTCTTGCTTCCTGCATAAAATACACTTAACTACTTCCGAATACTGCAGAGCGATGGCGTTAGTTGCTATAATTTATCCTTTTTTATCAACTACCTACGCTCAGATTCAATGTATATATTTATTGCTGACCGGTTAATTCTTGAGTATGATGTTATCTGGTAGTAAGTGATGATACAGTCTAAGATGCTAAAGTATTAACCTGATACAAGATATTTTACCTTTTATGGGTTCTACACAACATCGCACCGGAGTGCAATTTATTTTTTCTGACCGGCCAATATTTATTGTTGGGGTAATAACTAATCTCAAACGAAGTCTTCTACTAGTCCAGTCTTAGAAAACTTTGTAAATCCAATTTCCAGCAAAGCAAGAACTCACAATGTCGATGAATAAATATGGCTACAAAAGACATCTACTAACATCTTTCGGTACAAATTTCATTAAAATTATATAAAATTAAAAAGTAAACATCTTCATGGCTTTATCTTTTTTGTTACGTTTGACTTTGATGAATGATAAACATTTTATAGCAATATTTACTCGGGTCATATTGTATAGGGACGAAGACGCGGTCGCTCGCTGTCGGAGACGCTGGTGCGCTGCTGTCAATGTGCGACATCATCAAGTGTGACGTTGCAAACAAGTCCTGGATAGATAAAGGTAGGAATTTATGACCCGCGTAAGTGTTGTTATAATTATAAACTACTCATAGAGTAGCTCTCACTTTTGCTTGGAACCATTTGAACAATATCCCTTTAAAAGTGTTATAAAAACTTCAACCAAGTGTCACGTAGCGAACTAGTCCTTGATAGATAAAAGTAGGAATTTATGACCCGCGTAAGTGTTGTTATAATTATAAACTACTCATAGAGTAGCATTCTCTTTTGCTTGGAACCATTTGAACAAGATCCCTTTAAAAGTGTTACAAAAACTTCAACCAAGTGTCACGTAGCGAACTAGTCCTGGATAGATAAAGTGTTCCCGACGGTCATGACCCCATCAATTGATCTCGAACACTGGACTCGGGCCCATGAGTAGTCGAGGTCAGATCGGGCCCTGAGACGGCGGGAAGAGAATATATAGGGGAGAAATTCCACCTAGGGGGACGAACGGATGTGATTCGGCACCAACCTCAAATCCCGTTCTCCTCGGGCGGCGACAACAATGTGGCAGGTGACTGTTCACAGAGGGGTGTGTTTATGTTTGTGTAGTGCGTGATATGTGTCTTACGTGACCTGGCCAAAGCGTCGCGAAGAGCTGCTGTCAGCGACGCCGGTCTTCCTGTACACTCCAAGGCGGTCCTGTGCACCACCAGACACAGAAATGATCGCAATTACAAAATTAAAACAAACGCCTCTTGCCCGATGACAGCTGGACACAGACAAGCTATATTTTTGCTGCATGCTTTATGGAACGGCGCAGAAAACGCCCTCTAGTATGCAGACGCGCCGATTCCCGATACTTAGCGCATTAGTACATCGGAGAGCTTTCAGATGGCGCGAACACAAATGTAGGAATTTATGACCCACGTAAGTGTTGTTATAATTATAAACTACTCATAGAGTAGCTCTCACTTTTGCTTGGAACTATTTGAACAATATGGCCTTCAAAAGTATTATAAAAACTTTTCCCTTATTGTCTAGTGTCACGTAGCTAGCAAGTCTTGACTATCATCAATATTTTCATCAACACCGCGGGTAACAAAGAGATATCTTAACATAGACGAGTACAATTTGGCAACGAAATCTCCCATATCGAAGTTCTCAGCAAAATTAGCATTTGAATAACGATTAGAAGTCGAAATCGATTCAATAATATTGGGCACATTCTCTGTATATATATGCTTTGGTAATTGTTTGCTCGTAAAATAACATTATGTGCCCTTACATCTATTCCAACGGAACGTCGTGGTACGTAGAACGTTGTGATATATAAGACCAAAATTGAGAAAAGTATGCTTAGATGGTTTGGGCATGTAGAGGGAATAAATGAAAGGAGACCGACAAAAAGGATTTATGAGTCAAGAGCGAATGCGAAAGTTGGAAGGGGAACCAAGGCGAACATCCCTGGATCAAATCCAGGGCATTTTAAATAAGGACCAGGTCAAGAATACTTTAAACCGACGAACTTGTATAAGAGGTTTAATGAGAATGAAAGAAGCGAAGGAGATATGCAAGGATCGTGGCAAGTGGAAGGACGTGGTCTCTGCCTACCCCGAAGGGAATGAGACGTGATGCTATGTATCCTAAGTCACCTTACAACCGGCAGCGGAGTGGGAATATGTAAGTCCAATTGAACGGGGTTCATGGATCGCAACAAGTCGCTTGTTAGGTCTTCTCTGGAAGCAGGCACTTTTCGAAGAAGATCTTCCCGAACGCTGCCCAGCCGAGTTGGATTCGGCGTTTGACCTCTTCGAAATTGGACCTATCTAGCTACTTAAATGTTGTTGTTTTCAAAACGAAGATGCGCCTTTTGTATTATCTGATCAGAGAAGAAGGCTACAATCATTCCAGAACTGGACAAATTAGTAAATACAATATCTCTGCCAGTTTTGCTATTGCGAGCATTCTCACATTGAACCTCTCTCTGACTGACTCTCGATCTTCGCTAGCGTATAGAAGGTAGTTTTTCTTGGTCTCGCTCAGCTGGTGAGCCCATCGTGTTGGTGAACGGCCTCGAGGTCTTTATCAGCCTTTTCAAGCTGCAGTCCTCCCGCCTCATGAATAATCTCGAATATTATTAAAGAATTTAAAGTTTTACGTGTTAGTCTCCAAAAAAATTTAAAATCTAGATATTCCACCAACATTTAGTACTACAACGTACTTAAATAGTCACAGCTCAACTTGAACAATAGCATTATGAAATCATTAACGACTCTACTTTCAAACTTTGCCGGGTTAGAAAATTCATTGAAATTAATTTTAGAGTAAGTCAGTAAGTCTCAATTATACCATAAAGAGCTTGGGATACTCGGCAATTTACAGTGAAACTTTCCTCGTAATTAGGGTTCGTTAGCGCGAATTAAAAATGGCTGTATTCTACTTCAAGAGAAAGCTCGAAGAAATATTTTTACTCGGTCTTATTTGTGTGGGTTTGGAGGCTTCGGCTGTGGCTAGTTAGAACTACTTCAGCTACCGCTGTTCTTACCAGGTCAGCACACTTGTTTGTAAGCGTAAGTCTGTCCATCGTCGAGAATCCTCAGTCGGATTCATTCGGGGCACCAGGGATGAATGCGAAAGTTGAACCCCTGGTGCTTCATTCATGGATGAAGAGGGTTCCGCTGGGTTTTAGTGGGTATTGCGAGCTCTGCTTGTTCGCCGAGTCCCACACTGACACACGGTCGGGGTCAGTGCATAATAGCATTTCCCAGCGAGAAAAAAAAAAAAAGGTCAGCACACTTCCATCTTAGACTGTATCATAGCTTATCATCAGGACACGTTAAAGACAAGCGTTAACTTGTCAGCAATAGAAACAATCCTTATATATTATAAAACAAAATCCTCCACCTTCACTGTGTCTCCATTCGCGATATATCTAAAAGTAATAAACAGATTTTCATGTAGTTTTCACCAGTAAATAGACTGATTGCAGAAGAAGGTATTCCAAGTACAATTATCGATATTTCTGTGTAAATTGTGATAATTGTTCGAAGCGTCAGGAAAAATCATGCAGTCAAAGGGTTTTATCGGAAATTCCTTCTGAATCCTTAGCGATAAACAAAATAATGCAGTGCCAGATTGTTTTTCTTTAATAAATCTACAAAAAAGTCTCAAATATCATATCTTTATCTCTTAAGAATAACTCACTATAACTACTTTACTTAAAAACAAGAGTGTGTACAGTTCAGTGATTTTAAAGTTATACAGACGGGTATATTATTAATTTTTATCAATTCGAATACGTCAGTTAACTGAAGCATTTCATGCACATTATTATAATCAATTATACCATGTAATTTAAATGAATATCTTAAGAGATATCGCAAAATTACTAATTAACGCGCCCGCTGTCATATACAGACAAGACAAGAAAGTCGTCGTCGTCGTCGTCGTCGCTTCAACCGATGGACGTCCACTGCTGGACATAGGTCTCACGTAATGACGTCCACAAGGCCCGATCTTGCGCCACCTGGCTCTAGCGGCTACCGGCGACCCTCTTTATGTCGTCGGTCCACCTTGTGGAGGGTCTCCCTACACTGCGCCGTCCCGTGCGGGGTCGCCACTCCAGCACCTTCGGGCCCCAACGTCCATCGGTCCGTCGGACTATGTGCCCCGCCCATTGCCACTTCAGGTTCGCGATTCGTAGGGCTATGTCGGTGACTTTGGTTCTGCTACGGATCTCCTCATTTCTGATTTGATCGCGTACAGAAACTCCGAGCATAGCCCTTTCTATCGCACGCTGAGTGACTCTGAGCTTCCGCATGAGGCCCATAGTCAGCGACCACGTCTCAGAACCGTAGGTCATCGCTGGCAACTCGCACTGTTCGAAGACTTTGGTCTTCAGGCACTGAGGA
>JACTOM010000931.1:7380088-7401598 GCA_015832385.1 Elymnias hypermnestra
AGACAAGACTTATTCCAGAATGTCTGTTTCTATCCGTTAGCACAGTTCTTCTGGAATATTCATTACACATATTTGCATATCTCTTAAAATCTAAGTGAACTAAAAGTTTTAAAGCTCGGTATCTACATAGATAGATTACTCTTTATTGTACACCAAACATTTATAACACCACTTACTATATTTTAATTAAAATTAGAGCAATTTGTTCACTCCCAAGCGTTTCTATCGTCTAGGTAATCTTGCAACTTATAATACGATTTTTCTATCAACTTTCTTTTAACAAAGACTTTGAATTTATTAATTGACATCTGCTAGAGATGTCTTGTGGGAGTTTATTATAGAAACGTATACAGTTACCCTTAAATGAGTTGTTAATCTTATGCAGCCTACTAGAATTTATAACCATATTTATGTCCTGAGTTACTATAGCAGGCGACTTGATATATCCATAATTAAAAGACATTACATTAATTACTTTCGGCTATTAAAATAACATTTTGTTTGAAAGTTTTCTCTCCGTTGAGTGACGCGTGAAAAATGTTCACCAAACAAAAGCCTACATTGTTAAGCGATACTTCGACAACAATGACTTTGGGTTATAATTCCAGCAAGTTGTTGTAATCTCCTACAAAATAACTACGTATGAAAGGCTTTTGAGTTTAATACATTTAAATTTTGATGACGAGGCGTGGCCTAGTTTTAACAGCGTTACAAATGACGGCGAAGTAATTAGATCTATATTAATATAAGCCACAACTTCGTATGTTCGTTGCTTATCCCAATTCTCTTAGTAAAAGTCAAACTGTAAGTCTACGGAACCTACGTCCGCTTTAGACTAAAATATGTGACCCCTACCTATTACTCCTTCTGCTCTAGATACCAGAGGAAGAGGCTGCAGATCCAGCAGTATAAGTGCTTACGTATGGTAGTATAAGCTCCGAGTTACTTATCGTGATACCAGGGCACTCGGCCTTGAGATGTTCCTCCAGCAGTGTGTGAATAGTATGTTCCATCTAGCGAACAACACCCGGCACATATACCTCCAGGATATAGCCTGTCAGTATCAGAGAGCAGCAAAAATTTGACATCCCTTGCCTCTTGCACTCCTGCTTTCACAAACACCCAACCTAGGCGATGACAGTGGTGATTATCGGAATTTACCCATCAGACATAACCTGAAAGGACCTTCTGGTGACGCCCGTGTCCCTCGGACTTGCTTAGAAGAACCCCCGATATATATGATGCTGCTTCAAGGGGTTTCGGGACCGATCTTAATCGTCGTGATACCAGGATGCACAGCACAGGTTGTTCATCCACCAGTTTGTGAGAAGTATGTCTCGCCTGGCGGACACCTCCCTGCACATAGATCTCGAGGATAATGCCTGTAAGTACTTGAGAGCAGCAGATATTGGGCGTCGCTCATTACCACTAGACATAAGTGATAACAACCAAGGTAAACCATTGGTTATAACCAGGATTGACTCGTTGGCGTTGCTGATGCAATCCAGCCCGTTTGAAAACGATTATTTAGTTCTCAAATACCTGAGATAAAGAGCTGCCTCCTTAGTCTAGTGGTTAGCGTGTTCGACTACAGACATGAGGTCCTGGGTTCGAGTCCCGGTTCGGGCCAATACAAAAATCAATATTAAGTTTTCTTTTAAGATTTTCTCAATATTTGGCCGAAGTTGGGAATTTGGCGGTATGATCCTCCCTCGTGCTTAGGAGAGCACGTTAAGGCGTCGGTCCTGCGCCTGATCTCTCTCTGGTCGTGTCGGATTCCCGTCACATCGGACTATGAGAGTGAAGGAATAGAGAGTGTACTTGTGTACTATGCCTGCCAATCCGCAGTGGAGCAGCGTGGTGTGTCTATGCTCTAAAAACCCTCGCCCCTCGGATTGAGGAGGCCTGTGCCCAGCAGTGGGACGTTAAAGGGCTGCTACTTACTTTACTTACTTACCTGAGAAAAATCACCCAGACCTAGGCGCCTGGCCATTGGCTCTAGGCCCGTATTCTTTAGAATTACAGAGAGTAACTCCAGAAGATGTTATAGAGTTTCAGCATCCAACGCAATGTGCTTGAATCTGGACATATTAGAAGTTAACTCTATACGGATTGTGCCATATCCTCCACAGGACTTATCAGTCTCCACCACTGAAGAAGGCATAATATTAGCCAATGCGTTAACGTGCATCTCCTCCTGCTTCCGTGAATCCTCATTCGAACTCAGCTGGGACACTAGAGACGAATGACAAACATGAACCCCTGGTGCCCTATTTCTGGATGAAAAGTGGAGTAATGATGTGTAGTGGGTATTCTTGGATCGGACTCCCACGGTCCTGAACCTTGGGTTGGGAAAAATATAGCCTTTTCAGTCACAAGAGTTCTTCTTTGGAGTTTAGACCTATCATGCTGTTAAAGTTACCTATCAAACCGCAATGGAACACCATGGTGGGTCTATGGTCTAAAAACTCTCTCTCCTACGAGAGAGGAGGCTTGTGCCCTGCTATAGAGTGTTAATGAGCTGCTATTTACCTTTTACCTTATGCTTTTTTTATCCAGATGGACTAATACATTTAGCAAAACTTACAAACGATAATTAAATTTTACAAAGAGACATTTCTTTTATTTATGAATAAACAAAGCCTAATTAAATTGCAATTTTGAAATTCTTCAAAGCTGATCGTGCTATTTAATTAGGTTTTTAATAAAGGCTACATTAAACATGCACAAAGGAAGTACGCCAATTTAAACTACCGTCGATTTTAAAAAGAGACCAATTTGTACAAGCATTAGGACTGTTGTATTTTGAAGTTGGGAATTTGTTCACAAGTGTGCTTTATTTTTATCAAAGTAGTTATTTTTAACAAAGATAGTATGTCAATAAATGTATCATTTGTTGAAAATGTTAATATATTTTTTATCTTTTCACTTAATAATGTTTTAAACGTGGTGCTTTATATTTATTACCTTACATATTTTTTTAGGGAGCTTCCATCGAAAATACTGTCTAACCACTTAAAGTTACAACAAAACAATGTATGGTTAAATAATTCCTCTGTTATAGATCTACAAAAAAGTCAAGGATAGCCTATATCTATCTTTTAAGGATAACTCACTACATCCATTTTAACTACAAAGAAAATTTGCACGTACTGTACTGTAATTGGAAAGCTATTCAGACCAATACAGTATAAGGCGTTGTTAGTTTAAATACCTTAGCTACCTTAAGAATTTTATTTACATTATTATTTTCTTTGAAACTACCCAATTTAGACGTATATTTTGGGAGCCTTCCTTCCTTCCTTTTTGATTTTGTATTAGCTATTCGTAGACTGATTGATAGATAAAGAAATATGTTCGTGTTTATGTTGAAATAAAATACATTAAGATACAATACTATTAATAGACATTAAGTTATATTTAAATCTAATCAACATATTCTACAATCTACAATATTTGTGGTGAAAATGTCCTGTAAAAGCCATGAAAAGCCTGCTCACATGTTGTAGTAAAAGGCAGCTATTTTTCTATATAAATAAAAAAAATTGGGAAGTTTATTCATAATTAAAAATTAATAGGTTCTCACTTAATGCCTATAAAAGCTTATACGATACTCATATCTATATAATATCTCAAACCACTGGACATATTTTTACGAAACTTTCACTGGCAGATAACTATTGTTATAATAAGCAATTTGGCTTCTTTTATTTTGGAAAAAAAATGGGCTTTGACTGTATTATGGACACGTCTCGTAACGAGTAATAGTTTCTATATAAAACATTATTATTTATGTTAATCGATAGATTTTGATAATTAAAAATTGAAGACACCAAAAAGTTTATTGCGCTTTCATAGATTTAGAAAAGGCCTAAGATCGAGTGGTGAGGAATGAGCTGTGTCAACGTTATCTACGTATGGGGTGAGCGGTTGTCTGATCCAAGCATTCGAGTCTCTCTATGAGGGTTATAGTGCTTGTGTCAGAATAAATGAAAGAGGTGTTCGACAGGGATGTGTTGCGTCACCATGGCTGTTCAACCTATTCATGGATAACTGTTTGACACATTTAGTAGAAAGTATGTATGGGTTAAGAATGAATGAATTGCTCATCAAATGTTTACTCTACGCTGATAATCAAGAAATACTTGCGTCATCCGCTAATGAGCTACAGGAGCTGCTAAATATTATCAATGAAGCTTTGAAAGGGAAAGGAATGAAAGTGAATGTAAACAAAACGAAAGTTATGCTTTTTGAAAGAGATGAATCTATGATGAATGGGAATATTTTGATAGATGGGGAGCAAGTAGAAAAGGAGAAAGAATTTGTATACTTGTGATCTAAATTTACAAAAGGTGGAACATGTGAAAGTGATATTGAAAGGAGAGTGAATGCAGGGAATATGGTAAATGGTGCCCTGAGAGCGTTGAGAAGTACGAGTGAATTAAAACTGAGTGACTGATAACGATATAGTGATAATAAGAAATAGTGTGATAAGAGAACGTTGTGGTATAAAGGAAGACGTAGTGACTAAAATTGAGTAAGGTATGCTCAGATGGTTTGGGCTCGTAGAGAAAATGAATGAAAGGAGACTGACAATAAGCATTTATAAGTTGAGTGAATGCGAAAGTTGGAAGGGGAAGACCGAGGCGAACGTTCCTGGACCAAATCCAGGACATTTTCAATAACGGCCAGGTCAAGAGTACTCTACACCGACGAACTTTTATGAAAGGTTTAATGAGAATGAAAGAAGCGAAGGAGATATGCAAGGATCGTGGCAAGTGGAAGGACATTGTCTCTACCTATCCCGAAGGGAATGAGACGTGATACGTATATGTATGTATAAATGAATATCTTAGCATCCCTAAATCGAAAGTTATAACTAAATTGAATCTTGATACGCATCAGAATAACCGTCAAAATGGCAGGGCTTCCCCACCGCCGCGCGTAATGTATTACTGCCCTTATATAGCGTAATAATTTCTTGATATTTGAACTATACAGTTGTGTAATTAAATCTCGGATGGAGGTGATAGATATGTAGGTAGACAACAGCAAATTTTACCGCCTGATTTGGTTATCATTCGTAATTTTCATTGTCTTCCTACAGATGCCATTTTAAAGACATATTCACATCAAAAGTAAAGAAATAAACAATAGAAAATTCAAACGCGTTTGTGTGTTTGTACTTTCAATACAGTGCGTGTTTATGTAAAATCTATTGATGGGAATCTTTTCCCTGACACCTATTATTTATTTCGTTCATTCGGGGATTCCCCTTTCACCGCGCGCGATGTGTTACAGTCCTTATTTAGCGTATAAATACTTTGATCCTTTAGCTATCCAGTTCTATAATTAAATCTCGGATTGAGGTGATAGATATGTAGAAACAACACCTACTATGTTATCATTCGTTTTTTTTAAATATGATTTCAAAGACGTATTCACGCCAATATTTACGCGTGTAACGTGTAATCTCAACATAATCCACGGTATAACATTGACGTACAATTAGTCACTTAGGACGCGGAGGTATTACAAAAGATTTACTTTCTATGAATACGTTTTCAAACTTTAATGGAATTGGATGACGGCTTAATTGAATCATCCGAGAGTAGGCTTTGTATAAAAGCAACTTCAGACGGGACGAAAACTGCCGCGTTTAATTCAACGCTAATTTTTAACTACGTTAGGCGTATTGCTGACAAACGCTTCCCTATCTCTCTACTCAGTATGTGATAGACATATACCACTCACACAATATGACTTAAGAATTTGCTGGGGAGGGATTCAAGTTGAGGCGAATCTTGCGGGTTCGGTGTTCAGTCCTTGAGAGCTTCGGTTTTCAGGTCTTGCAGTTTCGGATCTTCAGTTCTTCGTTGCTGAGGGGTTCTGGTCTTCGTTTCTTCAATATTTGATGCGAGGTCTTCAGAGTTCGGAGGTTCGGTCGTCCGTGTTTGTGCTTCGGTCTTCGGAGTTCGGTTCGGCAGAGTTCTGGTCAGTACTGAGATCTACTCCGCTCGGGAGTCTAAGGCGAAATGTGTCCCATCGATTTTTTTTTGTTCGGACTGTGTTTAGCTGTTAGCCCTACTGGCTTTTACAGCGTAACCGGAAGGAAGACCCTGAAAAGGGCTCGCTCTCCGGGGAAACGCCGCTCCAAGGGCGTCTCCTGCGAAACCGAGCCTCGTCTTGGAGCGACGTTTTTGCAGAAACATCACCTGAAAAGGGAGAATCAGAAGCGCCCTGTGAACGTGGGTAAAGTCCACCTCCGGGTGATGTCAGAAATCGGAGACCTCGACTCCGCCGGCGGAGTTCCTATCGAACCATGGGAGTGCCCTTTTATATAAATCTCTCACCCGACAGCCACATGCGGCCAGGTAAGCGAGAGAAAGGGCAATTGGGGGTGCTGAGGTAGAAGAGGGAGGGGGGTCGCCGGCGGTTCACCAATCAGAATCAGTTGCCGCCGGCGATGCGCTAGGCTCGGTGCTCCTGTCCGCAACACAATTAATCGATAAAACATTTTATTAATCAATAAACTTCCCTCACATTAACATACTCTAATCAGTGTTTAGTGTGCGATAGACATATACCATTGACAGTATATAACCTAATGTAATAATGACCTTAACTTTTCTCATGTCATTCAATTTGAACATTTAATAGTACAACTTAGATTGGTTTGAGTTATCTCTTCTATCGTCGTCGTCGTCGTCGCTTCAACCGATGGACGTCCACTGCTGGACATAGGTCTCACGTAATGACGTCCGCAAGGCCCGATCTTTGGCTGCCTGGCTCCAGCGGCTACCGGCGACCCTCTTTATGTCGTCGGTCCACCTTGTGTGGGGTTTTCCTAAACTGGGTCGCCACTCAAGCACCTTCGGACCCCAACGTCCATCAGTGCTTCGTACTATTTGCCCCGCCCATTGCCCCTTCAGGTTTGCCATTCGTAGGACTATGTTGATGACTCTGGTTCTACTACGGATCTCTTCATTTTGCTTCGATCACGTAGAGAAACTCCGAGCGTAGCCCTGTCCATCCTACGCTGAGTGACTGAGTTTCCACATGAGGCCCATAGTCAGCGACCACGTATCAGAACCGTAGGTCATCACTGGCAACACGCACTGTTCGAATACTTTAGTCTTAAGGCACTGAGGGATATCGGACGAAAATATCTGGCGTAGTTTCCAGAACGCTGCCCATCCAAGTTGGATTCGGCGGTAGTACTCCTTTTCGAAGTTGGACCTACCTAGCGGGATTATGTGTCCCAGGTATCTGTACTCGTTAACAATTTCGAGAGCCCTCACTTCTATCGGGCGTCCATATATTCGCATGTCGCATTACAGCCGGCTGCGGAGTGGGAATTAAGTAAAATCCGGTTGGGGGGGCATTCAAGGCCAATACAATCGCTTCCATTATCTTCTCTTACATTAACATACTAGAGTATGTCTACTCAGTGTTCAGTGTGCGATAGACATATACCGTTGACAGTGACCATATAACCTAAACCTGAATCTATAAAAGGTTTTATCAATGAATAACCTTCCCTTACATTAACATACACTTATTCAGTCTTTAGTGTGCGATAGACATATACCATTTTATTAATAAATGACCTTTCATTTCCTAATTTCCTTTCAGTTCCATCGGGTGTTCATCTATCCACATGTCGCATTACATCCGGCTGTAAAGTAAAAGGGTAAAGTGAAATATAGTCGCACTCATGACACTCATCAGCTGTTTCACTTATATCGTGATTTCAAAAAAGCACTCAATAATTATCCATACTCGAGGTCCAATAGATATTTGTATAGATACTGACAAGATAGCACCGGTCGCTGCCAACTGGAAGGAAACGCAGAACCCGCTAACCGCTGTACTTTGTTAAATCTCTGATATCTTGAGAGTTATCCTTCTTAATAAAATGCTGTTAAGGGCAGTTTTAATCTACATGAAATATACAACACATGTAATGCATTTAATAGAATATACAATAATACTGTATTGTATAAAACAGCTTTTTAAAAAACACATATTATTAGTAATATGTTGAAGATAAAAATGGTCACTGTGGGTTATCCTTTAGAGATAAATGTATACTATCTATGACATTTTTATCTTTCTTTTCAAGATATACAATTCTGTGGTACATTGATTTGATTTATCTCGTAAGGTTTAGCCACTGTTTGCGATTTAAGCGCACATAAATATGGTTTTCACGTTAACACGTTACAAATCTTTTAATTTTTCAACTTATTTTTACTATAATATTTATGTATTATACATATAAACCTTCCTCTTGAATTACTCTATCTATTGCTTTAATTATTGCATTAAAATGAGTGTAGTATTTTAAAAGATCTAAGGCTACAGACAGTTCAAGGTTCAGTCATGTGTTAATGTTCATATGAGCTTTGAAAGCGTTTGTTTTTTGAAGTGCTCGAGTAAACGGATCCGATTTATTTAACCTTTAAGGTTTCATGCGAGGCTTTAACGGGATAAAAATATAAAATGTTTACTTTTAACCCGTTATATATGGTTTTATCTCTTAATCCCACATCCATGGGCTATTGGATGTTTGTAAATGCAATGATTTCAAAGGGATTACGACTGGATTTCGATTATGAAATCGTAAATTGTCGAAAGAGCGTCGAAAAGGTTATTCTTTTTAACAACTGTATTGAAATACATAATTAAAATCTGTTTGCTATTGGGATTTATGATGAGATTCAGATTCAAGTTGAGATTGATAATAAGATTTAGACTATAAATATATAAGCACTTTATAACTGTTATTCTTTTTAAAAAATGTTTTAACATTCATAATCAAAATCAGATTATTCACTCTCAGGCTAAAGTTGAGATTCAGACTTAGGTTGAGCTTAAAATTCAGACTGTAAATCTATAAATAAGCACTTTATTCAGAACCTTTTTATTCACGTTATTCTATTTAATAAGTGTTTTCAAATTCACCATCTTAATCAGACTACTGAGATTCAAGTTGAAATTAATATTTAGATTCAAGTTGAAATTAAGATTCAGAGTAAAATAAATAAATAAGCCCTTTATTCCGAATACTTCAATTCCGGTTTTTTTCTTTTAACAACGGTTTTCAAATTCATAATCTGAAAAAGATGAATTAGGATTAGGTTTAGATTAAGCTTTAGACTGAGGTTGAGATTCAGATTCAGACTGAAGATGGAGATTAAGATGCTGACTGCGATTGATATTCAGTTTCAAACTCAGGCAAATAATTAAGATTCAGGCTCACGTTGACCTTAGGATTCAGACTATAAATAAATAAATAAATAAGCCCTTTATTGCTGTTATTCTTTTTTACTGACTATTGCTGACACTATGATCACACCTGATGGTAAGTAACGAAACAGTCTAAAATAGAAGCGCGCTAATCTGGTAAGAGGTAATTACAAAATAAAATCATAACCAGATCATTGAGATTTAGGTTAACATTAAGTCTCAGTATTGAGATTCACTGTTAAGTTGAGATTAAGATTCAGACCGAGGTTAAGATTAAGAATTGCTCTATAATATATAATTAAATAAGCCTTTTATACAGAACCGTAAGTGAAACATCATAACTGATGTAGAATATAAATAATTACTTTGCCTATTATAAAAACACTATGAAACGGAACTCTAGAACTTTTATAGGATTTAATAAATAGTTCTATTATATTCAAACGACGAGTTGGAAAGCTCAGTTAGTTTCTAATCTCCGTGAATAAACCTCGGGATTAAACCAACCGAGAACTATCTCCAATAAAACCGCCACGTTCCGACAAATGCTTACAATTCACTTTATAAAACTTTTTGAAGGATCTTTACCTATCAGATTTCATGTAGATTAAATTAACTATGAATTTGCGGTCATGTTTTGCTGATATTGAATGAGACTGAGCCGTCACGCTCGGCTTAGTAACGCACTAGAGAATAAATATAAATTTTAACAAAAGAAGAACCGCCTTCAAAACAAACTTACAAATACATTAATATGCTCTAAAAAGTAAGAAATAATTGCGTTGTTTTATAGTGTTCTTCGTATTGTTATATTCGGAGTCGGTGTCAGCCAAGGAAGATGTTCCCCGGGTGTCCAATTGGCAGATCTCGCGTCTCTCCCACCTACAGCTATATATGTAGGCACCTCGGCTGAAACAATTTTACTAAGTTAAATTTACATCAATTTCGCCATACCCGGGATCGAACCCGAAACCCTTATACCACCGCTTCACACATAATTCACCTTTCAAATATTGCAATGCAGCAACAAACGTAAGGCCATTGGCATTTGATTATAGACAGTTATAGTTTTTGCCAAAAATCACACTCTTACTGTGAGCCGTTGAGGAGTTCCATTGATCTTCATATTTAACTACGACTAGCACTTGATCATACCGAAGTTACGGTAGGCGACTCAAATATCTGGATAGCCTATAGAACATTCTGCCGAGTATCGTTGATTTGCTCCTAACAATTGAAGAGTTCCGTCACTTTGTCATGGATTTCATCATCAGAACCTTACCAAACTATGACAAAACAACCCTTGAAGTATATTATTTATAATAAAAAAAGAATCATTGAAATCGGTTGGCGTGATCTTGAGTTATTCGTCCATTTGTCGCGCACATGCTTACGCAAATTTAAGACTTATCCGGTTTTCTCATGGATGCCATCACCAGAACTGGTTTAAAAAAAAATGGGACTCTATGACAAGCACCACCTTTCATTTAAAAAAAATCATCAAGATCGGTCCACCCAGTCGGGAGATACGAGGTAACAAACATAAAAAAAAAAATACAGTCGAATTGATAACCTCCTCCTTTTTTTGAAGTCGGTTAAAAACCGGCTCTTGTGGACCAAAAGAGTGTAAAAATAGTCAACTCATCACTCATCTCTTTCATTTCATTAAATTAATCAATAGTCTGAACAATACAGTATCAATTACATTGCCAATATATATGAAGTGAGAGAAACTCTATTGAATACATCATTTAATGTATTGAGTAGTGTAATTATAAACGTCGTCCTCCGCATTTATTTATCTAATGGCGATTAACTCAGAAATTGCTGATCGGACTGTCATAAAATTTTCACCAAAAGATAGAGTGTTTCATGAGGAATGTTTCCATATATATGTCGGAGAATAAGAGAGAACGGAGAAGCATAAAGCACAGGGACGTAGGGTTCTCCGCCGACATCGTTATTAATTGGATCCATTATTTCATTTCTTATTCTGTGGGCGTTCGTAGGTAATGTTGGTGCAATCAAACACTTTATTAATTAATTCGAGTTATAATGTTCAATCACTTTATGTTCCCGATATCAATTTACACGAACTTATTAAGAATAATAGTTAGGAACGCGACATTTTCAATAGTCGACCACTCCGGCCGACCGCCGCTCGAGAACTGCCGAGAGACGGGCCGGACTGCCACTTATTGACTCTGCGCCCACGCCGATACACAGATGGCGCCAGCATTCCACAGAGTGTTAGACACGGACCAGCGATCCGTAGATTCTTGCACTCCGACATATATATTTTTTAAGGTTTTCTGTAAATTTTTCGAGTAGCGGAAACAATCAAACCCTCTGGTAGCTTCCATCCAAAATGCTGCCTAATCTCTTACAGACAACAAAACAATGTATGGAAGGATAATTCCTCTGTTATAGATCTATAAAAAAATCCAGGATGGCATATATCTATCTCTTAAGAATAACTCAGTACATCTAATTTATCTTCTTAAAAATTGTTATGTAAAAAAGGGTAATTGAAATGGTATCCAAAAAGTTTATTGCGCTTTCGTAGATTTAGAAAAGGCCTATGATCGAGTAGTGAGGAATGAGCTGTGGTCAACGTTATCTACGTATGGGGTGAGCGGTTGTCTGATCCAAGCATTGAAGTCTCTCTATGAGGGTTCTAGTGCCTGTGTCAGAATAAACGGAGCGTACACGGAGTGGTTTCCTGTCGAAAGAGGTGTTCGACAGGGATGTGTTGCGTCACCATGGCTGTTCAACCTTTTCATGGATAAATGTTTGACAGATTTAAAAGAAAGTATGTATGGGTTAAGAATGAATGAATTACTCATCAAATGTTTACTCTACGCTGATGATCAAGTAATACTTGCGTCATCCGCTAACGAGCTTCAGGAGATGCTAAATATTATGAATGAAGCTTTGAAAGGGAAAGGAATGAAAGTGAATGTAAACAAAACGAAAGTTATGCTTTTTGAACGAGATGAATCTATGATGAATGGCAATATTTTGATAGATGGGGAACAAGTGGAAGAGGTGAAAGAATTTGTATACTTGGGATCTAAATTTACAAAAGATGGAACATGTGAAAGTGATATCGAAAGGAGAGTGAATGCAGGGAATATGGTAAATGGTGCTCTGCATGCTTTTATGAATAGCCAGATGGTGTCTCAAAGGGCTAGACTGGCAGTGCATGCTGGAGTGTTGGTGCCAACACTTATGTATGGTAGTGAAAGTTGGGTATGGCAGAAGAATCACAAAAGTAAAATAAATGCGGTAGAGATGAGAGCGTTGAGAAGCATGAGTGGATTAAAACTGAGTGACAGAGTAAGAAATAGTGTGATAAGAGAACGTTGTGGTATAAAAGAAGACGTAGTGACTAAAATTGAGAAAGGTATGCTTAGATGGTTTGGGCATGTAGAGAGAATGAATGAAAGGAGACTATGTGTATAAGAGACAGAGTCAAGAGTGAATGCGAAAGTTGGAAGGGGAAGACCGAGGCGAACGTTCCTGGACCAAGTCCAGGACATTTTAAATAACGGCCAGGTCAAGAGTACTCTAAACCGACGAACTTGTATGAAAGGTTTAATGAGAATGAAAGAAGCGAAGGAGATATGCAAGGATCGTGGCAAGTGGAAGGATGGGAATATGGCGTGGTGCTATGTATGTATTCAAACGGATAAAGTTATATTATTTATAGATTTAAATATATTAGTCACTTTAATGGTTTTATACAAATTATGATAATCTGTTACACTATATAATTTAAATGAATACCTGAGGAGTTATCGCATACAAATGAAGTCATTTCGTTTGTCTGATAAACCGAGCGAAGCCGCGGAGGTTAGCTAGTTATTTTTTACATTTATAGACGACGTAACAGAAAAACAAACTTTCGCTTTTAGAATATCAGTTGTTATATAGATTAAAACTAACCACAAAGTTGAATAAAACCACGAAACCAACAATAGGTTTAAATTGATCCAGTACGCTACAAGTTTATAAATAGTTTAACTTTGATCTGGTTTTAGAAAGCCAAATGCTGTTTGTGTATTATTAAAAGCTGGTTATTCAACTACAATTTATTAAATACTAGCTAACTGAACAGACTTTGTTCTGTTTATTCTATTAAAGTTATCTAATAGCAACATTACGAAAAGAGAGGTTGAAAATTCTATTAGCTTCGTCGTCGTAGTCGTCGCTTCAACCGATGGACGTCCACTGCTGGACATAGGTCTCACGTAATGATGTCCACAAGGCCCGATCTTGCGCCGCCTGGCTCCAGCGGCTACCGGCGACCCTCTTTATGTCGTCGGTCCACCTTGTGGGGGGTCTCCCTACACTGCGCCGCCCGGTGCGGGGTCGCCACTCCAGCACCTTCGGGCCCCAACGTCCATCGGTCCGTCGGACTATGTGCCCCGCCCATTGCCACTTCAGGTTCGCGATTCGTAGGGCTATGTCGGTGACTTTGGTTCTGCTACGGATCTCCTCATTTCTGATTTGATCACGTAGAGAAATTCCGAGCATAGCCCTCTCCATCGCACGCTGAGCGACTCTGAGCTTTCGTATGAGGCCCATAGTCAGCGACCACGTTTCGGAGCCGTAGGTCATCACTGGCAACACGCACTGTTCGAAGAGCTTTGTCTTCAAGCACTGAGGAGTATCGGACGAAAATATCTGGCGTAGTTTCCCGAACGCTGCCCAACCGAGTTGGATTCGGCGGTTGACCTCCTTCTCGAAATTGGACTTACCTAGCTGGACTATATGTCCCAGGTATGTGTACTCGTCTACAATTTCGAGAGCTGAGTTCTCAACGATGATTGGATGTGGCGGTACATGGATATTAGACATGATTTTTGTTTTATCCATGTTCATTTTCAGGCCCACCTGTTGAAAAACTCTGTTGAGGTCATCGAGCATTGTATTGAGATCTTCGAGAGTCTCTGCCATAATGACTATTAGCTTGATATCTCGTATATTTATAATTTTACATGAAAAATTATAATAACTAAAGTTGTTTGGAATTAAATTTCCTACAATTTTGGTTATTAGCAATTTCTTCTTAAAACTGATATAACTTGATAAAAAAGCGAAAAAAAGTGGAGATGTACCTAAATTTTCTTAAGCCAACATGGCGGATGATGCAATGAGATGTGGATACCGAAAACCGAAAGTTAAGATGTCTGAGACCTCCCTGATGATTCCTGAAGAAAATTTGACTGATTCGGATATTAAAGAAGTCTTTTATTAAAACAGACAAACGTTAAAGCATCAAACAAAGAACCCCAAAATAAAAACGTAACGTTAAATACAAAACCAGAATTAGCGATATTTGATCCTTGCGTAGCTATGTCTGATTATTTGACACAGCCAGCAGTCCCGATGAAAGGGCCCGCCCTAAATCCGCCAATCATCAATAATTAATTAGCGACGGCTGCGAATACTAAATTAATAAGTGGTTGTATCGGATATTGACAGAAACGTCATTGAGCACGGTTTTTGTTTCGCCGGATAGACAGTTTTTAGGCGTCGGATTATGATTAATTATTTTGGGATTCTATAGATAGCAAATTAATATTTGTTTGTTCGATAACGTATTCCCCTAAAATAAAATACACAATATTATGTTTTTTGAAGGGAAAACTTATTTAAAATCGTTGTGATTTGAAAGGCCATGAAACGAAGATGGGACAGTGAGAAGAGTGGGAGAGAATGATATTCGTGATTCAACGACATATGATAATTTATTATACTATTTTTACATTTATATGTAAACTTAACATTAATATAAATAAAAATAATTAGAAAGAAAGAAGAAGAAGAAAAAAAGAAAAGAAATTTATTCTACATTGCAATAACAAATAAAAAAATACAATTATCTATAAGCTAACTTAAACTAACTGCCTCATTGGTCTAGTGGTTAGCATGTTCGACTACAGACATGAGGTCCTAGGTTCGAGTCCCGGGTCGGGCCAATTCAAAATCGATATTGAGTTTTCTATTAAGATTTTCTCAATATTTACCCGAAGTTGGGAAGATGGCGGTGTGATCCACCCCCGTGCCTCGGAGAGCACGTTAAGCCGTCGGTCCTGCGCCTGATCTCTCTCCGGTCGTGTCGGATTCCCGTCACATCAGGCTATGAGAGTGAAGGAATAGAGAGTGCACTTGTGTACTATGCCTGCCAATCCGCAGTGGAGCAGCGTGGTAGGTCTATGCTCTAAAAACCCTCGCTCCTCGGAATGAGGAGGCCTGTGCCCAGCAGTGGGACGTTAATGGGCTGCTACTTACTTACTTACTTAACTTAAACTATTATCAATAACAATATAAACTTAATACCTATATACAATGTAGAAAAGGTCTGCAGCTCAGTAATTGCTATGCGTCCGAGCTAGGAAGCCTGGACGCGCGGCGCTGATTTTCAGCTGCAGCCCATAAACCTAAAACAAAATTTAGGTATAATTTTTGACCCATCATTATCATTCACCAGTCATATAAGCAATATAATCTCTCGTGCTAACAAGATTCTTGGCAACAAGGGTATCTAAGGATTTCAAACATCCTAATACTCACGCTTTACTTTACAACAGCATGGTTAGAAGCGTATAGATCAATCATATGGGCATCTTACTTCAACATTCATATAGAAAATATCGAGAGAATTCAAAATAGGTTTTTATCTATTGCGCCTCAAACATTTTAATATACCATTGTTAATGATTAGACGGGAAATATCAAGCATGGTAATTCTTTATAAAATTATTCACAACCACATTGATACTACTCTTTTGTAACATCAATATAATAGTTAGAAATAGGAGCAGCATAATTTCTGATATTTTTTGTATACCTTTTTGTCGAATAAGGAAAACAGCACACAATCCTATTTATTATAGGACACAACTTTATAATAAACACAAACTCATTAACAATAATAGCTAGGAACGCGACAGTTTTAATAGTCGACCACTCCGGCCGACCGCCGCTCGAGAACTGCCGAGAGACGTGCCGGACTGCCACTTATTGAAAAACGTGAAATTTGTTAAAACGTAGGGATCTTCTTAGTCTAGAGCACTTTGTGGAAGTTTTGATGATATCTGTCCATCTTGTAAGTGACTAACCGCAAGAACGTGGACCATCTGCCTTTCCCTGAACCACCAATCGTTTCTGGAAGCTTTCTATGCTTAAATAAAGTAACTACAGAGTTTCTTCTCTGTAAATCAATTCTCGTACCGATGTTACACTTATTCTTAACGGATAGACTAATGACGATTCAAAAAACCGATTTGATCGTACTTGTTTTGATTCTGAAAGTTGTATAATTTCGTTTAAAATTCCAAACACACTTTCACCAATTGATTAAATTTCGTTTGGCTACTTGTTTTTCTCGTTAACTGGCAGGTGTTGTGCTGTTTATTTTCCAATTTGTCATTGTCGGCTCACATAAGATTTATCACGTACAAAATTTAAAAGTTTCCTCCATTTGTTTCAATATTCTGACAAGAGTAAGTTCGACTGTATTTTTCATTCAATACTATATTTTCTTCATTCCTGATAGGTTTGCGCTTGACTTTAATTTAACCTATCTATCTATCTATAGGTTATAAAAGTTAAAAGCACGTTAATTTGGTATGAGTTAATTTACTTCTTATGGTTCTTACACAACATTGTACTGGTTCGCAATTTCTACTATGGTGGCAGTCCGGCGGGAGTCACTCGGCAGTTGTCGAGTAGCGCTCGACCGGAGCAGTCAACTGTTGAAACTGTCGCGTTCCTAGCTATTAGTGTTAATGAGGTCGTCGTCGTCGTCGCTTCAACCGANTGTGCCCCGCCCATTGCCATAGTATTAATGAGTTTGTGTAAATTGATATCGGGACCATTAAGTGATTGTACATTATAAACCGAGTTAATTAATAGTGTTTGATTGCACCAACAATACTCATGAACGCCCACAGAATAAGAAATTAAATGATGGATCCAATTAATAACGATGTCGGCGGAGAACCCTACGACTCTGTGGTTTATGCTTCTCGGTTCTCTCTTATTCTCCGACATATATATATATATATATATTAACATTTTGGTATATAAAGTCACGTGTTATTATTGTAGATACTAAAGTGTGTGTGTGTGTTTGTGTGTGTGTGTGTGTGTGTGTGTGTGCGTTTGTGTGATTATTCGTAATGTTATGTGTATTTTACTACTTATTTATAGGTTTTGTATCATATTATTAAGGTATTCTTAAAAGGTTTTCTGTTGTATCGTAATCCATGGTTTTTAGCCAATTTATAACTTTAAATTGTATATATTCAAGATTTTATTTGTATTATTATAGAGGTAATGCCCCAGAAATTGACAAGAATGTAGGTAAACCCATTCTTAGTAAAGGTCTATATTAATAAATTAAATGTCTTTAACGGATTGTAAGTCAATCAGACAAATAGCTTTGGAGATAATAGAGAAAAGAGAGAAGTTAGTAGGGTTTCCAAGATCGGGTAAGGCAACGATTTGATCTGGATTGAATCAGTCGCAGCTTGTTACCATCCTAACAGTAATAACTTACTCCTAGGTTTAAACCGGTGATCGCAAATGCTTTGCCAGATCTGAAAATAAACAAAACTTTCGGAATTGTAACCCATTCACATTATTAGAGCCATTTGTAGGAAACGGATGTGAAATATTACCATTTATATTGACAATATATAAATTTGATATCTTCGCTTCCAGA
This sequence comes from Elymnias hypermnestra, assembly GCA_015832385.1. NCBI lineage: Eukaryota > Metazoa > Arthropoda > Insecta > Lepidoptera > Nymphalidae > Elymnias > Elymnias hypermnestra. The sequence continues at coordinate 7,398,078 of JACTOM010000931.1, forward strand.
CATTTAAATCGAAAAGTCTTTGCAATTGCATCTTTATCCCTTTTAGGTACGTCTTTAAAACAACATCGACTACCCCCTTACGAGGTTTTCAAAAGAAACAACCGGATTGAAAACTATCTAAATTATTAGAGATATTTACGTGGAATATATTAAAAACATTGGATTTTAAGACCTCTATATGCATAGTCCATTATTGTGACATTGTGTCGTATAATAGCAGTTCTAAATATCTACGATTTGGAACGTTTCATTATCCCGTATGTAAATTGATATATTTGCATTTGCAACCTTTTTGTTGACGCCCCTGATATATTTTCTACGACCGCAAACCTTCTCAGAGCTTTTCAAAATAAACATATCGCTGGTGATTCATAAAGTCTGCAAATTTTTTTGGTAGGCAAATTATTATAGTACTACTATATAGACTACCTTAAAGTGGCTATCTTAGCTTCAAGACAAGGAATTCCAAATGCTTCTGTATCCATTTTAAGAACGTCTTTAAAACACCGTCAACAACCGTAGACTTTTAAATGCTGGAAAAAAGACGTCTAGATTCAAATTCATCTAAAGAGCTTCTGAGAATACCCGCGTTTTGGGATATTTAAATATATTGAAATCATTGCAATTGCATCTTTACCTCTATTATCATCGTCTTTGAAACATCGTAGACATTCAAATACCCCTTCCGAGAGTTTCAAAGTAAACAAAAGTCAGCTGAATTGAAACTCAAATAGCTTAATAGACATTTAAAGGCAATAGATGAGATGAATTAACATTTATATGGTTGGTACATTATTATACTACCGTGGCTCCTTAGAAACTCTTAGATTCAAGTGTCTGATGTCCGATTTCATCATCAATATACTATCTATAGGTAAGGAGTCCTCTGGGTATGTGATTCTTTGGGGCATCTTGGGGAAATCTTGTTTTAATGTCTTGTCTTTGTAATTTCATCTTTACCAGTTTTATGGACGTATCTGGAGTCAATCTAGATTGTTAGAGACATTTGTAGGAACAAGAATTTGGTGTTTAGATTGAATCCTATCTGAAAAGCTCCCTTTTTAAGCCACGAGGTTCGCCTCCTGCCTGGTGATGTTTTTCCTTAAATCCTCGCTTGTGTTATAAGCTGAAGCAACTTTTTGCTTCTGAACTTCTGAATTTTTGTGGATTTTTTACATCTTCCATAAGATCCTTTCATTGGAAACTCTATCCATCTACGATTTTCCTATAATAATTTTAAATTACTTTTATATATTTATTTGCAACTCATTCTCTTGTCTACTGTCCCTTCTACTGTCTGAAAAGATCGATTTAAGTTACAAGATCACCTTTTATGGAGTAAAAGCTTCGCCTTTTCCACGAGTACTAATACCTTTTTATATTTTTTTAATTCTGATGTGTATTTTCAGAGGTGGAACGTCTCCTGCGTGGATACCAACAGAACCAAGATCTGGTGCGCAACATCGCTGGTCACTATTATCAAATCATATACCCCGTGCAGCTCCGACACCACGAGAAGATGGGCATCTCCACCAGAGAAGTCAGCACACCAAAGGTAAGATATCATATGTCCAAGCTTTAAGAAACTTTTCTTTTATAAGGGAGGAGGGCTCTGTCCAGTAGTGAGATGTTAATAGGCTGCTACTTACCTTTTTTTACCATCAACACCTTAACGTTACGTGAAATTTGTGCTCGTTTACAGGTTTATTAAAAAATATAGCTTTAAGAAAGTTTTACCTTAATAGACGTCGGTGAAACTGGGGCGACATTTATCACTGTTATGGCGGCTACCTTTTTACCTTTAAAAAAACCCCTACAGGGAGTTCCACAGGAATTATTCATACACTTCTTAATTAGAACCCGACACTCTTTACTCTTTAAATCCCTGATGTTAATTTTAACAACGCATTTGCCTTCTTTAAATACCTTTTTTCCAACTCCTGGTTTCTTTTCGTCTATCTATTTCAAGTGAAAGGGACTTGGCAAAGATTTTAAGATCACTCAGGCAGCGTCCATGGCTTCCATCAGCAATTTGCATCGTGGTTTCCTAAAAGAAAGTTGTTAAAAAAGCTTAGATAAGTAAGTATGAATGGGTTGAAATTGAGAGACAGAGTAAGAAATAGTGTGATAAGAGAACGATGTGGTATAAAAGAAGATTTAGTGACTAAAATTGAGAAAGGTATGCTTAGATGGTTTGAGGAATATATAGACAATGACTGAAAGAAGACTGACAAAAAGGATTTATGAGTCATGAGTGAATGTGAAAGTTGGAAGGCGGAAGTCCAAGGTGAACGTTGCAGGACCAAATCCAGGACATTTCAAACGAGGGCCAGATCAAGGGTAAACCGACGAACTTGTATCAAAGGTTTAATGAGAGTGAAAGAAGCGAAGCAGATATGCAAGAATCGTGAAAGGACGTGGTCTCAGCCTACCCCTATGGGAATGAGGCGTGATGTTATGTTTCCTAAAACAATCCAATGTTTTATATGCATCAGCAATATTTCCAGGATTCCTTTATGGTTTTACTTCACCAATAAGCCAATGATGGGTTTGACAGAACAAGCAAGCACGTAACTTCGTTTTATTTGGATAAACTGAATAAGAATCCACAGGTCTCACCAATCGACTATCATGGTTTTTAGGTGAAGCTTTCATATATATTTTGTAGATCTATTAAAACTGTCAATAAAATAAAATAAATAAAAAAAATTCCTTTATTCAAGTTTGCTTTTATAGGACGATATTAAAAAAAAACTACAATATTTCTCTTCTCCTTTCGCACCCCATTTAGAGAAGAAGTTACAATATAGTCTTCTTAACCGACTTCAAAAAAGGGAGGAGGTTATCAATTCGCCTATTTTTTTTTATGTTTGTTACCTCATAACTGTCGACTGGTTGAACCGGTTTCGCGGACTCTTTTTTATTGGAAATGATATACTTTATGGGTTATTTAATGATAGTTTGGTTAGGTTCTGGTCATGGGATCCCTGACAAAGTAACGAAACTCCTCAATTCTTAGGAGCAAATTACCGATACTCGGCAGAATCTTTTATAAGCTCTCCGGATATTTGAATCACCTGCCGTAACGTCGGTATGATTAAGTGATTGTCGTAGTTAAATATGATGATCTATGGAACTCCTCAACGACTTATAATAAGGGTGCGATTTTCAGCAGAATATATAACTGTCTGTAATCAAATAGCAATGAACTTACGTTTGTTGCTGCATTGCAATATTATGCATAAAGCGGTGATAGCCGGGGGGGGGGGGGGNGGGGGGGGGGGGGGGGGGGGGGGGACTTTTGCGTATTAGTGTTGTGCTTTTATTATGTTGTTGTTGTGATTACTATAATTACTATATAAAAGCTGGTTATGGCGGGGGGTGGCATAATAACAAACCTGTAACGTACGAGTATTAGGTTGCAGGTTCGATCCCGGGTGTGACGATGTCATTGTAAATTTAACTTTGTAAAGTTTTTTCATTTAAACGATGCTGTCTCATATGAGCAACTCGTTTTTTAG
>JACTOM010000931.1:7402200-7419870 GCA_015832385.1 Elymnias hypermnestra
AATCCGACACGACCGGAGAGAGATCAGGCGCAGGACCGACGGCTTAACGTGCTCTCCGAGGCACGGGGGTGGATCACACCGCCAACTTCCCAACTTCGGGCAAATATTGAGAAAATCTTAATAGAAAACTCAATATTGATTTTTGGATTGGCCCGACCCAGGACTCGAACCCAGGACCTCATGTCTGTAGTCGAACATGCTAACCACTAGACCAATGAGGCAGTGCCGTTTATATTTCAACCAAATTTCCTGAAAAGTATCTGTATATATTAATTAAACGGCATCAAAAACCGTTCAGAAGTTATGCTTATCGAAGACAAACAGTCAGATGCGAAGATGGATCGTATAACGTGTAAAGATATGAAAGTAAATATAACGATATACTTAAAAACAAAGTAATACTACAACCCTTATTGAATTCCCAACAAGTTAGCAACTTTTACAGGGGGGGGGGGGGGAAAATGGAGGTTTGCAACTTTCTCTCTATAAAGACCGAACTATTTGACGTCGGATAATTTATGCAAGCTATCCTCAAACTATCAAGATATGACAAGAATTGAGGTTAAACTTTGTCAAAAACAACGGAGGTTGTTACGGTTTGATGCCAAACAGGCTTATCGTTTTACTATCTGAATTAAATTTGTCCATTGTTTAAGGCTTTGTTTGAAAAGCTACACTAGAATATAATAGACTTATTGTATATATAGCAACCTAATGTAACAAGAGAGGTTTATTACCTTCTGATAAGAGTGGTGGTTGCATTGGAAAGGAGTGGAAAGTTTAGGTGGAGAGAGGAGAGTATCAGGTGTCGCAAAATAAATTTTATATTCATTTATCTTACTGCGTGAATGCAACGTTTCCGAGAAACGCGGGGGTTATGTCAATCGGTAGCATGGCTCTTGAGAATCCAGTCGCAATGCTCCTGAACAAAATTCAATTGGTGCAAGAATTAAAGCCCCAAGATGCTGGTCAGAGGCTTAATTTTTGTTTTCGGATGAAGCTCATTTTCATCTTAAATGCCACGTAAATAATAAGAACAGGAGGTGTGCAGTTACAGTGAATTCAGAGCGTTACGTGGAGATGTCAGAAAACTTCCTGGTACCTGAACTGAAGAAATTTCCTGGTTATAACTAAAGAACGTGATTCCAACAGGACGGAGCAACTTCGTACACGCTCAATGTCTATGCCACGTGTTCGTAAATTTTTCTCAATTTTTTGTCACCTCTCCGGGAGATCAATTTAATCTCCCGGAGAGGTGACTAAAAATGACCTCCACGCAGTCCAGAATTAACCCCTATGGACTTTTCCTATAGAGCTATCTTAAATCCAAAGCTTACGCCAATAAACGGACTTCACTGGCATATTTGAAAGAAAATATTCGTCACCGAATGGCAAGCATCCCTGAGTCCACCTCCTGAGCCGTCATAAATAATTTTATGGTTCGATTAAATCAGTGCCAAGAACGCAAGGATTGTTTTTTAATAATTAATTTAAAAAGTTCTATACACGGCTTCCATTTTTTTTAAATCGATCCAGTATATATAAAATTTCTTTTGTCAGACACTCTGTATAAAGTGGGTGTAGATACTGAAAGACCAAAGTCTTCGAACAGTGCGTGTTGCCAGTGATGACCTACGAGTCTGAGACGTGGTCGCTGACTATGGGCCTCATGCGGAAGCTCAGAGTCCCTCAGCGTGCGATGGAGAGGGCTATGCTCGGAGTTTCTCTACGTGATAGAATCAGAAATGAAGAGATCCATAGTAAAACCAGAGTCACTGACATAGTCCTACGAATCGCGAACCTGAAGTGGCAATGGGCAGGGCACATAGTCCGAAGGACCTATGGACGTTGGGGTCCGAAGGTGCTGGAGTGTCGACCCCCCACAAGGTGGACCAATGACATAAAGAGGGCCAATGACGAGATGCTTAAAAGTGGCGTGTGTATTTTCTGCAATACATTCATATCATAATGTGAATCTCCTAGGTCGATTTCTTCATTCCATAAGGTAATGTCTTTGAAAGAGTTTCTTTAGAGAGGTGGTTGTTGTTACGCTCCATCTTTCTAGGTCTTCCGTTTTTTTAAGGCAGCTACCATTGACAGGCCTGTGTGTGTCTCAGTCACATTGATCGCAACAACGGGGTCTTATACCTTAAACCTTACCCATCATCAAGGTGACCAAAATAGATAAGGATTCTTTGATAGCAGACTAAGATCTACTCTCTTATTAATACTTTTGGCGCTCCAAGGTATGCGCAGCGCTTTTCTCCAACATCGCATCTCTAGAGCATCTAGAAGGAATCACCTTTATGTCCGTTGTTAGCAAATCTATCCTCAGTTTGGTAACTTCACTCAAATGGAGAAGATGGCGGCATTGTTGGCGCAATAGAAAGACTACTTTTTTTGCTAGTGTTAGACTATAAATACTTAGATGTTGGGAGTTATTGAGTAATATAGTGACAAAACCTTAAATTACCAATTGCATTGTACAATATTATGAAATATTAAGCAATACGAGGTAAACTTTACAAGCGGAACTGTATGGGCATAGTCTTTCGAGCTGTGTCTCGTGAAGTAGTTATTTTAAGAGAAATAGTGCTAAATTAATATAGTGCAAGTTGTGTATATTTAAATAGTAGAGAGAATGAATGTTGTTAGTTAATGTGAGTTGGCGTATTTTGACACAGCCCAACACACGCTTGAGGCTTGCCCAGCCTGGACTGTTCAGCGTGCCACGTTCGTGGCGGTTATTGGTGTGGATCTCTCGCTCCCCACCGTCATTAGAATGATGGTGAGCAGCGAAAGAGCATGGTGTGCTACGCTCTCCTTCTGCGGGGATGTGATGACGCGGAAGGAGATGGCAAAACGATTAAGGGAGGCGAACGTGACCACTTCGACCGTTCGCAGGAGAAGGCCGGGAAGGAGGCGAGAGGCCCACGATCGCCGTCTCCCTCCTTAGTAGTCTCCTCCTAGACCTTTGGGTAACGTAAGGGGTCCGTTGCCTAAAAAAGAAAGGTCTCGTGAGGTGGTTGGTGGCTTGCCAGGTGACCCAGGCAATATACCTTCGGAGTATGTGTTGGTCATTGACCGAGTTGGGCCTAAGCAGGCACATCGCTGGCGGGGTTGCGAATGTATGTTAGTCGTGTTCTCGTGACCCCGTTTCCGAATGATGTAGAAGCACCGCTAGGTTTTAGCCGGTATGAGTCCGGCAAACCCTGGAACATCCTGCCGAGTATGCCAGGTATCGACGAGGATTTCCCAGCGTAAATTTTCATAATACTAGCAGGGGTCTTAGGTTTGATTCCTGGCAGGATACTCGTAAGTTGCATTCTCTAATTTTCACATGATATATCCGGGTATAATGACACTAAAAATTAATAAAAGAATGTCAAGAACATGTCATCCGGTATCATAACAAAGTATCGTGACAGTGTTAATAAATATAAGAATATTTTTTTAATCAACATTGATAAAACTAAACAAAAGGTTTCGAGCCAGTAAAATAATGACCATTCACTTTGTAAATTTATTATATGTATATTAAAATAAGCAGAAGTTAAAACTTCGCATAAAGGAAGATCGCTTAATGTAGAATCTACAGCGAGATGTTAGCTCAAGGTTGTTTCGCTTGTTTTAAGCTGAAAGATAAGGCTTTTACCGAGGATTTGTTGTGCTCAGAGACTTTTCCAGGGCTTACTAACTTGTAGACAAGTAACAGTAACCTAAACGTATTCTAACTTCTCATATAATAAAAGAAATAAGATACAAGTCCAGTGACATCACCAACAAGTGCTTGTTGGTAATGTCACTTGTTGTTGTGATGACATTATTTGTATTTTTTCCCATTGAAAGTCAAATTGTGGTAATAATAAGTCTGAGTCTGGATTGGTGCCATGATTCGGTCATTGGCGTTTCTTAGTGCTCTTCCATCTTGGACTGTATAATCACGACAGATCACCTTTCAAACGCTAATATGACAACGATAAAAAATTGTGACATTATTTGGTCTGAGTGTGATCCTCTGGGAGGCTTTGACCTTTAGCGTTCGTTATCGCGCTTCCATCTTGGACTGTATCATCACAAACCATTAAGTGACATCATCGTCAGGAGTTGAACTATCGGCAATAAAGATAAGTAACAAAACTTTCTAATGCAAGTCAAATTTGGTGGCATATTTCGGTCATTAGCGTTTGTTAGTGCTCTTCCATTTTGGACTGTATCATCACCTAAGATCACCTTCAAACGCTAATCTGACAACATTAAAAAAACTAAAAAAATTTAGAAAGACAAATTATTTTATCTGAGTGTGATCTGACGGAATGCTTTCACCTCTAGCGTTCGTTATTACACTTCCGTCTTGGACTGTATAACCAGAGGGGAATCACCAGACGCTGACGAAGTAAGGAGGGTTAGGGTTCTAGCTAACAGAGTCTTGACCCAAAGGTGGAAGGAGGATCTCGGCTTTCCAGTTGGGGCGATCTGGACAAGTGGCTGGGCAGAAAACAGTGATCGCACTCCTGCAGGTTGGTACAGGTGCTTACTAGTCAAGGTTGCTTCGGAAAATACCTGTATCAAACTTTTAGCTGTGAGCCGTCGGCCAGCTGTTACGAGTGTGGTGCCTCCTTAGACACAGCCCACCACACGGTGGCAGAATGTCCCGTCTGGGGTTTTCAACGACTCATTTTGACGTCGCTAATTGGCACAGACCTCTCACTGGCCAGTATTATAGGCGCAATACTCATCAGTGAGCAGGCCTGGACAGCTGTTGTCTACTTTTGCGAAACTGTCATCTCGCTTAAGGAGGCACGGCAAAGAGAGAGTGTGAATGCCGCCGAGGCACTCCGGCCCCGATAAAGGGGAATAGAAAACAGGAGGCGAAGGTTCATACAACTCCTGCACCATTAGAATATCTGTGAGCCAGCTGCAACCGAGGAGCTGGAGAGGAATGTCGTAACGAACCTCCGGCTCCCCGCTCATGGTTGACGACGATAACGCTGGGTTTTAGTGGGTATTGGAAGATCTCCCCCTTTGCGGAGTCCCACACACCCAAACCCACAGTCGGGTTGCGAAAAAAATCTTGGATTGTATCATCACACCATTGAGTGAGATCATCGTCAGGAGCTAACTTGTCTAAAATAAAAATAAATAACAAACTTTACGAAATATGAGTGAATGATTATCGCTTCTGTATTGCGAGTTCACCAAAACCCTATACATCGTTATCCGGGGTTATAACTCGTTTTGTCAAGTATAACCCAAGGGCACAATAACGCGTGTCCCGGAACGATCTAAAAGGATTTACATTCATCTTTTTTTCACCGCGGCATTTGTTTGCTAATTCAGAACAAATAGTGGCAAAACGTGCTGTTTTGTGGATTTCTTTTGCATACGTATTTTATTGATTTACTCTTGAATAATAATATGATGGGAGCAACTTCAGATAATGTACGGGCGAAGAGATCATTGTGTACCATTTTATCGTTACATTTCAAAGGATAGTTATACCTGCTTCATTGGTCATCTCGATCAGCTACAGATATGGGGTTCTGGGTTAAGGAATTCTCATTATTTGCTCCAAGTTTATCCTAAGTTGTGGGTCTATGGTGTCCCAGCGGCACCTTTTGACGACGTTATTTTAAGGGGACCTTTCGCTAGTGGGTATAGTTGGTGATATGCTCACCAACGGAAGGAGTGGAGGACAGTGTGGACTCTTTCTTCAAATCTGTTATATTGCTAAAGAAGGCAAATAAAAGGCAGAAGGAAGACGCTATAGACGCTCCTCCTGTCTTGCTTCCTTCCAAAGTTTCCCAGTGGGATTCTTCCGGATTGCCAGGGTTGTCTATCTATCTTTTGGACTTACACTTTAGGATCGCTGGGTATCGCTGGATTTTAGTGTGAATTCTTGCTAGTTACCAGCGAGTTTCAAACTCTTGATTAGATTTTGCGTAAAAGCGTTTCCTTGCGGAAAATAAGTCTGTGCTCTAAAAACTCCTGCGAGTCATGTCTGTTTCCAGCAGTGGCACGTCATGGGGATGCTACACATCTTCGCATTTGCTAGGAGTTTGTACTAGACGGTGGAAGCAGTAAGCCACGAACTTTCATTCCCTTGAAAGTTTTGAGTTAAAAAGAATCATAGTCAGTCATTAAACATCAGTGTTGGTGATTTCCGTGCAGTTCTCGATCCCATGGTAATGTTGGGGATCCCGTTCTTAGAGTTAACACTCTTCTTCTTCTTCCGTATGTGCCTCTCCGATTAAAGAAGGTTGGCAGTCAGTTCTGCATATTTAACTTTGTCCCTCGCTAGGCTAAATAGTTGAGCGGCACTCACGATCCCGGTCCATTCCCTGATGTTGCGCAACCAGGACTTCCTCTTGCGACCAATACGCCTCTTGCCAGCCACTTTGCCCATCATTATTAGTTGTAAGAGTCCGTACCTGTCATGTCTCAGAATATGCCCAGAATACGCAACCTTCTTCTTTTTGACGGTCTTCCAAAGTTCCCGCTGACAATCCAATCGTCGCAAGACCTCTTCGTTGGCAACTTTATGAGTCCAACTGATTTCGAGCATGCGTCGGTAGGCCCACATCTCAAATGCTTCTATACGTTTTCTGAGATCCTCTTTTATCGTTCAAAACTAGCATCCGTATAAAAGTATAGGCCATACATAACAACAGAGGAGACGTTTACGTAATTTCATTTTAAGGTTACGGTTACAAAGTACTTTTTTCATGCTTTGAAAAGCACTACGGGCGACTTCTATTCGGGTTTTTATTCCAGTTTCACTATGCCATTCTTCAGTCAGCTTGCCAAGATAATCACAGGAATTACTGGTTCCATTTGAAAAATTACTGCAATGTTAGTTATTAAGAGAGCTAAGACCTATATGTGCGGTGGACCAATGACGAATGCTTGGAAATCGGATGCTTTCATTGTGAGAGCTCCCGCTGTGTGCGCTACGTAAACGGTTACAGTTACGTAAAAATCATGTATCACATAATTGTTCCTCTTTAAAAATTCTAAAAATTAGTTTTTGGCAGCATATATCTCTCTATTAAGGTTGGCTCGCTATAACAGTTTCATTATAACGAAATTTGTTCCTTGTGAGTTGTAGATGTTTAAACAAAAATATTGCAGTCTGGTACGATAGAAAGAAAAAAGAAGGTAAATCACCTCTTAACAAACCTGGTAAGAGGTAATTTACCTCTTACGGTAAGCTTGCAAGCGTCCATTTTTTAATATAATTAAATAATCCTGCACTAGTTATTTCACTACGAGGAGGGTATATTGAAATTGGATCGGCGGACTCGGGGAAATTATAAAAAAGACTATTAATAATGGAAAAATCGTGCCTTTTAATTTAATCTCGCTGAGAAAATTACTAGAACAATTTTGTGAGAAATGAATGTAACACGGTAATATTACGATGACAGGGCTTGAGTTAACGAGGCGTCTTTCAACGTACCTGAGGTTTAAAGTGAGCTTTTTCTCATCGCCTGTTATTTTTACATCTGTGTATCGCATGTCGCAGCTAATCGTGTAGCATTTATACTCTCACTGATGATAGCGATCATTATTTGTGCGATTCTTAGCGCAACTCTGTTTAGTCGTCGTTTTCACGACGACTGTGATTGGTGGACTTATTATTTTTGAGTGGGGCGTTTGTTATTAGAAAGGTAGCACATGGGGATGAAGGAATATTCGCCTAGTGACAGTTCTTAGTTTGTATCAACGTTAGTATTGTGTTTTAAGTTAAAGCGATATAGGTCACTATTGAAGCGACGTGGTGGTCGCTGGTGAGGTGATGTAGGATCACTAGTGACGCGATGTGCGATGTCTGGGTAATGTGACTAAGAGTACACCAATGGTTTTAAGGATAGAGGAGACACTATTATAAATATTACGTTTATAAATATAAAAATAGCAACGCGTATTTACCGAGACAACAAATATATCTAGAGTGTGATTTCGAGACGTGGTTGCTTTAACTACCTGGGACAGGGTCTGAGAGTACGCAGTCCCTTACGACCATTTGAAATGGTAATGGCGCTTACGCACTGCTACGTATATAAAAATGAAATGTACGGATCTGTCCGTTCGTTGACAATTAATTTTACAATATTTATGATATATGTATCTCATTATGTATATCCTAGTATATTTATTCTATTTATATAATACAATATTTGTGAGCCCCTTCGTAAGCTCACTCTTGCGAAGACTTGCCGGTTCTGGATAAATGAAAATGCCACCAGATTCTTCACTCCAACGCTCCGCCGCCTACTTGTCACCAATTTACTAACTGTTGTTTGCAGGAAACCCGGAAACAGGAACAGGAATATGGTTCGGCGAAAGTGGCTATCTAATGTATGTTTTTTACGACTGACAAACGTGCACTATTGTGACAAGCAAACGACGGGGGTTATCGATTTATTGGATAAAATCTGATTCCTATGATTGGCGTTTTATTTATTACCAATCACAGGGACTACATTAATTACAAAAATAATTCTATTTTTAGAGATGACAAATATGTGTATACGCTATAGCTACAAACATTATATACATACTCATAAATATCGGTCTCTAAGTTAAAACAAAACACTATACAAACGAACGATGTTTAACAATATCATTTAACAATATTATTTAAATTAAAGGGAAAGTAGATTTACAAATTAAAAGGGAAAAAGTCGCGAAACAACAAGGTATAAAATTATTCTAAAATATGTAAGTGTATAAATATAAATAAATGTAGTGTTGCCACTACAAAGGCATTCAAAGTATGTATTGTAATAATGAAGAATATGAGAATAATATTACTTAACCTGCAAATTAATGAGCGACTTTAAAACCCATTTCATTTGCATCTCTGTTTCTATATCTCTTTTAATACATTTCATCCTTTCTTATCTTTACATAGCATAAAATAAGGCTTCCGCTGTCTGTTCGCTTATATCTTTTAAACAACTTAACAGATTTTAAAACAGTTTTCACCAATGGATAGAACTATGCAAGAGGAAGATTTATATCTATTATAAATACATATTATAGTACAAAAATGTCGAAAAATTCAGAGATTTATAATGCGATGTCTTAACAAACTTTTCTTTCTCTTAAATCAAACGCTGTCTAAACCTTACAAGATAGATCAAAATCTTAAAACAATCTTTTAAAAGTCCATCATAATATATATGTATCTCTAAAGAATAACCCACAGTTACCATTAAGTAAGTAGCAGCCCATTAACGTCCCACTACTGGGCACAGGCCTCCAACTCCAAGGAGCGAGGGTTTTTAGAGCATAGACCCATCACGCTGCTCCACTGCGAATTGGCAGCTGCTGGGCACAGGTGTCCCGACTCATATGAGAGAGGGTTATTAGAGCATAGAACAACTACGCTACTCCATTGCGGGTTTTCAGATAGTAAAGGTAAGGTAACCAGCCCATTAACGTCTCACTGCTGGGCACAGGCCTCCTCACTCATAGGCACAGGCCTCCTCACTCATGGGAGTGAGGGTTTTTAGAGCATAGACCCACCACGCTGCTCCACTGCGAATTGGCAGGCATAGTACACAAGTGTACTCTCTATTCCTTCACTCTCATAGTCCGATGTGACGGGAATCCGACAAGACCGGAGAGAGATCAGGCGCAGGACCGACGGCTTAACGTGCTCTCCGAGGCACGAGGGTGGATCACACGGCCAACTTCCCATCTTTGGGAATATATTGAGAAAATCTTAACAGAAAACTCAATATTGGTTTTTGAATTGGCCCGACCCTCGAACCCAGGACTTCATGTCTGTAGTCGAACATGCTAACTACTAGACTAATGAGGCAGTTACCATTACATATTAATAAAATATGAGTTTTTTATTAAACTATTTTATACAATACAATATTATTCTTTAATCAAATAAATTAATTACATATGTTGTATATTTCATGTAGATCAAAACTGCTTTAAACAGTATTACATTAAAATGGATAACTTAGAAGATATCAAAGATTTTATAAGTGTAAGTACAGCGATTCGTTAGCGGTGGCCATAATCTTGATAATCTGGATTGCACAGAGTCAGCACATTCCCATAGGGGTAGGCAGAGACATCATCCTTCCACTTGCCACTGTCCTTGCTTATCTCTTTCGCTTCTTTCATTCTCATTAAACCTTTCATACAGGTTCGTCGGTTTAGTACTCTTGACCTGGCTCTTATTTAAAATATTCTGGATTTGATCCAGGAACGTTCGCCTTGGTCATCCCCTTCCAGATTCAGATAGAGTGGTAAGCAGTCATTTTACCGTATCAGTACACTATCGGTACCGTATCGGATTATACCGCAGATTCAGATAGTGGTAAATAGCCATTCTACCGTATCTGCACACTATCGGTACCGTATGGATACCGCATAAGCACCATATGGGATTATACCGCAGATTCAGATAGTGGTAAATAGCCATTCTACCGTATCTGCACACTATCGGTACCGTATGGATACCGCATAAGCACCATATGGGATTATACCGCAGATTCAGATAGTGGTAAATAGCCATTCTACCGTATCGGCACACTATCGGTACCGTATGGATACCGCATAAGCACCATATGGGATTATACCGCAGATTCAGATAGTGGTAAATAGCCATTCTACCGTATCGGCACACTATCGGTACCGTATGGATACCGCATAAGCACCGTATGGGATTATACCGCAGATTCAGATAGTGGTAAATAGACATTCTACCGTATCGGCACACTATCGGTACCGCATCAATACCGCATCGGTACCGTAACGTGTCGCCTAGAAGAAATAGGCGTTACGTTACGATGTATACAAACTATTGGAAATTTTTAGACTGTATCATCACTCACCATCAGGTAAGATCACAGTCAAGCATCAAAAGTGTCTGCAATAAAATAAAAGTAGCTATTCAATAATATAACAAATGCTTACGTCGTTTGAACCATTCGAGACAAAGGCTTCGAATACGATATAATATGAAAATCCCACCGTTTGATCTAAAAGCTCAGAGGCGCTTTATATTTGATGCGGATATAGGAAATTTATTCGGTGAAAATTACTTTTTATTTCCAGAGTATTTACATGTTATTTTTACTTTTTAACTAGCTGTGGCTCAATCTGATATAACTTTAATATCTGTGGAACATCAGCGAAATAAAGCAAGCTATATATTTTTTTTTGCCAACTGTTTTGTTTTTTTACTGTTAGTTGCCATTTTTTTCCTTTTTTTCAAATATTTTTACAAGCTGTGGCGTCACCGGGGTCACAGCTGAAAATCAGCGTCATGTGTTGTATAACACATGACAATTGCTGAGCTGTGAACCTTTTCCAGGTGGTGTTACAGGCAGTAACGCTGCAAAGCTAGATTAAGAACACTACTGTTTGTAACACCATTACAGAATAAATGTTTCTTTCTTTCTTTCTATATTCAAATTAGGCTTTTATCACTGCACAGCTGCAGAATGAGGGTAGATGTGCTTGTTAGAGCAGCCAAGGCCAATACGCCGGTACCAATGGCTCACATCAGCTGGTAACATAAAACCGAACAAAGCTTTTTTAAGTGCATCACTTTTCCATTGCCTATTATAGCATGTTAAATTACAGCTAGCCATGGTAAGTAGAGGGAAAGGCGCTCGAAAATGCAGCCAAGGCCAACACGGTGGCATCTTTTGTTGCAACCTGCTGTTCATTTACATCGTGGAATAAATACCGCACATAAAACCGCACAAAGCTTTTTAAAAGTAAAATGTATTTTTTCATTCCTCTTGCTATGCCGCGTAAAGGGGAAGGCGTTCGAAAACACAGCCAAGGCCAACACGGTAGCACCTATTGCTCGAATCAGCTGTTGCACTTACATCGTGTTACCATAAAACCACATATTTTCCTTTATTTTACTGTTGTTCATACAACATAGATGTTAGTTTTATTAGTATTTAAAATAACACAACACATATTGTCACTGTCAAGACGGTTGCATCCATATACATTCTATAATTAAAGATACACTATTACAGAGTACTCCGATCCACAGGGAAAAAGGTAAGGTAAGGTAAGTAGCAGCCCATTAACGTCCCACTGCTAGGCACAGGCCTCTTCAATCGTAGGAAAGAGGGTTTTTAGAGCATAGACCCACCACGCTGCTTCACTGCGGATTGGCAGGCATAGTACACAAGTGCACTCTCTATTCCTTCACTCTCATAGTCCAACCGGAGAGAGAGTACGGGCGCAGGACCGACGGCTTAACGTGCTCTCCGAGGCACGGGGGTGGATCACACCGCCAACTTCCCAACTTCGGGCAAATATTGAGAAAATCTTAATAGAAAACTCAATATTGATTTTTGAATTGGCCCGACCCGGGACTCGAACCCAGGACCTCATGTCTGTAGTCGAACATGCTAACCACTAGACCAATGAGGCAGTCCACAGGTAGCTTGTACATATCCGGCTCGAAGGACCAATAACTGTATACCAAAAAAGGTGACATTATCCTTACAAAGCAGCTAAATGCCAAATGGAAACGGATTTAATCCTGATTAAGCTCACGTTCCTTATCTAACAGGACTAAGCACATAAAATATTTGTTTGAGAGCCAATTTAACTTTGTCCAAAACTTATTTAAACTTGTTGATGATCAACCCTATCGAACTCTAGCAGGTGGCTTAATTACAAACATGTCTATATGAAATTTAAATTGGACTAATTTCAACAGTATTTATTACTCATTTTTACCCGCGACTTCACTCGAAGACATTTGAAAACTCCTCAATTTATCCATTTATCAATGAAAGTTTTGTATATACTGATATTTATCTGTAAAATTCAACAAAAAAAGACCCGCCTTCAAAACAAACTGTAAAAAATATATTAAAGTGCTGTAAAAAGTAAAAAAATAATTGCGTATTCATTTTTAGAGTTCTTCCTATTCTTATATTCGGAGTCGGCATCAGCCAAGGTAGGTATCCCGCAAGTCTTAGCAGCTCCGGTGCCGCTCAAATTCTAAATATAAGAATTTATATATATTTTTTGATTTTGATTTTTATTTAGAATTATGTGATAGGATAATTCATCTTTTACTAATCTTCGAAAAATATCACTATGGTGCGTATCTATAGTTTAAGGATTACAATCTATTTCTTTTTCTGAAAAAAATCAATTCAAATATAGTGCAGGAACTCGAAGGCTGTACAGGTGGTTTTCAGTATAATGCATTAAGCTTCCGATATAGTCCAAAACCACCATGGCTTGTCAAAACTTGTGCCAAGCTGTTATTAATGAAAAATACAAAAAAGAACCGCCTTTAAAACAAACTCTTACAAATATATAAATATGCTCTAAAAAGTAAAAAAATAATTGCGCATTCGGCGTCAGTGAAGGTAGGTGTGTCCCGCGTGTCCACTTGGCAGCTCCGGCGCCGCTCACACCTATAGCTCGTATTTGTAGGCACCTTGCCAGACACCGACTCCAAATATAATAATATGAAGAACTCTAAAAAAGAATATGCAATTATTTTTTAATTTTTAGAGCACTTTAATATATTTGTCACAGTTTGTTTTGAAGGCGGTTCTTTTTTTGTTTAAATTTTTATTTATTTTATGATTTTTAGAGAATCTGAAGTAAACTAACAAATTAATCTCAATATGTGTACACCTAAAAAACGTGTTGCTCATATGAGACAGCATCGTTTAAATGAAACAACTTTACAAAGTTAAATTTACAATGATATCGTTACACCCGGGATCGAACCCGCAACCTAATTACTCGTACGTTATAGGTTTGTTATTTCACCACCCCGCTATCACCAGTGATGTATATAGTAATCACAACAATAACCCCCGCCCCACCCCTCCGGTTACCACCGCGTTATACATAATACACCTTAAAAATATTGCAATGCAGCAACAAACGTAAGGTCATTGGCATTTGATTACAGACTGTTATATATTCTGCCAAAAATCGCACTCTTACTGTAAGCCGTTGAGGAGTTCCATAGATCATCATATTTGACTACGACAATCACTTGACCATACCGAAGTTACGCTAGGTGACTCAAATATCTGGATAGGTTCTAGAAGATTCTGCCGAGTATCGTTGATTTGCTCCTAAGAATTAAAGAATTCCGTTACTTTGTCATGGATCCCATGATCAAAACCTAACCAAACTATCATCAAACAACCCTTGAAGTATGTCCTATCCAATAACAAAGAATCATTGAAATTAGTTGGCGTGATCTGGAGTTATTCGTCCGTTCATCGCGCACTTGCTTTATGCAAATTTAAGACTTATCCGGTTTTCTCATGGATGCCACCATCAGAACTGGATTTAAAAGAAATGGTACCTTACGACTAGCACCACTATTCTTATAAAAAAAAGTTATCAGAAAAAGTCGGTCAAAAAGTGGTACCATCCTGAAAATCTATTGTTTCTCAGGAAGCGGTAGCTCATACTCTTCTAGCTTCATGCTCTTGTCTACCAGTTGTCTATATTGTCACTCATTTGAGAGAGGATACTGAATACGAGTACGAATCATATGCTAGTGCTGTTTTTTTATTGAGGGCAAAGTCCACTCTCTCATTATCTGGAACACCTGGGTGGGCTTTTATCCAGTAGAATATGAATTTTGTATCGTTTCTCTTAATTTCATTTATTTCAGCTGTGAAGAATGGAAGTTTTGAGAGTTTACTTCCACCTGCAGAGCCAATTTCTGCTAGAATTTTAGATTTCATTCGGTTTTTCTCCACTGAATTGTCTATGGTTATCAACTCTACTTGTTTGACTGAGCCATAATTTGGTACTTTGAAAGTAGGGTATACTATTTCTAATGCTCTTTCCTACCAGAAGAAGGCTCCACCTATCTTCTCCTCTATTTGTGACTAGACGTATCTTATATTGAATCGATTTGATTATGAAATAAGTACACCAATAGCAGCTCCTTCAATCATGTAAATGTCCAAAAAGTCCTTATCCGATATTTCATTACTCTAACAATGCTTTGTAGCGGAAATTGGATGCTTTATTACTGGACTCTTTCCCCGGTAAACCCTTTTTGATACAGGAAAAACTTTCCATCGAAGAACTTATGAAATTAACTCGAAAAAATGGAAAAAAATGTGTTCCTGTTTAATGAACCTTTCAGAGATGTAAATATAATTTCCTTTCATTTGGAACAAAAGAATATTGCTTTCTATAGACGTCGGTGTTTGCTTTGATCTCAGAACTCACTTAAAACATTTAATTTATATTCTATTTTAATACTTTACTAACGAACTAAAATATTATTAGTTACAATATTGAAAACTGTGTGATTACTCTCTATAGAAAGTGAGTTTTTTTTTAACGCTGGGAAATGCCTTTATGCACGCCGATCAGAGTAAAATCTTATCGGCATTGTGGGACTCGCTGGTAAACCGGAATATCCACTAAAACCCAGCGATACCCTCCGCTTCCTTTAATGGAGCACCAGAGGATCGGTAGACGCAATCTACCCTGGCACTCCGGAAGATTCCTCTGGGAAACTTAAGAAGGAGGAAGGAGAAGCGCAAATCGACGCCTCCTTCCTCCCAACCTCCTGCGCCGAAGTAAAGGAGCGTCTACAGCGTTCTCCTTGTGCCTTTCATGTGCCTCCTTCAGCGAAATATTACTTTCGCAGAAGGAGACCACTGCCTTCCACTCCCTTTCACCAGTGAGCGTTGCGCCAACTATGCCCTCCAGTGAAAGGTTTCACTGATATATACAAATATAGCAATTTAATAGCATACATACATACATACATAGCATCACGCCTTATTCCCATAGGGGTAGGCAGAGACAACATCCTTCCACTTGCCACGATCCTTGCATATCTCCTTCGCTTCTTTCAATCTCATTAAATCTTTCATACAAGTTCGTCGGTTTAGAGTACTCTTGACCTGGCCGTTATTTAAAATGTCCTGGATTTGGTCCNATAAAGAGGGTCGCCGGTAGCCGCTGGAGCCAGGCGGCGCAAGATCGGGCCTTGAGGACATCATTACGTGAGACCTATGTCCAGCAGTGGACGTCCATCGGTTGACGCGACGACGACGACGAATTGAGTTAATTTACTATTTGGTTGAGACAAAAACGATTTAAATCGAAGCTTGCACTTGACCACATTTTGTCTCAAAATACGCTGTATTGCTTGTAGCATTAAATTAAAAAAAAAACTACAATGTCACAACCGACCACACCCCAAGAACGGTTATGATAGTGGTTGGGGTCAGTAGTGACAAACATAAATATTCACAGAAATAGTTTATAATGACTTTATTTTTTAATTAAATTTGTAACTATAAAATTACTAAACTATTTAACGGCATTATAATAGCAGCTATATTAGGATCTTGTAGCTCTTGAAAGCTTGAGCTATGCGTACAGACAGTGACGGATTTCTATTCTAGAATGAACGGAACCATTCTTCAACAGCCATCTCTTTCTCATCCCAACTCACACACTCTCCCGAATTCCGTATAGATTTGCGGTTATAACGACTGTCACTACCGTACCCTTTTTTTTTGCAAGACAAGAAAAAAATCCTCATAGGATACAGGGACGCCGCGGACGTCCCGGTTATGCCGGACTCTTACCGGCTAAAAACGACCCGCCATCCTACGCACTGTCACAATGGCGGCGCTACAGGTTAGCTATAGAGTAAAACTGCGCGCGCCGCCGTGACTCCCCGTGAGGGGCCCCTACCTTGATCCTAAGGATCGAGCTACCTATGGGGCAGCGCGAAGGCGCGCCGCCCGACAACCTACGGAGCCTCGCTACGTGGGACGACGGCCTCCGCGTTCCGCCGTCCCAGAGGCTAGTGCTAAAGGGAAGACGGCGGTCGTGAGCCGCACGTCGTCGCCCCGGACGCCTACGACATAGGGCGTGAGCGGCGGGATCCTCCTCCCGACGCCGCTCCGCGGCCTCCTTCAGCGACATCACCTCGTCCCTAAAGGAGGCCACCGCATTCCAACACTCCCTCCGCTCCACCATCGTTCTCACGACGGTGGGCAGATACAGGTCGGTCGACCCTAATACGGCCACTAGGGCAGATCTCTGCCTATCCCAACTGGGGCACACCGCAAGCGTGTGCTCCGCCGTGTCCACGGCGGATCCACACTCGTGGCATTCCTCAGTGGGCTCCCTACGGGCCACCCGGCATAGATACCTCCCGAAGCACCCGTGCCCCGAGAGGATCTGCGCCAAGTGGAAAGTGATCACGCCGTGACCACGCGACACCCACTGACCAAGGAGCGGAGACACGGCCTCGATCGTCGACCGCCCTGCGCTCGGGTCACTCAACCGGTCCCGCCACTTGGTTTGTAGGACCGCCTGCGCCTGGCGCAGCCAGTCCCTTTCGTCCCCTGGCGAAGGGGGGTCGCCTCTCTGACGGGCGTCCGCCCTCCGCCAATATACGTCCGAGTGTACTTGCGCGTCCAGCTCCCAGGGGGCGGTACTCGCTAATACGCATCCCGCCTCCCAGGATATGGTGCGGTATCCTCGGACGATCCTGACTGCCACGACTCGCTGCGCACCTCGCAGCAGAGCCTTCGAACGTGGCGTCAAATCTCCCGCCCAGATCGGGGCCCCGTACAGGGCCATCGATCGTACCACGCCTGCGTACAGGCGACGGCACCCTACCTGCGGCTTGCC
>JACTOM010000931.1:7422966-7435201 GCA_015832385.1 Elymnias hypermnestra
AGGTCGGTCGACCCTAATACGGCCACTAGGGCAGATCTCTGCCTATCCCAACTGGGGCACACCGCAAGCGTGTGCTCCGCCGTGTCCACGGCGGATCCACACTCGTGGCATTCCTCAGTGGGCTCCCTACGGGCCACCCGGCATAGATACCTCCCGAAGCACCCGTGCCCCGAGAGGATCTGCGCCAAGTGGAAAGTGATCACGCCGTGACCACGCGACACCCACTGACCAAGGAGCGGAGACACGGCCTCGATCGTCGACCGCCCTGCGCTCGGGTCACTCAACCGGTCCCGCCACTTGGTTTGTAGGACCGCCTGCGCCTGGCGCAGCCAGTCCCTTTCGTCCCCTGGCGAAGGGGGGTCGCCTCTCTGACGGGCGTCCGCCCTCCGCCAATATACGTCCGAGTGTACTTGCGCGTCCAGCTCCCAGGGGGCGGTACTCGCTAATACGCATCCCGTCTCCCAAGATATGGTGCGGTATCCTCGGACGATCCTGACTGCCACGATTCGCTGCGCACCTCGCAGCAGGGCCTTCGAACGTGGCGTCAAATCTCCCGCCCAGATCGGGGCCCCACACTACCGTACCCTGGCACAACCGTACCCAGTCTACCCTAACTTAGATTACTTTTATTCTAGAGAAAAGGCATTAGGAAGTACGACGAACACCACAAGGAGCAGATTACAATAAAAACACTTGGCTTGTAAATTTTCGTGAATAATATGCAAATTTTCTATATAGACTAAAATCGACACGGTTCCACTGAATTTGTAAATCCTGAGGCAAAGGATCCTAATGTTTTGAAAATGTAAGGCAAAACACAATACTATTATCCTTTTTATAATGTATATTAACTTGCCATTTTCATGAAAGTAAACGCATAACTATATTATGATATGAATAAAAACTTGACAAGTTTAAAAGTTTTAATATTTTGTTACAGGGTCGCGGATATGGCTCGGATTACCAACAAGGGACAAGGATGCGGGCAAGGGTGAGTTATATTTTATAAAATATTCTTGCCCTATTTATTTATGCCACTGCCTAATAATATGGCAGAAGATTGTGTATATATGTACCTATATAGTAATTAGCCCAATGGAGCAGCTTAATCTGTGCACACTTAAATGTGGCACTAAAAGTACGACGATATGTATTTGTAATTTAATTGACAACAAAACATATAGTTAAAAATTTTAAAAAACCTATAACAGAAATAAAAATCTCAGAATTCGCAACAAATCTATCAATAATAAGTCTAAATGAATTGATCTCTGAGTTAATAGCAGTCAAACACTGTGACGATGAAGGTAAATAGAAGTTTATGTCCCTGGGAATTTAAGGACCACTCCTAGCCCAATTTTTTAGCCCAAAAGAATTTGATGTATCGTGAATCAAATTCAGGATCTCGTCTAGCAGCTACTAATGACACCATTGTAAGATCGCAGATCAAATATAACACCACAAAACGCTGTTTCATATTTAAAGGCGCATCCTCAGATGTTGCGTTACAACCTTGGGTTTTGTGTCCCATAATGTGGGTAGTCGGGCGAGCAGATCAACGTCGGGTAATTCAATAAAATATTCCACGATACAATTAGTTCCTTCATTATTAATTTCACTGTAATAAATCAACACTTATAATTTTAGATGATTAACAAAGTATAACTAGATTTAAAACATTCCACTAGAATACGTGGGCGCGTGCGCACTCAATGAAATCCGAATCAATAATGGCCGTCACCTCAGCGCTCGGTGTTATGTCAGCTGTCAACTTCAAAAATGTCAAGTTTGATTCGGTTGTAAACCGATTATCAATCTGTGCGCCGTCATATTTAAAAAACCTTCTATCAGACCGGATCTTGAGAAATACGGAAGTACAATTCTCTAAATTTGCTGTGTTGTGAATCAAATCCACGATCTCGTGTAGTAATGCTAGTAATGATACCATTGCAAGGGCTCAATTCAAACATAACACCAAAAAACGTTATTTCAACTTTAAAAACCTGATTTATATATAAATAAGAACTCAACTCTGTAAATTTGCTGTGTCTTGAATAGAGTTTAGGATCTCGTGTAGTTATACTAGTAATGACAACATTCGTCGTCGTCGTCGTCGCTTCAACCGATGGACGTCCACTGCTGGACATAGGTCTCACGAAATGATGTCCACAAGGCCCGATCTTGCGCCGCCTGACTCCAGCGGCTACCAGCGACCCTCTTTATATCATTGGTCCACCTTGTGGGGGGTCTGCCTACACTGCACCGTCCGGTGCGGGGTCGCAACTCCAGCACCTTTAGCCCCCAACGTCCATCGGACCTTCGGACTATGTGCCCCGCCCATTACCACTTCAGGTTAGCGATTCGAAGGGATATGTCGGTGACTTTGGTTCTACTACGGATCTCTTCATTTCTGATTCGATCACGTAGAGAAACTCCAAGCATAGCCCTCTTCCATCGCACGCTGAGTGACTCTGTGCTTCCGCATGAGGCCCATAGTCAGCGACCACGTCTCGAAACTGTAGGTTATCACTGGCAATAAGCACTGTTCTAAGACTGTGGTCATCAGGCACTGAGGAATAACGTACGAAAATATCTGGCGTAGTTTCCCGAAAGCTGCCCAACCGAGTTGGATTCGGCGGTTGACCTCCTTCTCGAAATTGTACTTTCCTATCTGGACTATATATCCCAGGTATGTGTACTCGTCAACAATTTCGATAGCTGAGCTATCAACGATGACTGGGTGTGGCGATACATGGATATTAGACATAATTTTAGTCTTATCCATGTTCATTTGCAGGCCCACGTGTTGAGAAACTCTGCTGAGGTCATTGAGCGTTGTATTGAGATCTTCGAGAGTCTCTGCCATAATGAAGGTGTTGTGAATGCTGATGACACTATTGCAAGGTCCCAATTCAAACATAACACCAAAAGACGTTGTTTCATCTTGGAAAACCTTCTAGTAATCCAGATCCAGACAAATAAGAACTCAACACTCTAAATATGCTGTCTTGAATCGAATTTAGGGTCTCGTGTAGTAATACTAGTAATGACACCATTGCAAGGTCCCAATTCAAACATAACACCACAAAACGTTGTTTCATCTTTAAAATAATCATGTAACACATGTTCCAAAAGTGTTCAACCTGTAAATCCGTCGTACTTTGAGAACACAACGCGACCACACGACGTCACGTGGAAGCCACAAATCGTCTTGGCAACAGGAGACGTAAAACGTAACAAATTGGATGCGGCCCGAAACGAGTCAACTGTTGCCTTAATTATGCAAGATTAAAGGCAAAATTTGCTAATACGACTAAATTTATACTACGACGGTGAAATTGTTTTATTTAAATCATACCGTAATGTTATATTATAAACTGGAGACCCGCTCCAGCTTCGCACATTATGTGGTTTAGTTTTAAGGTCACATTTTAATGGTGATGATATAAAAGTAACCCTCGGAACTTTAGATTCTAAGTCGTTCACTAATATCTTCATCATCGGACTGGTCGAAATGGTCGCCCGGATTTTGATTTATCCAGCGTTGTACCAGAGTCTTCAAACTTGTTAACCCAACGTCGAATGAAAGGAATGCTTGGCGCATCATTTAAGTGGCGAAAACCTCGAATACTACAGAAATTTTTGCGTGCTACAATCACCGAATCACCGTTTTTTTAAAACTCTTTCACTATGCGCGGTCTGTTCTCGAGAAACGTTCCATAGCGACGGAATTCCTAAGAGACAGGCTACCGATTGACATAGCCCCCGCGCTCCTCGGATGCGATGTGTTGACGCAGTAAGCTAATTAAATATAAAATTTCTTTTGAGATATGTGACGATTTAAAATATTTCTTTATTCGCTGCAAATATTTGGAAATCTCCCTGAGCTTAGCGATATGGCCGTGCTTATGTCAATGTATATATTTCTTGTATTATATGATGTACAATAAGATATATCTCCCTCTTTCTTTCAAACCATCATCCGGGGTTCTTCATAACCAAGTTGTGGGGTACGGGCCTCGAGGCAATGCCTCATTACCCGGGCTAATTTTCTCAGGCATCGACGATGCTCGGTATTTGTTTCTGCCCGTCATTCTAACGGGCTGGTTCCCACCAGCTTACGCCGGCGGGACCATCCAAGTCAATCCAAGTTCTGCCACTGTCGTCGAGTCGTCAACTCCATCATCTTCACCCACACCTGGTGGTGGTGACAGCAGGAGGACTTACAGATCTAGGATGCTGGTTGGCAATGCCGTGGAGGTGTGTGTGCGGGGAGTGGTCCGCGTTGCGGAACATGCTCTTCGCATATGCTGGACGAACACCTTCACGTTAGGCGTCTTGGTGTCACGATGAATGACATGATTCCTGACGTACCTCGGAGCTCCCACTATGAGGAGTAGGCATTTATTCTGCTGGGTCTGCAGCCTCTTAATACGCTGCATATAGTTGGAAATCTAACTAACCCTAAGGTTCCCTGACAGAAATCGCATAGCCTTAGCGATAAGGCCGTCTTCTTCTACTTTTTGCTTATGTTAATGTATTGCATATATTTCTTGTAGTAAATTATGTAAAATAAGATGTATCTCCCTCTCTTCTTCAAACCGAAATGTCAATTAAAATATTCCTTAATACGCTGCATATATTTGAAAGTCTATCTAACCCTAAGGTTGCCTGGTCTACTTATATACTTTGCTTCAATTGATTTATTGCAGACTGTACCATCCGTGGAGGAAAATTTATCTCCCACTCTTTCTCTCTCTCTTTCTTTCTTAAAAAAAATTACCTAATATAGTATTAATCATCAAAACGCAGTAATTGAAATGGTTAAGATAACTATTTTTAAATTGATAAAGAAGATATACTTTTGAAGAAAAAATGGATGTAGTGAGTTCTCCTTAAAAGATAGATGTATACATTTATGGACTTTTTTGTAGATCTATAAAAGAGACATTATCCTTCCATACACATACATTGTTTTATTATGTCTCTAAGGGATTAGGGAGCTTTTTCAATTAAAGCTTTCAATAATTGTGGTTATATTTCCAACCAATTTTCACAAGACTTTGACAAACGATTATATCTATAGTGTTCACGCCGTCCGTGACCATGTCGTGGAGACTGCCAAGGTCGCCAGGCCCATGATGGTGTGGTTAATCTCGATCACCTGGGACGGCGGGAGGAGATAATTTTATTTGAGATTCCAGAGGTATCGAACAGCTATTAGGAAGCTCTCACCTACCTCGTCTCCAGGCGCCTCTCTCCTCAAAGGCGTCGACTCCGGCAGGTGTCTGTTCCCGTGAATGTGTGTACTGTAAAGTGTAGTTGTGGAATGTATAGAGTATGTAACCTGCCAAAGCGTCGCGGAAGTCCGTGAAAGGCGACGCTGGTTCTCTCTTCTGTTTTCTAACTCCAATAGAGGGAAGTCTATTGCGTCTAACGCGTCGAGGATTTCAGCTGACCCCCCGAACCAAATGACGTGATTCGGCCGTCCTCAAAGCGCTTAGCGAGTTTGACCCTTCCAAAGGATTCTTACTCCACGGATAAAACTATCTTCACAGAGTATATCGCACCATGCCTACAGAGCAACGATACAAACAGTGTTGAACATTGACTATATAAGGACAAGGTTATATTGCAGATTACAGGATAATTTGCTTCAAGCTTAAATTAGTTACGCTGCAGTCTAATCCCAGTAGCATAATTCAATCAGGAAGATAACATCATTGTACTGAATATCCCTTGGAGATTGTGAACAATTTGCTCATTTAACAATTACGATTTATATTACCGTATATACATATAGTCTTATTACTGACTATGGGCCTCATGCGGAAGCTCAGAGTCAATCAGCGTGCGATGGAGAGGGCTATGCTCGGAGTTTCCCTACGTGATCGAATCAGAAATGAAGAGATCCGTAGTAGAACCAGAGTCACCGACATAGTCCTGCGAATCGCGAACCTGAAGTGGCAATGGGCGGGGCACATAGTCCGAAGGACCGATGGACGTTGGGGGCCAAAGGTGCTGGAGTGGCGACCCCGCACCGGACGGCGCAGTGTAGGGAGACCCCCCACAAGGTGGACCGACGACATAAAGAGGGTCGCCGGTAGCCGCTGGAGCCAGGCGGCGCAAGATCGGGCCTTGTGGACGTCATTGCGAGAGACCTATGTCCAGCAGTGGACGTCCATCGGTTGAAGCGACGACGACGACGACGACGATATACATATAAATAGATCTCTCAACCTATTCAGCAACCCTTTAACGTCTCCTATACCCACTTGATTCATTAGAATATTCGGGTTACATTTGTATAAAGAGCCACAATGCCTGAATGATGATGATTTTTAAAAGACTTAAAAAAAAGGAGGAAGTTATCATTTCGTCTGTTTGTTACCTGATATCTTCGGACTGGGTGGACCGATCTTGATGATTTTTTTTTAAATGAAAGAGGTGCTCGTCATAGGATCCCATTTTTTTTAAATCCAGTTCTGATGATGGCTTCCATGAGAAAACAGGATAAGTGTTAAATTTGCATTAAGCATTCGATAAATGGACGAATAACTCAAGATCACGTCGACTGATTTCGATGATTCTTTTTCTATTGGAAAGAATATACTTCAAGGGTTGTTTTGTGATAGTTTCGTTAGGTTCTGATGATGGAATCCATGACAAAATGACGGAACTCTTCAATTCTTAGTAGCAAATGAACGATACCCGGCAGAATCTTCATTAGGCTATCCAGATATTTGAGTTTCCTACCGTAACTTCGGTATGGTTAAGTGATTGTCGTAGTTAAATATGAAGATCAATGGATCTCCTCAACGGTTTACAGTAAGGGTGTGGCTTATGGCAAAAAATATAATTCTATGTAATCAAATATCAATGAGCTTACGTTTGTTGCTGCATTACAATATTTATAAGGTGTATTATGTATAATGCGGTGGTAGTCATACCATATAAGACTTGTGATAGCGAGGTGGCAAAAAAACTAACCTGTAACGTACGAGTATTAGGTTGCGGGTTCCATCCCGGATGTGACGATATCATTGAAAATGTAACTTTGTAAAGTTGTTTCATTTGAATGGTGCTGTCTCATCTCTTCAACACATTTTTTAGGTGTACACGTATTGAGACAAACTTGTTAGTTTACTTCAGATTCACTAAAAATCAAAAAATAAATACAAAGACTCCAAATATAAAGAACTCTTAAAAAGAATAGGCAATTATTTTTTACTTATTAGACCATATTAATATATTTGGAACAGTTTGTTTTGAAGGCGGTTCTTTTTTTGTTGAAATTTTGAGTTTGAAACCTGAGCAGGCACCACTAAGTTTCTCTTTATAAAAAAGAAACTTACCTCTACTTCATTGCTTATTTTCAAGGAAATGCTGTGCTTTTCGATGAAAGAAATCATCAAATTCTAGGCTGCTAACTTGCTGTAGAGCAGCGTGAGTCCATGCTGCAATAACCCTCGCTCTTACGAGTGAGAAGGCCCCAACCAGGAGGGCAGGGAGTGTGGGACTCAGTAAAACCCAGCGACTCCCTCATCAACCCGAATTGAAGGTATCAGAGGCTTCCTTACGCATTCGCTCTGACACTCGGATGCAAGGATGACTCCGAAGAGGCGGAGCATCAGCGGCACTTTCCCTTTCGCTCTCCATTGCCTCCTTCAACGATATGACAGCCTCGCAGAAGGAGGCAACTGCATTCCATCCTACCTCACAACCAAGCATTGGGACTACTATTACTTATTGGCAATGTGAGATACATTTACTGGATAGCTGATGTTATAATGAAAAAACTTACAACTATTTTACTACAAAAACCCTTGCTGATAAGGTGGTAACTAGCCTCGGTCGAAGCAACCAGCTAAAACTAATATAATAAACGATATTTGAAATTTTCTAATAGAATTCATCCAGTTCGTTAACTCCACCACTTTAAATAGAATTATGAGATTGAATTCAAGTCTCGTCCTCGTCGTTAATATCACCTGACAACTAACAGCACGTGTGGTTAGTTGCCTACTTGACTCGCCTTGAATATACCGAAGGCTTTTGATAAAATAGAATTGAATCGATGATTCTTAATCCAAGTAGGCTTTTATGGCACTTTTCGTCAAAATATTTGATATAACCAGCAGATTCTTCATTTATTGATACTTTATTGTAATAATAATAATAACTTTATTTGGGCATGAAAATAATAATACAGAATTAAAATACCCTGGACCCCTAAACTAGGTAAGCCCGTGACATAGGGGTCAGTGTCTTCCCAAGTTTACAATTTATTCTACGCCTAAATTAAAAACTGAAAAACTTAATTTAAAACTAAAACATGAGATAGATGGCAGAGGTATTAATATTAGTGATTGTGTGTGTGTGTGTGTGTGTGTGTGTGTGTGTGTGTGTGTGTGTGTGCGTGCATGTGTGTATGTGTATGTAATTAAATCAACATATTTTCTGTTGCATTGTAGTCTAAATCATTAAGAAATATTTTGATTTTTTTTTTAATGTGTGATTGTTTGATTTCATAATGTGTTCTGCTTTATTTATTTTATTGTACAGCAATTGAGATATGTAGGGAAATTGGCGCGTCGCAAAGGCGCTTCTTGTCCAATGTATTTGTTGCGGATGTCGTCGTGCCAGTATAGTAGGTATTTCTGGGATTATTTGTGTTTTATGGGAGCGGATTACACACCTTTCTATGTATAATTTTCTTACAGTAAGTAAATCAGTCCCCTTATAGAGTTCCTGTGTTGGAAATCTTCGAGGCTTTCGCAACATTGCCTTTATAACTGCTCTTTGTGCACGTTCGGCTTAAATCATTGTAAACCACGCTTCAAAAGTATAAAAAGAAGCTTAATAAGCTTAAGCTTAAACTATTTCTAATCGTTTTAAAGCGATTTCTTCCAGGAAAAGGCATAGTAAAGAGTGAATATGTAAATGGTGAGAATAAATACACTAGATACTTTACAATATATAATACTATAAAGGGGTTTTTGATTAATGTATTCATGATGTAAAAGTTATGTTTCTTAGCTTTTAAAGCCCGGTTCTAAGAGATATTGAAAAATGGGTTTTATCGATGTTTGTTATGAACATATAAATATACACTAGCTGACAGTCATTGCGGAGACAGAACAGGGACAAATTTGATTAGCATAAAAGAGGTTATAGTGAGCAAACTTTAAAAGATAGATATATGCTGTTGTAGAATTTTTTTTAGAACGTTTATAGGTGAATAATTCTGTCATACATAATTTTTGGGATACTTTAACCGTTTATGCTGGGCACTCAGTGGAAATTCTCAAAAAGAGTCCAATCCGATTTTGAAACATTCTTCATTTGTGCACCGTTCCTATTAGCGATAGCGTGATGATATATGGCTTATAGCCTAATTGATAAATGAGCTATCTAACACTGAAAGAATTTTTCAAATCGGATCAGTAGTTTCTGACATTAGCGTCTTCAAACAAATAAACACTTCACCTTTATAAGTATAGATATAAGTCACGGCAACTTTGAATGAAATCATATTAAATAAAAAAAAAAGTAAGTAGCAGCCCTTTAACGTCCCACTGCTGGGCACAGGCCTCCTCACCCCAAGGAGCGAGGGTTTTTAGAGCATAGAACCACCACGCTGCTCCACTGCGGATTGGCAGGCATAGTACACAACAAGTGCACTCTCTATTCCTTCACTCTCATAGTCCGATGTGACCGGAATCCGACACGACCGGAGAGAGATCAGGCGCAGGACCGACGGCTTAACGTGCTCTCCGAGGCACGGGGGTGGATCACACCGCCAACTTCCAACTTCGGGCAAATATTGAGAAAATCTTAATAGAAAACTCAATATTGGTTTTTGAATTGGCCCGACCTGGGACTCGAACCCAAGACCTCATGTCTATAGTCGAACATGCTAACCACTAGACCAATGAGGCAGTTAGACCAATGAGGCAGTTTAAATAAAAGTGATAATTTATTCTTTATTTTAGCAGGCTGAAAAAGCTTTCTAATAGTCAGTAGTGCATTAGTAACATAGATACCTGTTAAACTAATAGCGATAGACAGGTTGCTAGTTAGATTATTTGTACTTGTTAAGCTTTGTCTGTATATGGAATTGCTGAAGCAATTTATAGACACGAGGTCTATATACCGGATGGTGGTTACGGAGATAATGCTTGGATGGTTCCTCATAACAGATGTAGCCATCATTGCTTGTTACTATAGCGAATATAGGGATATGGGGTCAACTAAGACAATGCCGTATTGTTACTGTTTGGTATATATCCTTATATATTATCGCGATAGACTCAAAACTGCTGAACATATTTGCATACAGTTTTTACCAATAGATACAGTGATTCATGAAGTACATTTTTGTATATAATATATTAAGGTTTTGTTTAAATTGGTTGAAACATATAACTTTTGAATGTGACGGAAAAAATCAAGCCATCCTAGAGCTTTCATCGAAAACCCTGCCCAATCCCTAAAAAATATAACAAAATTATATATGACAGGATAATTTATCTTTTATGGATCTACAAAAAAGTTTATACTAGCATGTATCTATCCCTTAAAAATAAGTCACTATATCACATTAATCATCTAAACAAGGTCACGTACAATGCGCCAATTAGAAAGTTATACAGACGGATACAGTATTGTTCTTTATAGATTTAAATGCGTTATTTACTTTAATAATTTTATGTAGATTCTTATAATCCAATACTTTATGCAGTTGAAATCAATATTTTAGAAGATATACGAGAAATAATGAGCGCACGACGAACAGTTGGCGTCCTCAATTCATACCGAGCTTACAATTAAGTTATCAATGTATATATATGTCGGAGAATAAGCGAGAAAAAGCAGCAGCTGTCATCGTCATTAATGGCCTCCATAATTTCCATACCGTGGGCGTTGATGGGTAATGTTGGTGCAATCAAACACTTTATTAATTAACTCAGATTATAATGTTAAATCACTTAATGTTTCCGATATCAATTAACACAAACTCATTTATAATAATAGCTAGGAACGCAACAGTTTCAATAGTCGACCGCTCTGGTGGACCATCACCCGAGAACGGGAGAGACGTGCGCCGGATTGTCACTTATTGACACTGCCCCACGCTGTTAGACAGATGGCGCCAGCGTTCCACAGACTATCTCACTCCGACGTGTATAAATGTTTGAATTTGTTTTTTTCTTTATTATAATGTACATTAAAAAACTTTATATCTAATCCAAATATTCGAATTCTTTGATCTTATGATACACAAAAAGGCTTTGGGTTTGTTTAGTGTATGATAATATTATAAAGGCAAAGTTAATAATAGCTTATTAACTTCCCACTGCTGGGCAACAAGCTTTCTCGCTCATAGGAGTGCATAGATTCATATATAAAAACAAAAATTCTTTATTCAAGTGAGCTTATACAGCGGTTTTGGATCAAATATAGTATTTTTCCCACTTTCTCCTAAAGTTACCAAGGTTATTTCGCGTCCTGTAGTGAGAAGAACTCATAGGAAACTCAGTTGTGTGTTACTATTCAGCTCATTATTATTACAATATAATTTTTAACTTATTCCTTCGTATCTTCTAAGTAATTTTTCAAATTATAGTTTAATTGCTCAATTAGATTTCCTTCATTTAAATATTTAAACTTATCAATTGATATCTTCGTAAATTCTTCTGGGAGTTTGTTATAGAATTTCATAAGCAACAATTGTATTTCAAAGCTTTTTCCTTCTATAAGAGTAAAATGACGTAAAGGTATTCATTAAAGCTCGCACAGCCATCACGTACGCGACATAATTAAGATGGAAAGTACACTTAAAGCTCCGTTTTCTGTACAAGTTTCTATCGAATTGTTTATGAATCTAATAGAGGACAGAGGATTGTATTTAGAACTAGCTGCTTCACGTATCTTTGCCTACGTTCTAAAGATGTCGTAGGAAAAGCTGATTGAGGCTTAAACAGATAAAAAACCATGGGATTGTATGAATAGCTTAAATCTTACTATACATACATACATAGCATCACGCCTCATTCCCATAGGGGTAAGCAGAGACAACATCCTTCCACTTGCCACGATCCTTGCATATCTCCTTCGCTTCTTTCAATCTCATTAAATCTTTCATACAAGTTCGTCGGTTTAGAGTACTCTTGACCTGGCCGTTATTTAAAATGTCCTGGATTTGGTCCAGGAACGTTCGCCTCGGTCTTCC
>JACTOM010000931.1:7435873-7459712 GCA_015832385.1 Elymnias hypermnestra
GGCGCAGGACCGACGGCTTAACGTGCTCTCCGAGGCACGGGGGTGGATCACACCGCCAACTTCCCAACTTCGGGCAAATATTGAGAAAATCTTAAATAGAAAACTCAATATTGACTTTTTTTTTAATTTTCCCGACCCGGGACTTGAACCCAGGACCTCATGTCTGTAGTCGAGCATGCTAACCACTATACCAATGAGGCAGTCATAAAAAATACATTACTTTAGTAATAATAAACAACAATGAAACACAATTTGACAGCCTCGTTGGCGCAGTGGTGCGAGTATTCGCTTTGCTAGCAGAGGCCCCGGATTCGATCCTCGATATTTAGAAAATTGAATTTTGTAATTTTTGTGAGTCTGGTTTGGTGGGAGGCTTCGGCCCTGGTTAGTTACCACTCTATCAGCAGAAACGTATCGCGAAACAAAGAGATTACCACGCTTCCATCTTAGACAGTATCATCACTTACCATCAGTTGAGATCACAAGTTAGGAATAAAAAAAACAAACAGTTGACGTTCTGGTCAACGAACGCACATTACTGACACCGGTGTGCGTGTAAAAGAAACGACTAAAGGGCCGCACCCGGGCGTTTACCAGTGCGTTCAATGGCGTGGCGGATTTTCGCACTTTTGCCAAATTTTTTCTAGTTTCTTTTACACGCACACCGGTGCCGGCCACCGGATTATGTTTCATTCTTGAATTTTATTTGTAAAATAATATATTTTTCATTTGGCTGTAGTAACATCATCGATTTTCGATGAAACATTTTTAATGAAGATCGATTTTTCCGTCTCATTCTTAATAGTTCATCAAATCTATTTTAACGGGTTGGCAACACTGGAGGTAGGGCAGCAACAAGGCAGGCAACATGAGAGGCTTACTCCACGCTGTCGCTGCGCTCCTGACAGTATTGCTGCTTTTCTTCCAACCAAGAAGCACATTTGCTGCCGTTTGTTATGTCAGTACCATAAAAATTTAACCCTGAGCCCTATCGACTGAACCCAAACAAGGGATATCATTAGGCAGTTATCAAATTATCCATATAGATTTCAGAGTAAGAATTATTCCGTTTAAAAAGTTCCTTGTCAAAGATAAAAATGGCCCTCAAGATATTTCAAAGCTATTGGTCTGATATTCTCAATTTGTCTATATACATGATCACAATCAACAAGCCAATCAGACTTTAAATCGTATCTGTATAATGTTTCTCCATCTCGTTACAATGTTGGAACATTTCTGGAAAGACTTATGGCACCTAGCTGATGTTATAAGGAACAAATTGTGTTACCGATTGAGTTTTTAAAATAAGCAACAGCTGTAGTTGTAACGACTTAGGTTGTTGAGAATATGTAATAGATTAATGGAACTGTGTAGTGTTCTTGTTATTACATTTAAAAGTTTTAACATTTATTAGTGTCATGAGTAACATCACCTGTCTTCATTTTCGGGTGCCGTCTCGTAGCACCTAGTATATTTTTCCATTGAATCGAATTAGTATAATTGATGAACATTTTAATTTATCTCATACAACCCTTATACATTATATTTGAGGTCGCGTTACTCATTTTTAGAATGAGCAAGAACCATCTCTGGCTTACTCACTCGTAAAATTGAGTCAGATGTATTCCATATCTTCAATATGCCTCATCCTAAATGGAATATTATAATATGTGCCTATCCCAGTAGTCTAGACTACGGCAATTTAGAGAATAGGTAAGTAGCAGCCCATTAACGTCCCATTGCTGAGCACAGGCGTCCTTACTCATATGAGAGAGGGATTTTAGAGCATAGACTCATCACGCTGCTCCACTGCGGGCATAGTACACAAGGTCACTCTACTCCTTCACCAGGATCTCATGTTATATATTCATAAACGCTTAACCAGTACGGAGCGTTGTTCAAAAATTGATGCTTCCATAGACCGGTCTAGGAAGAGTTTTTGTGAGGAAACCTGCCTTTGACACTGACTTATACCCTCATATAATTACAGCGCAAACAAGTGATAGCGCGATGCAAAGTACGAGTAGCGCCATCTAGTTTCACGTTGAGTAAATTGTATCAGACTTTAATATCCTCCTTGATAGCCGGGTAAGGCCCACAAGGTTAAGAAGAATCCAGGTTTTTAATATACTCTTAGGTTTTGGGATTTTTATTCAAGTCTAGTGTTAGTGTTATATTATTATTATTTGAGATGTTTAGTTAACTATTGAGGAAGTATCAGTGGTTTTTCTATTGTATTTTATAATAAGAGTGTCAATTGAGTATTATGAAAGTATCGGTGTAATGTTTAATAAGATGGTGTATTGACTTATTTTTGAATGATTGCACCAATTGGCGGCAAACATGTGAAAAGTTATAAAAGGTTATGTAATTGTAGAATTCAGTTCAGTTATCAATTTTTATCAACGTCAGCTACCAGTTCTTGTTTTTTAAGTAAGCTGTGTTAGTAAATTGGGCTGCTCTGCGATACAAAGCTAAGTGTATTTGTCTAATAACCTTATCTCATGTCTAATGTGTCATAATGATAATTGTGTTCCTTGTGTTTTATATTTAATGTTGTTGGATATTGATGATGCAATTGTATTTCTATGTTAATAATCACATGAATAGAAAAGAGTAACTATTGAGTTTCTTCACTAGCTTTCCCTCTCGGGAACATAATAACTTTTGTAGTGAGCTAACCTTAAAAGAGAAACATATAGTAGTGTAGAGGACTACATATGATTTTTGGAGGAAACCAACCCGATTTAGAAACATCCTTAATTGTTGCACCGCTCTTATTCCTCTTAGCGTGATGCTATATAGCTTAGAGCCTTATCGATAAATGGGCTATCTAACACTGAAAGAATTTTTCAAATCCGATAGTTCTTCAGATTAAAGCGTTCAAGTAAACAAACTCTTCAACTTTATGGTATTGCAAAACATGAGTCATTGTCACGTTTGACCTGATCCGAGCTTTCAATCGAGAGCATGGTTCAAGCGATAGAGAGGCACGATCAATCTGGTTCCAGCGTATATTCCAATAACAATTTTTCTTTAATGTTTTCCTAAGACACGTCCAAACCTTAAATTTGAGTGTAGAAAAAATATTTATTATAAATTATATGAGCCACTTTGTTATAGAGTTAGGAAGATCATATGAGTTAGTGAGTGAGTTTAGCGATCTAAAACCATATTTGTATTGCCTTTCTAACCACGAAAGTTTGACGATACTAAAGTATTGTAAAAGCTTTGATTTCATTCTCTACTCATCTATTTACAACCCGTCTCCCGGATATTTCCGATTCGCGATTGTATTCGAATACCAAATAAGACTTTTTTTTCGTTAATTCATTAAAATACGGAAGATCAACCTGCTCTGAAGATCGACAGGATAATTTTCCCCAACATTACGCACGCAATGAGGAGTCCCGTACAATACGACCACGGGATGCCCCATTAATTCATACAAGCGACGTGCATTAGATATGGGGGAGATTACACTGATGATCATCCAAACCGTACCGATAACAAGAAAAGAACGTGATTATTCAAATGTAAAGATATACCATTAAAACTGTTTCCAAAATATAAATAATAATTCACAAACACCCCAGCGATATATCTTTATGTTGCTGGAGAGCATAATTGGTGTAATGCTTGCCAGTGAAGTTAGGTTGAAGAAAATCATCTCGCTGAAGGAGGAAAATGAGGCTTAGGGCAAGTAGCTAATACTCTTTCTGACCGTCGGAGGATTAGTCTCCCAGTGGTGGCAGAAGATGCATAAATGCGCTTCATACTCCACCCCATTGGATTGTAGGTCCTCATAGTCGGTTTCATTCGGGTTTCACTGGATTTCACTGGATTGGAATGCAATTGGGGAACATCTAGTGATTTCACTCATGGACAACAAGTGATTCTCTAGATTTTAGTGACCTTTCTGTTGTAGCCAGGGACTCTCACACTCCTGGACGTAGATGCATAATTTGGGGGTGGTATGCTTGGTGAGCCAGATTGGAGTACACTTGCCTTCTTCTGTGAAGCTTTAAGAAGGAGAAAGAGTAGTTAGAGAGATAAAGGGAAAGAACGTTTGGTGTTCTTCCCTCCCACCGGTCGTAGAAGGGTTACCAGATGACGCAATTTTGCTAATCTGCTCCCCATTTCTTAAAACTTTCGGATCCGGAGCGCCAGATCTGAATGCTGTAGCGAGCATCAAGTGTCTTCTACTCGAATCTAAAGGATTCCGCTGAGTTTAAGTGCATATTTTTTGGTAGCAGCGTGTCCCACTTCTGAATGGAGCCTTATATTCCATTCAGCGTAAGTAAACGCATTTCTGCCGATGTAGCCAGCGACTCAATGAAAGAGGTTTAGTCAATCCGACGTGTTTTAATAGGACTTAAGTTGGTACGTCTTCATAGTCGTGTTCATCAAGGTCACTAGATTTGAATGCTATTGCAGAACCTTTAGTGATCTCACTCATAGATAAAAAGGGATATGCTGGGCTTTAGTGGGTTTTCTAATTTAGTAATACTCTTTGACTTTGAAGGTGCAATGCTTGGTGAGCCAGATTGGGCAAGTGCTCTTCTTTTGTGAAGCTTTCAGAAGGAGAATGAGGCATTAGAGAGACAAAGGTAGAGAGCGGTTGGTGTTTTTTTCTCCAGCCGGTCGAGGAAGGGTTACCAGAAGACGCAATTTTGCCAATCTGCTCCCCATTTCTTGAACCTTTGAGCCGATTTCATCCGGAGCGCCGGATCTGAATGCTGCAGCGAACATCAGGTGCCTAACACTGGAAATTAGAGAATTCCGCAGAGTTTAAGTGGATATTTTTGGGTAGTATCGTGTTTCACTCCTGGACGGAGCCCTATACTCCATCCAGCGTAAGTAAAAGCATTTGCCAATAATAAAAAAATATCAGTACACCAAAATATGACTACAATTTATTAATTTAATACCGTCTAATCTGTCATGCGGTCTACCAAGGTGACGGGCTTAATTGCTAACCGATCAGTCACTTCCATAATAAATAACTGTGAGTTTATTGCTGTTAAGCCTAAAGTTTGTGTCGAATTGATTTAGAAAATGGAGTATTCATTTATCTTTTGAAATTTGCTTTTAATTGTTCCGTAATGGATTTACTTTGGTTTTGTTTTAGCATTGGATCAGTGTCTATTTTAGTTTTGACCTCGTTTGCAATTCATTAGAGCACCCTCGTTTTATCATCAATGGATTAAATTTACTCGTATTTTTTTACTGCGAAATTCATTGTTGCGAAGGGTTGGATAATTTTGATTCCGGTTGCTTCTTTTTCTACTTCAACTTTAACTACATGTTGTATCCGTTTTAGGGCAGAACTACTTCAAGATGCCCTAAGAGGTAAATTATCACTTACCAGGCCACCTATCTTAACGTCAAAAAAAAATGTTATAAAAGATTTTATTAGAAAATGGTTGTCTTTAATACAAATTATAGGCAAATACCATAAAATACTAGCCTTAGTTTGATATGGGTTATTCTCAGAACTAGATGGAAACGAACTATTAGTTTAAACTCGTTGATTAAATAAACTAGTCGCAAATTGTTCCTCGAATAAAGTGAAATTTTTTCATTCTTTAGACAAGGATTTCTATGCAGATTAGCTTTTATTTCATACAAAATATGGTCCTTCGAGCCGGATGCGGGATACACGAACCATTTTTACTCAAGGTTATTAAGTCATTCTTCCCATTTTCGGTTTTAAATTGAAAAAAATATGTATCTAAATGGACTACTGTTATTTTGATCCCACACAACAGAAATTCCGTAAAGGTTTCACAAGAGTTCCATTATGATTGTTAAATAGCATGAAAGCCTGTTTGAAAAATCTTGAAAAATAGGTCAAAATTGCCAACAGAAATCTGCCATTCATGGCATAATATTTTTCGTATCTGAAATAGATGATTGACATCGAGGCCACTCGTAATCTGCGATGTGATTAATATGCCTCTATTGTTATACTCGGCGTAACCTTCAGCTAACTGAATCATTCCAGTATAAATTATTACTCTGAGGGAATTTATGACTATACTTCCTTCTGCCTGCTACTTCGACCGTATCAGATAGGTAAATGTATACTTTCAAGTCAAAATATCTTTATTGAAGTAGGCATATTACAGCACTTTTGAATCGTCAAATAATTTTTTTTTTCTTTTCTTTTCCACACTCTAATTCTAATGTACGTCTGATGATGATACTCCAGAACGACTTAAAATCTAAAGTTACTAGGGTTCCTTCGCGCCCTGATCCGAGAAGAGCCCACAAAAAACTCAGACGGGTGTTTTGTTTTTTGTTATCATCATCATTACAATATCATGTTAGTTTAATATATTTTAGATTTATAAAGACTATTAAGACTTATTAATTATAGAATTATTAAGACTGCCTCATTGGTCTAGTGGTTAGCATGTTCGACTACAGACATGGTCCTGGGTTCGAGTCCTGGGTCGGGCCAATTCAAAAATCAATATTGAGTTTTCTGTTAAGATTTTCTCAATATTTGCCCGAAGTTGGGAAGTTGGCGGTGTGATCCACCCCCGTGCCTCGGAGAGCACGTTAAGCCGTCGGTCCTGCGCCTNNNTGATTCTAATATACATCTGATGATGGTACTCAAGATCGGCTTAAAATCTAAAGTTACGAGGGTTCCTTCGCGCCCTGATCCGAGAAGAACCCACAACAAACTCAGTCGGGTAATTTTTTTTTACCATCATCATTACAATAACAAATTAGTTTACTATATTTTAATTAAAATTAGAGCAATTCGTTCACTCCCAGGCGTTTCTATCGTCTAGGTAATCTTGCAACTTATAATACGATTTTTCTATCAACTTTCTTTTAACAAAGACTTTGAATTTATTAATTGACATCTTTAGAACGTCTTGTGGGAGTTTATTATAGAAACGTATACAGTTACCCTTAAATGAGTTGTTAATCTTATGCAGCCTACTAGAATTAATAACAAGTTTGTTTTGGTTTCGTAAGTTATATGATGTACATTCACTGTTTTTATTAAAAGAGTCAATGTCTTGTGGGAATTTATTATAGAAACGTATACAGTTACCCTTAAGTGGAGTTGTTAATTTTATGCAACCTACTAGAATTTACAACAAGTTTGTTTTTGTTTGGTAAGTTATATACGTATCGTATCGTACTTTATTGAACACCGCAAAAAAAGAAAAATACACTAAATTAACATTGACTAGATTTAGTATTCAATTGTGTAGTCTTATCGCTAAATAGCGATCGCTTCTGATAGAGAAGGGAAAGAAGGTATGCGGTGTTAATAAATAAATGGACATACATATATTACAAAGAAAAGTAGTATTATACTCGTATAACCGTTTGAGTGTCCGTCGGTGTTTTTGTGCAAACTCAGTAATCTGTCCTCGCTTGGTTAATGGAAATATTCATGAAAGACTACCAAATGTTATGATTTTTATGTTTGCTAATAGTTAAACTATACAATGTTATTTTCTTTATATTAAATTAAGACTCTTGTGTAGCGTCACGTTGCGCTTAAACTTGAGATAGTGAAAAAGGGCAATCTTGTATTTATAGGCTCGTATATTATAAATTGAAACTTACCTCAAAGGTTTTCATTGTTATACACATCATATATATAATCAAAAACATAAAACAAAACAAAAACCTAAACGAACTTCGACGCGACACACGTACCGTTAGTAACGGTCACTTTATAACTTACTTATTTTTAGTTTTTTCTATTCTCTGATGTTATCTCTCCGCATATTGTGTTTCGGCAGTTACCAAGAAGCGAAAAAGATAGTACACAATATGATTTTAAAAGAAAGAGATGCTTATATTATCAGAGTTGAGACAGCACTATGGTATCATGTCAACTAGTAGTTGACGCGGGAAATCGAACGGATATTCAGAGATAACTAATTTATAAATGTTGTAGCAACAAAGTTCTCTCAAAATACTTAAAATTAGTTATAGATTATTTAAAGGTTTAACAACCACTTCGATATATTATCTTTACAAACACTTTTCATCCCCATTTATAAGTAGCTAGCTATATGTTTGTTATAATTAGTTATTTAGACAATCAATCTGTTCACAATTGCTTTCACATTTATAATATTAGTAAGTATTGTTGTTTTACACCCTTGAACGTAAAACTTTTACTAATTTTGAATGCCATATTTATTTATATCGAATCAAAAGCCTATCTAATAAGTTTTCAGCTTCT
This sequence comes from Elymnias hypermnestra, assembly GCA_015832385.1. Lineage (NCBI taxonomy): Eukaryota > Metazoa > Arthropoda > Insecta > Lepidoptera > Nymphalidae > Elymnias > Elymnias hypermnestra. The sequence continues at coordinate 7,444,098 of JACTOM010000931.1, forward strand.
AGCTCTAAATATGTCGACACCACAGTTTCTTATAACCCTTTTTTCGCATTAAAAAGTAGCCTATGTCCTTTCCCAGGCTCTAGACTATCTGTGTACCAAATTTCATTTAAATCGGTACAATAGTTTTAGTGTGAAAGCGCGACAGATAGACGGAGTTACTTTGTTTGCTACTAACTATATATGCAACTATACCCAACATAATTAACCCTCTTTATCTTACCCCCACCCCCCTCGACTGCCTCATTGGTCTAGTGGTTAGCATGTTCGACTACAGACATGAGGTCCCGGGTTCGAGTCCCGGGTCGGGCCAATTCGAAATGGATATTGAGTTTTCTATTAAGATTTTCTCAATATTTGCCCGAAGTTGGGAAGTTGGCGGTGTGATCCACCCCCGTGCCTCGGAGAGCACGTTAAGCTGTCGATCCTGCGCCTGATCTCTCTCCGGTCGTGTCGGATTCCCGTCACATCGGACTATGAGAGTAAAGGAATAGAGAGTGCGCTTGTTGTGTACTATGCCTGCCAATCCGCAGTGGAGCAGCGTGTGGGTCTATGCTCTAAAAACCCTCACTCCTTGGAGTGAGGAGGCCTGTGCCCAGCAGTGGAACGTTAATGGGCTGCTACTTACTTACTTTTTACTTTATCTTACCCCTCGCAATTTTTTCGCAAGAATATCTTTTGTACAACAAAGTACAGCATTTAATCTATCTAAATATCAAAATTCATCATAATCGATTCTAAGGTTTAGACGTAAAAGCGTAATAAACTTTCGCATTTATAATATTAAAGTTGAGGATGAATGGTTGCATTTACATTATAATAGTGTGAAATCTACTGAAGCTAGCACTAAATTGGGTTCAATATCGCTTTAAATAAGATTAAAGTCTCCTACGTCTAACAACAAGGGAAAATATACTCTACGCTCTGTATTATAAGGTGCTATATTCGTTGTTTGTACGTAGGTTGAAGGTACAAATGTTCTAACTCCGAGGAGTTGTCAGCTTGATTTAGCGAGGGTAGGCAAAATGAAAAATTGTTGTATGGGGCCACAAATCATATGGACGCCTATTGGTGCACTCAACGGTAGGTGAAAATTTAGTGCTGGGAGTCAAAGGATATGAGGTGCTTTACAGAGATTTATCATTTTTCACTCTATGTGGAGCTACTGGCAACTTCGTCGACGAGGGAAACGATAAAAAAGCGTGCACCCTGTGAATATATGACTTTAAAACGATTCAACGCACATATAATACAAAAGTCATAAAGTTTTACATACAGGTGACGTTACTGTGACCTAATTATGTGATCATTGCATTTACGGACATCACACATAATAATTACCGTTTTTAAAATGACTTTACACGCAGGTCATACAAAGGTCATAAACTTTTATATTTTACCGTCAGAGTGACTTAATTAAGTCATCGCTGAATTCACATACATTATACTTGACAATTACAGAATATTTATTAATAAAAAAGCTCCCTAACAAGCCATATTGTAATTTAAAACATAACTTATTAATTTTAACTATTTGTTTGAAAATTATTAAAGAAATAAATAAATAGGGCTGTCATAATAAAAGGTCGATAACCAAACTAATATATTCTTTACTTCCAGTAAACTCTTTTTGTCAATGACTCTACCACCGGTTCACAACCTACAGACTAGATGGAGAAGTTTCCGACAAGAAACTCCATAGTGTTTTACTCTTTTGTTAAAGTAAAATACATCATCAACATCCATTATCATTAAATATAAAAACAAATATCACATAATTATCATTATTACATTTAAAAAGACATGAGTTTTAATTTAAAGAAACACTTAGCTTTGTATCGCAGGTCAGCCCTTTTTCTGACACCACTAACTTAAAATACAATAATTCGTAGCTAAAGTTAGACTATTTATACATGAGAAACTACCATTGCCCGTTACTATGTAATAGTTACTATTAATATAATTTAAGTAATTCTAATCGTCTAAATGATAATATCCCAAATTGGCATTATTTACAATGTTCACTAATTCACCAATGGGAACTATATTCTTTCCATTCTTTCCAAGAATACGATTTAGTCAAATGACGAACCGTATCCTTAATTTAAAATGTTATTCTAATTAAATTATCAAATCAAATCAAAATATCTTTATTCAAGTAGGCATATTACAGCACTTTTGAATCGTCAAATTTTTGTTTTTTCTTTTCCTTTCCACACTCTAATTCTAATGCACGTCTGATGATGATACTCCAGAACGACTTTAAATCTAAAGTTACGAGGGTATTTTATATATACTAACAGGTGCATATGACGTAACGGTGACTTAAGTATGTTATCACTTCATTTATGGACATTATACGTAATAAATTCAAAACCATTATTAATAAAATCTAATTGATGTGCCACATTATGATTTCAGGGACAAGTGAGACGATGAAATAGCGTATACCATGTATATAAAATGGCGTTATACATAGGTCATACAAAGGTCATAATGTATGACGTAGAGATTATGTAACGGTATTTAAGTATATGCAGACGTATTTATGCATTAAGCTAGCATTTTATGTAGTGTACAACGGATATTCCTTATATAATAGAAGGTTTAAAGGTTCTAGCGCCTCTGTATTTGGATTAGCCCAATATTTGTACAGGATCTGTTTGACACGCGTTGCTCCTTACCCTTCGCACGGCCAATTTGACGATATCATGGCTGAGAAATGGCAATTTACTTGACGTGAAATCATTTAATTCTATTTACGAAAAAAGAAACTTCTGTTACCTACATTAGGTTATTGTTGAACCCTATGATTCGGATGTCCTCTTTCAGAGCAGGGCATGAAGGAACTGTCGAATCATTAGATTAAATATCAAAGTTGTACTTTGAATATAATATGTGGAAAACCTTACATCTAACCGTTAAATAGTGCTATAAAGGCCTTTTTATGCGAAATGCTATTGCGTACCCTTGCACCTTGGGACAGGCAGGGAGTGTGAAACTCACTGGTTGAACCATAATACCCACTAAAACCCAGCAGCACCTTCCACCTGCGAAGACGTTGTCAAAAGTTTATTCTCTGTGATAAGCCAGGTTGTGACCTCTAAAAGAGTTCAATGCTTTTCACACTCTCCATTGCCAATTTCAATGAGATGATAACCTCGTAGAAGAATGCATCTGGACTTCATCCTGTATCACTGCCAAGCAGTGCACCTGTCATACTTAGTAGTCATCCGGGGTTTTTCACAACCAAGATTTGTGAGGTATGGGCCTCGAGGTACTGCCACCATGCCCGGGTAAATTTAAAGGGTCCGTTGTCTGACCATCCAGGTCATTCCGAGTGTTGGTTAAATCCGGTTTCTGCCACTACACCTAATGGTAGTGATTGCAGGAGCTTACGAGGCAAGGAACACAGTGCCTTCAGATCAAGGACGCTGGCTAGCAATGCAGTGGAGGTGTGTATGCGGGGACTTATCCGCATGGAGGAACATGCTCCTCGCCAACTGCTGAGCAAACACCAGCTTCACGATAGGCGTCTTTGTGTCACGGTGGATGACATCATTTCTGACGGACCTATGAGCTTCTACTATTAGGCATTTATTCTGCTGGGTCTGCTGCCTTCTCCTCTTGTACTCTGAGCAGAAAGAGTGCCAGGCAGGAGCCGCATACATATCAACATCTGCACTAATGGCAAATAGTTGACTTCTCTCGACACAGTGCTGCAATAGCTTATTTATTATGAATAAATTAGTATTTTGTCGTAAGATTATAATCAAGCGTTAAAATGTAAACAATAAACTCGAAATTCTACGCAATATACCTGATATTAAATATTCTTTTTAATTAGTTATATTTTATAAGAAATTTCGATAAAGTTTTTCGTTGAGATATTTGGGAATACCTTGGAGCGCTTTGAAGACTCATTCGAGTGTTATTGGGGAATTATGAATAACTTTGATCCGGCGATGTTTTGTGAAGTTCCATGATTGGCTATTAATTATTTTCTTATAAAGGACACGACGGTGAAAAATATAAATAGAAAATTAATCGGATTTAATTTGCTTTAAGAATTTTAGGAACTTTGCTATCGTCTGTTATTTCTCCCTCTATATATAGCATTATAGCCATGTGATGGCAGTATGGCAGCGCCCTTGACCTATTTCAGCCGATTGATTTGAAATTTTACACAGGCACTCCTGTCGCAATGTACACGCTTACTAACAACGGGCTCCCACTTCACATGGGATCGGCATATATAAGCGAAAAACGATCACTTATCAAAACTTTTGACCTATTTGAATTAAAATTCGGCAAAGTTCCTTTCGTACTCACTAAGACTTCCCCTTATTCTCACAGGAGGGGGCACTACGCAAGAGAGACTGTGGGAAACAGCAAATCTATATTTATATATCCAGGTATCCATTGACTTATCACGATATCTCTGGAACCGTAAGGCGTAGAGATTTGAAATTTGGTAGGAATATTCCTTTTGCCGAGTAGAAACCAATTAAGAATAGATTTTACGAAATTCTACCAATAAAGGGGGTTGCGGGGATGTTAGTTAAAAGAAAATTCAAACACATTTATAAACTATGAAAATAATGACAGTTCACGGCGTATATATATTAGAAAACTTGTTATATGTTCATAAAAATATTGACTCTTTTACGAAAAAGTTGACAAGTCATTCAAGGGTAACTGTATACGTTTCTATAACAAACTCCCAGGAGAAGTTACAATGATGTCTATCAGGAAATTTAAATCTTTCATTAAAGGAAAGCTAATAGAGAAATCATCAAAAACCGTGGGAGTGAATGAATTGCTCTATATACATCTTGATATAGAATAAATTTAAAACATATATTGTAATGATGATGACATAAAAAAACGTACTCCCGACTGAGTTTGTTGTGGGTTCTTCTCAGATCAGGGCGCGAAGGAACCCTCGTAACTTTAGATTGTAAGCCGTTCTTTAATGTTATCATCAGTCATTCATTTAAATTCATAAGTGCTGTAATAGGCCTACTTGAATAAAGATATTTTGACTTTGACTATATTTTTTATGGTATATGGTTTTATGGTAATATAAATGAAATTTGTTAAACCGATAATATGGAGTATGAGCTATAAGCTCTTTTCAGTAAATACACAGCAAATAGCTCATTGAAGTATTTATATGTTTCTTATTTGTAAAACAATTTGCCTAAATTAATGAAGATGGTACCAAAAAAAAAAACATTCCACGCGAGTTCAGCTATTATTACATAAATTATCGCTGTTGACTGCCTTATTGGCCACCTTGTTTCGGTTTCAGACATGAGGGCCTTGGATTGACTTGAGAAATTAAGTTTTCTCTTAAGAAATTCTCAATATTTGCCCTGTGTTGTGTAAATATCAATGTGCTCCACTCCCATGACTCGGGGACCATGTTAAGCAAGCTGTCATACGCCTGATCGTCTCGTATTTGAAGGAATAGAGACTACACTTGTGTACAATCCCTGCCAATCCACAGTGGAGCAATGTTTGGGCTATGCTCTTAAAACTCTCTTTCCTATAAGTAAAAAGGTCTTTGCTCAGCTGTGGGTCTACTCACCTTATCGCTGTTGTAAATGATCACCATTGTTCAGTTGCATCCTACAGCAAAATATTCTATGTGTGATTACAATTTACCCATAGCTTAAATGAAGTTGAGGGCAACTGCTTGTATTTGGGGACCATTATACATAATTACAACATTCTTGGAAGTGATTCCTTATAATTAAATCATGATGGCAGGGCTCCGTAACGTAATCAATTTTGGGCTAACAAACTTTACACGACCCATCGCCTGTACCTTCCATATAAGACATTTTCACCAACACCCACAAACTTACCTAAACCTATCATAAAACCTCTATAACATTAGGGATAAAGTTGTAAATCGCGTAGCTTGACATTAAAGTAAGTTGGTCGGGTAAATAGAGCGTTTTTCCCACTATCAGCGGGAACATTCGATTTCTTGGTATTTGATAAGATCAGTTTGGGGTTGCGTTGATATTTTCCATTTGATACATATATCGCTGTGATAGAACAGTGACACAATTCAGAAGAGCCCATCTTACTAGAGATTCGTTTGAAAATCAAACGGACTGTTTAAATGAAAAGGTATATAAAAATACAGGAATGTTGGTGCCAACACTTATGTATGGTAGTGAAAGTTGGGTATGGCAGAAGAATCACAAAAGTAAAATAAATGCGGTAGAGATGAGAGCGTTGAGAAGCATGAGTGGATTAAAACTGAGTGACAGAGTGAGAAATAGTGTGATAAGAGAACGTTGTGGTATAAAAGAAGACGTAGTGACTAAAATTGAGAAAGGTATGCTTAGATGGTTTGGGCATGTAGAGAGAATGAATGAAAGGAGACTGACAAAAAGGATTTATGAGTCAAGAGTGAATAAGAAAGTTTCCAACTTTCTTATTCACTCTTAACAAGGCGAACGTTGCTGGACCAAATCCAGGACATTTTAAACAAGGACCAGGTCAAAAGTACTCTAAACCGACGAAGTTGTATAAAAGGTTTAATGAGAATGAAAGAAGCGAAGGAGATATGCAAGGGTCATTGAAATGAGGCGTGTATTACATATGAAGACCAACGCTTAGAAGACTTGGATACAAAAAGCTGTTGCTGAGAAAAACTTGCCCAAAAATATCTTATATTTACACTTATTATAATCAGGAATTTTAAGGCTTAACTTGGCTTTTCAAGCCATTATGGATCATACAATTAATATTAGTCAGGTTTGCCGTTGAGGGGATCGTCATTGAGGACATCATCGTCGTCGTCATCATCATCATTTTATACGATTATAATAATATATTTTAGATTCCGCTACAGGTGACATGTACTCCTAAAACACGTTTCTCATGAGATGACACCGTTTAAAAGAAAGAACTTTACAAAGTTAAATTTACATTAATATTATACCCGGGATCGAACCCGCAACCTTATACCACCGCTTCACACATAATTCACCTTTCAAATATTGCAATACAGCAACAAACGCAAGGTCATTGGCTTTTGATTACAGACAGTGACAGTAAAAATCACACTCTTACTGTAAGCTGTTGAGGAGTTCCATTAATCTTCATATTTAACTACAACTAGAACTTGACCATACAGATGTTACGGTAGGCAACTCAAATAACTGGATAGCCTATAGAAGATTCTGTCGAGTATCGTTCATTTGCTCCTAAGAATTGAAGAGTTTCGTCACTTTGTCACGGATTCCATCATCAGAAGCTAACCAAACTATCACAAAACAACCCTGGAAGTATATCCTTTCCAATAAACGAATCATCGAAATCGGTTGGCGTGATCTTGAGTTATTCATCCATTTGTCGCGCACATGCTTACGCAAATTTAAGACTTATCCGGTTTTGTCATGGATGCCATTATCAGAAGTGGTTTAAAAAAAATTGCACCACCTTTCATTTAAAAAAAATCATCAAGATCGGTCCACCCAGTCGGGAGATACGAGGTAACAAATATAAAAAAAAAATACAGACGAATTGATAACCTCCTTTTTTTGAAGTCGGTTGAAAATGAAAAAGAAAAGAACCGCCTTTAAAACAAACTTACAATTATATTAATATGCTCTAAAAAGTAAGAAATAATTGCGTATTATTTTATAGTGTTCTTCGTATTGTTATATTCGGAGTCGGTGTCAGCCAAGGAAGATGTTCCCCGGGTGTCCACTTGGCAGCTCCCGCGTCTCTCCCACCTATAGCTATATATGTAGGTACCTAGTTCGTTTTGAAGGCGGTTCTTTTTTTGTTAAAATTATATTTATTTAAAGTCGGTTAAAAAAATGAACTTCACGGTAATAAACTTCAAGGACGTATTTCTCTAATTCTGTGAATCACTGACTGACATCAGTTTTTACCTTTACTATACCTTTTGTATTTATCTTTGTACACAAGATACAGTATACAAACAACTCCAACCGGGGATAACATAAAACAAATGCTGTAATGGCCCTGAGAGATGCATTACTCGGAACACGCAAATCACAAGACAGGCGTAGGAAACGTTTTAGCTAAAACGCGTAAACATTTCTGTATATTTGTGGCCAAGAAAAGTGTAGCATCTTGTACTTTATTCGACAACTACCTTTTCCTATGGTTTTAAAAATGTAATTTCCCATCGTGTGACTTGAGTTTAGAACAAGTTTAGATAGGCATTTAGATATTTTTATAATTTAGATGATTAAATCACCATATCTGCTTTTGGTACAGGTGCTTACCAGTCATGGTTTGCTTCGGTAAATACCTGTATCAAACTGTTGTCTGTGTGCCGTCGGCCAGCTGTTACGAGTGTGGTGCCTCGTTAGATACAGCTTACCACACGGTGGCTGAATGTCCCGCCTGGGGTTCTCAGCGACTCATTATGACGTCGCTGATCGGCACAAACCTCTCACTAGCTAATATTATAGATGTAATGCTCATCAGTGAGCAGGCCTGGAGAGCGGTTGCCTCCTTTTGCGAGACTGCCATCTCGCTTAAGGAGGCACGACAAAGGGAGAGGGTGAATGCCGCTGAGACACTCCGGCCCTGACGAAGGGGAGTAGGAAACAGGAGGCGGAGGTTCATGCAACTCCTCCCCCTGTAGAATATCTGTGAGCCGAATACAACCGAGGGGTCAGAGAGAAATGCCTCAACGAGCCTCTGGCTCCCCACTCATGGTTGACGAGGGTCCCGCTGGGTTTTAGTGGGTATTGCGAGTTCTTCCCCCTCGCCGATTCCCACACTCCCGACCCCACAGTCGGGGTGCGTAAATGCATTTCCCAGCGTCAAAAAAAAAACCATATCTGCTTATATTATTTTATTAACCGTGCTACTAAAACGCTTGGTTTTATTCTTCATGTAACCCAACCTTTTACGGATGTAAAGTGTCTTAAACTTTTGCACTGTGCACTTGTCCGCAGTACGGAATATTGTAGCTGTATTTGGAACCCTGCTGTTAAATATCAGAAACAAAGTATAGAAAAATTACAATCATAGTTTTTGAAACATCTTAATTTCCGCTCACATTATAAAGTAGATATGTATTCAAATTATTCCCAACTTTGTGTCGTTCATAATCTATTGTCTCTTGAAAGAAGGAGATCACTTTTAGACATGCTGTTTCTGTATGGATGCTGCCATGGTCAATATGACAGCATCGAATTAACATCTAACATTCTCCGGTTTCACACACTTAAACTTAGAACGCGCCATACACTTTTTTACTTCACATTGTCAAACAATTCCATAATTTGCCGCATTCAAAGAAATTATAACGAAACTTACTCTGACGTCGATATCTTCCACGGCAACAAACTATAATTAAAAAAAAATTAATAAAATTAATGAATTTAAATAGTAAGAAGGTAGCTTGTATTTGACTCCAGATACACACACACACACTTACACACACACACACATTCATAGACAGACTTACACCCACGCGCAATCTCTCTGGCGCTTATTAGTCCAATAAACAAATGTGAAATCCTTAATTGGCCTTAAGTTAATTTAATTAGATTATGTATGTAAAATAAATAAATATTGCTGAGAATCATGATTATCCTGACGAAGCAGGTTTTAGCATCTTTGCCAATCGTTAGCCTGACTGGCTTTAGGATCCAGCTGTTTAGGACTTCGACGTCTGTGTCTATTTTCTTCTATTTATCAATCTAGATCATCGATTTTTGTTTTATTTCAAGAGATCCTAAAACATAACGCTTAAACAAACACATCATTAGTACAAAGGCTAGTGGAGTAATAAATTAATTACCTTTGAAACAGTCTTACAAAATTAGGATTTTGTACATGACTATTTAATGTAAGGGTAGTCGTTACATACTTGTATATATATGTCGGAGGGCAGATGTCTGTGGAACGTTGGCGCCATCTATCGGCGTGGACAGAGTCAATGGTGGCAGTCCGGCAGGAGTCACTCGGCAGTTGTCGAGTAGCGCTCGACTGGAGCAGTCAACTGTTGAAACTGTCGCGTTTCTAGCTATTAGTATTAATGAGTTTGTGTAAATCGATGTCGGGAACATTAAGGGATTAAATTTTATAAACAGAGTTAATTAATAAAGTGTTTGATTGTACCAAAAATACCCATGAACGCCCACAGAATAAGAAATTAAATAATGGATCCAATTAACAACGATGTCGGCGGAGAACCCTACGCCCCTGTGCTTTATGCTTCTCGGTTCTCTCTTATTCTCCGACTATATACTAGCTGTTTTCAATGGTGTCATTCGTGAAGTTCATTATCCCGTGAAGATATGTGTAAATTCGTTATTTATCTGGCCAAATTTTCAATCTAATCATTATTCATCTGAAGATTCGAATCAACCTGAAAATATCCAAAAAAATTTAACATATTCAGTTCAGTTGTTTAGGGGGTGTTTAGCACATAAGAATTATATATAAGCTTAAAAGTTTGGTTTCGATGTAAAAATACACCAATTAGAGCACTTAATGCTCTACAAAAAAGATCATTATAATGTTTCACTAAGTCTACTCGGTTTAAAAGATATTAGAAGCCAAAGTTCATTTTATCGCGAATTTAATCGTTTTCCACGTTTTTCAGCTGTTTTAATGGTCTTTTGAAGAAACAATTGCTAGAAACTTTACTGTTGTTTGTAATGATGTATGTTTGTAAGAATTTTTGCTCTTTGGGAAGTTATAAAACCCAGTGCTCGTACAATTTGGTGTGAACCACTTTGTAACGACTTCGATGCAAATATATCACATGGACAAAGAGTTTCTAATAGCTGTATGATATACTGATAAGGAAGGAAAATCATTTTTACATAAATCACTAGATAAATCCCCACGTAGTTTCCGATTCCTTGAGAATATGGGGAATATCTACTGATATCTATTTCGTTATGGTATATATTCTGAAATATTAATGCCTTTATAATGACATACATTTGGAACAAACATATCTGTTGGATGGTTAGAGTATTGTAAACGGCATAGTTATACGTTTAGTTTTGGTTCTCTATTAAAACCTTAATTTCTGTGCCCCTTTGGACCTTGACGAAACAACCATTAAAAATAATCGCTGATTCACGAGAAAGTATAGCAAGAACTTAAAAATTAAGTAATTAATGAGAAATATATAAGGACGTACATACATCGCATCACGCCATATTCCCTTGGAGGTAGTCAGAGACCACGTCCTTCCACTTGCCACGATCCTTGCATATCTCCTTCGTTTATTTCATTCTCATTAAACCTTTCATACAAGTTCGTTGTTTTAGATTACTCTTGACCTGCCCCTTATTTAATTGACCTGGATTTGGTCCAAGAACGTTCGCCTTGGTCTTCCCCTTCCAACTTTTACATTTACACTTGACTGATAAATCCTTTTTGTCAGTCTCCTTTCATTCATTCTCTCTACGTGCCCAAACCATCTAAGCGTACCTTTCTCAATTTTAGTCACTACATCTTCTTTTATACCACAACGTTCTCTTATCACACTATTTCTTACTTTCTCGCTCAGTTTCAATCCACTCATACTTAAGGACAACAAGAGTAAAACTAGAAAAAACTGGAAAAGGTGTAAAAATACGGAGAGGATTGAAACAAGGAGATTCTCTATCACTAAAGCTGTTTTTCCAGTTCTTGAAGAAATATTCCGACAACAAAAGTGGGATAATTATGACCTTAGTAAAATTGTCGTAAAAGTTGACCCATTCAAGATTTGCTGATGATTTCATAATTTTTTCTGCCGATCATGCTGTTCTTACCAAGCTCACTGGCTTAGATAGCGTTAGTCGCAGTGTAGGGCTGTATATGAACATAAACAAAACAAAAGCACTGACAAATAGCTAAGAAATACCAATAGTATTGCATGGAAACCAAATAGAGTATGTTCAAGAATAAACTTACCTTGTTCAAGTTATTTCATTAAATAATGAAATGTCAAAAGAAATTCAAGTGAGAATAGGCAACGCAGGTATTGAGCTAGTGAAGAGATATTTAAAAATGAAGATAATCAGCATGTTCTTAAAAAATAAATTAATGTACATCCTGCCCATCTTAATATATGGCTGACTCTTACGAATGAACATATACGCAAACTAGAAATCTGTCAGAGATCGATGGAGAGGAGTATGTTAAGCGTAACGAAACAAGAGAGACTAAGGAGGCACATTCAACAGAAAGAAAACTAAAAGAGATACTAACATTAGTTATACGATACGGAAAACGTAATAGAAGCAGGCCATGCCTTGGGACGACGAACTAAAAACAGCGTCAGGGAGCACATGGTCTTGACTTGCACGAGATAGGAAAAAGTGGAAGAAGTTGGAAGAGGCCTTTGCCAAAATTGGGCAAACAGATACTTAAGGCATTTATAATATTGTTCTTTTAAAAAAACCTTGTAATTAGTATTTGAATAAAAGGCTATTATTATTATTATCATAACTGGACTTTGAAGAAACTTTTACGCGTTGATACAAAATGTTATATAGAGAGTAGATTTCATTTTCTGTAAAAGCAATCAATACAAAATGTATTCTATAATCCATTTCAACTATATAGCAATTTAGGATGAAATATTTTATAGTGGCCATAAATCAACACGAAATAGACATTAAATTTGATATCTGCGTGATATATCTACAATTTAGGTCTGAGAGTGAAATGTTTGATTGATTAGCGAAACGACTGTAATAATATTTTATCTTAATTTGGCTACACGTTTCTACGAAACTTAATTCGTATTGTTAAAGAGTCTCTTTTAACAATAAGTGGGATTATAAGGGTAACTGTCGTCCTTATTATTGACTCGATGTTATTTTTATGCTCCCAATCTTAGGGTAGTTTAAAGAACCAGGCTAAAGTTCGCTTATAATATGAACTGCCCAAATCCAGCCAAAGAAACCACTCTTCCAATAAAAGTAATAGCTAAACTCTGTTTCTTTATACCACGAAACGAGTGTCAACAAACAAACAAAAGATTTTGGAATTTAGATATAAAACATGTAAATCTGCTTATATTGAATGTGTCATTAACATAAAAACGTTTTCCATAAAATAATCCAATAATATCCAAGCCTATTTTAATCCACTAGCCAATATTACAAGTATGTCGTTATTGTATCATGTATTCAATTAACAGCGATAACGTTTTAAATTCAAACTAAAGCCATAAACTACACTTAAATTCGCGGGTAATCAGAAAAATAATAGAAAGACATTGAAATATAACCTCACCTAACCTAACAATTCTGTCGTCTCGAAACATTCTAAAATCTTTTTTAACAAGATGTATTTTTTGTGATATGTAAAACGTAAAATTACACATAGGCCATTGTTGCTTCACAACCTATATTAATCTAAAAAGTATCAACATATATTTCATGCAAATTACCTTATTTTTGGTGGGTATTCAGACAAAGAATAGAAAGATTGGATGTGATGACATTTTGCTTAAGTATTACGTCATCTCTGAACTTTATGGAATGTATATATAAAATATGCTTATGCTAAATCTGCCATTGGATCATAAAAGAGAAGACGAAGCTATTTTAATGTAGCTTATATGACGTTAAATTACATATAGATATGTTTTGTCGCTCGCAAATGCATTTACGCATCAACCCTGATCTGAGATATATATTATTTCCAAACGTTTGACTTAAAAAGGATAATTATTCCCACTTACCGATTAATTCAGAGGTCTATATTTCATTTTTCTAGTTATTTAATATAAAGAAAAAAACCCTGACCTATCAGGAGTGGGGTTCTTGGTGATGAAAGAGATTTCGCAATCCTTACTAAAACCTAGTGAAGTACTCTTCATTTGTAAGTCCTCTTTTTGCACATTTGTTCCTGGTGTTCTAGATGAATTCAACTGAAGATTCAAAGTAGGGGGTAGGCAAACATTTGGCAAGTATCTGTATCCCACTTGTTTCGGCAGTAGATTGACATATAGGCTGTTGTTGTTTCGTAACTTCAATTAATCTAAACAGCACCAACGTCTCTTTCACGCATCCATATTATAAATTAAGGAGCAAAAAGGCCACTTAAATCACCCTATTTTTGCGGGTATACAGAAAAACAATAGAAAGATGGGATGTGTTGACGCATAGCCTAACCCTCTTCGGCTAATTAAAAACCGACCTCCCCGTGACCCAAAGCCTAAATCAGGGCACTCATGAATTGATTCAGACCCCGGTAATGTTTTCCCAGCCCGGAAATTTTATCATGCCTCTACCTAAATAATGACCTACCGTGTACACGCTTTAGCATTTTGGTAATAATTTATCAAGTGGCCCACTAAAAGTGCTGGTGTAAATAAAGGAACTGGTTGTTTCACGTATAAGATGTGTTCTTTTTTAAACAGGACCTTAAATCTGTACTCTTTGAAGAGTTTAGAGCTAATCTCAGAAAATACTCGCTCGATTTGAAAAATTCTTTCAGTGTTAGATAGCCATTTATCGAGAAGGGCTATAAGCTCTATAGCATAACGCTAAAACTAATAGAACTGGTGCACTAATGAAGTATATTTGAAAATCGGGGATATATCCTATTGAAAGCTTCTGATGCGTACGCTGCGAAAACGGTAAAAGTTTCGCAAAAATCATGTACGGCAGAGTTGTTCCCCCTTAAAAGTTCTAAAAAAAAGTCCAGTACAATATATGGCTATCTTTGAAGGTTAGTTCACTATAACCTTTTTTATGCTTACCAGATTTGATCAGTTAATGTAACATATGTATCCAAGTCAGAATTTTGTTAAAAGGCCTTTATTATTAAATGACCGAAATTTTTACCCTTTATGTGTATTGGTATGTAAACGACCTTTGCATAAAGTTTTATTTCCACTGATTTTTTAAAAATGATCACGTTTAGTTTATTTTTATTTATTTATTTTGTTGCTTTCAATATGTACAAGTACAAATGAAGCCCCGTCAGGGCGTTGCAAACATAGCGTATTACAATGATAAATAATTTAAAATAATTATAGTTGAAACATATAGTGCAAGATATTATTACAACAACTCATTTTTAAGAGTGCTTATATTTAATAAATTAATTAATAAATAAATCATATTTTCTAGTTTGTCAAAATTTTCACAATATCATATTAACGAATTATGTGCAATGTCGAATTATATTTTTTATAAGCAATGTCATTAAATTCGTCTCTGCTCCAAAAAATCATTAATTGAATAATAATTTTTCTTTAATAACCATATTTTTAGTTCAATTATGTATTTTTTAGGAGGCAATGTTCTGATATTTTCTGGCAGGTTATTATAAATTTTTATCGCCATTCCATAACAGTTTTTGTCAAAAAGTTTAGTCCTTGATTTCATAAATTGTAATTTACTAAGATCTCTCCGTGCTCCTGCCCCAGTCGTTTTTTGCACAGTATTAAATAAATTTAAGTTAAACTTCACAAACTTTGCAATCTCAAAAATATATAGGCTAGGGAGGGTTAAAATTTTTAACCTTTGAAATGCGGGTTTGCAGGACTCATACGGCGCCATTTTTAGGATAGCTCTTATACATTTTTTTTGAATTATAAAAACCTTATTTATGTCTGTCGAATTCCCCCAAAATATAATC
>JACTOM010000931.1:7459867-7533556 GCA_015832385.1 Elymnias hypermnestra
ATACGCTGTGAAGAGTATTAATGATAGGACAAAAAAATGTTCGACAATATTATAGAATATATCAATATCTACAAAAAACTTCGCGAGACCATATCTCTAACTATTGTAGTTACGTCACTATAACTACTTTTTTACATTTAACAAATTGATAGAAATGCCGATCAAAATCAGACCGGATTATCCATACCAGTTATAATTTTTTATCTAAATAAATATAATATTCAAGACTGTCTCAATACCTGATAATTACTTTTTGAATGATTGAAATCGGATATTCCATTTAAAAGATATCATGAAATTAAAATAAAAATACGTGCCGGCGGCGGCCGCCACGCAGCGCATCGAGCAACTAATTCGACGAGAGAGGGGCAGTGCGGGAGAAGGGGGTGCACCATTATGAACTAGGTTACCTTACGCAGTGGACGCAAGCGACATTGAATATTTCGAGTTTTTTAACACATTTTTATGCTTCACTTAAAAAGTTCAGAGCTACTTAGTTTTAGTATTAGGGATCACACATTTTCATAATATTTGTCAATTCATGGTCGTTTTAATTATCATGCTTATAACTTAAATATCTGTACCTATTTATGTCTACCCGTGCGAAGCCGGGACGGGCCGCTAGTAGTTTATATAATTATGCATAAAAAATATATTTAAATTAATAAAAAACCATATTACACATACTACCATATTTCCGCAAACACATCCTATACGTATTTGTCAACGTGACAGTTATGTCAAACGTCAATAAGGTTACATCAAAAAAGTTTATATTGTCAAAATTACTAAGGAGGTTACATTAAAAACGTTGCTGTGGTGGTTACATTTACCTAAAATTTCTGATGATGGTAATCGTGATCGATCCAGTAAATGATAATAGAACCTTCGTCGTCATCGTCGTCGTCGCTTCAACCGATGGACGTCCACTGCTGGACATAGGTCTCACGTAATGACGTCCACAAGGCCCGAGCTTGCGCCGCCTGCCTCCAGCGGCTACCGGCGATCCTCTTTATGTCGTCGGTCCACCTTGTGGGGGGTCTCCCTACACTGCGCCGTCCGGTGCGGGGTCGCCACTCCAGCACCTTTGGCCCCCAACGTCCATCGGTCCTTCGGACTATGTGCCCCGCCCATTGCCACTTCAGGTTCGCGATTCGCAGGACTATGTCGGTGACTCTGGTTCTACTACGGATCTCTTCATTTCTGATTCGATCACCTAGAGAAACTTCAAGCATTGCCCTCTCTATCGCACGCTGAATGACTTTGAGCTTCCGCATGAGGCCCATAGTCAGCGACCATGTCCCAGAGCCGTAGGTCTTCACTGGCAACACGCTTTGTTCGAAGACTTTGGTCTTCAGGCACTGAGGGTTATCAGACGAAAATATCTGGCGTAACTTCCCGAACGAAGCCCAACCAATAGAACCTTAATAATGTTCAAACTTTTAATTATTTTCGAATTTTGACCACTGGGTACCAGTTAGTATTACTTGTACATATACCAAGTCATATATATCATCTAAAATAAATACGAGACCTAAAAGGGGACCTTTCTTATACACTAAACGCACAGATTTTCCACGCTTTGTGTATATTTTTCCTATAAACGACACCGTTTGAAACGCTCTGGGTCTATTTGTATGGAGCTATGGGCCAACCAGTTTGCGTAGGACGTTAACATACATACATACATAGCATCACGCCTTATTCCCATAGGGGTNAAATAATGGGGAAAGATTGGGCGCACCCTCCGTATAATTCTGTCCTCGACCGTTTTTGTAAACTCTACCCTCACTTATATAATAAAATTTGCTTCATATCTGGGTTAAAGAGGCCGTAAAAAGTTTGTACGTTGGCTTTGATTTCCAAAGTAATTAAATGGGAAAGGGCAAGTTTTTAACATCTTTTGAGCTATCAGAATAGTGGAGAAGGTATTGAAATTGCTTTTATATAGTTGGACTATAGATCAGGTCTGGGCGACCCACGGTAGGATTTTCTCTGGCCCGTGAAGCATTGTACATACGAGTACATACATACATAGCATCACGCCTCATTCTCATAGGGGTAGGCAGAGACAACATCCTTCCACTTGCCACGATCCTTGCATATCTCCTTCGCTTCTTTCATTCTCATTAAACCTTTCATACAAGTTCGTCGGTTTAGAGTACTCTTGACCTGGCCGTTATTTAAAATGTCCTGGATTTGGTCCAGGAACGTTCGCCTTGGTCTTCCCCTTCCAACTTTCGCATTCACTCTTGACTCATAAATCCTTTTTGTCAGTCTCCTTTCATTCATTCTCTCTACATGCCCAAACCATCTAAGCATACCTTTCTCAACTTGAGTCACTACGTCTTCTTTTATACCATTATAAGCATTGTATATGTAGATTTTTTTTATTTTGATCATAGAAGCAACTTTTTTGAAGCAGTTCTTAATTTAATCTTTAACCTTCCCAAAATCTACAATCTAAAATATATAATCCTTAACAAAAACTATACTTAAAATTAGAAAAATAAACTGTTTGGCCTGAGGTCAACTTTTCATCTTCAATGTGGCCTGATTATTAAAATATTTACCCACCCCTGCTATAAATAAATGGATGATTATGAAATGTGATGCAACTTTAATATGCGGAACAATTGTGTTAATATATAGTCTTTAGAGCTGCTTCGTGGTGCATTTTTTTTGCAAATATGTTAGTTGAAGTGAAGTAATAGAAAAATATGACTAATATTATTAGTACAAATAGATGTTCCGTTTCTGTTTAATTTAATGTTAAATACAATTGTGTTATCAATCAGATCAGATTCAGACTCAGGAATTTATTAAGTGCCATGTTTGTTATTTCTTCTGGGAGTTTATTTGTTAATTTTATTCAGCCTACTAGAATTTACAGCAATTTTATTTTTATTCCTTAAGTTAGAACAGGTACTTTCGCTTTTTTGCGTAAAAATGTCTGTATTTTTAAGTCATATTTCTTCTGTTATGAATTTCTTTCTTAATGACTCTCTTGGACCCATATTATAAATCGCAATGATCACTATCGCAATGATGATATTAGAGAACGACTTAAAATCTAAAGTTACTAAGGTCCCTTCGCACTATGTCTTGAGAAGAAGAACATTATCACCATTACCACCATTATCACCACGAGAATGTGATTCTAATTTATTATATTAAAAAATGTTATCGTCTCAGTAATCCTTTCAATTATAGTACAGTAGATGGTGGATATCCGATCGTAATTAATTTAAATTATAAGTTTGAATATTAAGAAGGTTCTATTGTCAAAGACTATGCTTCCATAATCACAGATTTCGGTAAGGCTACAATGTAAGTAACATAGTAACAAAATATATGAAATTAAACTAATTGTCTTAAAAATCATGCGAAATACAAAAGTTCTCAGTGAACAATGTTTTTTGAAGAAACTCTTTCATTGTTTGCTAAATTCTTTTTCTTAATGTGCTTGATCAGGAGATGGTTCGTGTGAAAGAAAATAATTAACAAAGTTACGTAGAACATCAGCAATATTAAGAATACTTAACCACCATAGTGACTTTTCTAATGTAACCTCTTTAATGCTTTTGACATTAAAACTCTTTTAATGTAACCTAATTGACGTTTGACAGATCTGTCAGCGATTGGCAGATATAGTCTGTATGCTCGTGTATAGTGTTTTTCATTGAGTTAATGTATTTGAAGCATGATTTTTTAAAGATACTATCATTATGAACTCCTTCTCCATATTAACTATAAATGTGGGGAATTTCGTACTATTCCGTCTGCGGAATTAATATATATAGAACTGTGGTATTCTATCGCTTACATAAATACAACCACAGTCAATTTTCACAGAGATTATTTATTACTTTAGACTAAATTGTTGATAATTTTTTTAATCAAATGACAATAAACAATAATTTAAGAGTGCAAGGTGTGCACCGAACACAACTTCGAGTAAGAATGCCTGCTAGACTAATGCTAGCCTTTTATACTAGTTTCTGCGAGTGGGGGGCAGTTCGAATGTTGGTAGACCGTTTGTTACTAGCTCGCTGCACCACTGTTACCAACATTAAAATACGTTGCCGCCGTTATATATATGTCGGAGTGCCATAGTCTGTGGGGCGCTGGCGCCATCTGTCTATCGGCGTGGGACAGAGTCAACAGTGGCAGTCCGGCCCACGTCTCTCGGTAGTTCTCGGGTGACGGTATAATCTGAGTTAGTTAATAAAGTGTTTGATTGCATCACCATTACCCACGAACGTCCGCAGTACGGAAATTATGGATGCCATTAATGACGCTTTATGCTTCTTTCTTTCTTATTCTCCGACATATAGATTAAGTAACATCTCTAGCACGTCTCATCTCTGATAGTTTCTTATAATAATATATACAGTTACCCGTAAAATCAACAATTTAATTTATAACCGCTTGAAATCGTTTAAAATATCGACTTGTATACAAGGTTACAGTGCCCAAGTTTGCTTAGGACCTTGCAAGGGGATATTTAAACGTGACCAAACGTAAATAATGCAAAAGATGAGGATGTCCGCATCAATCCCTCACCGACCGTATTAGTAAATAGTGAACCCTACGTACGGTTAATTTGCGATGAGTTTTAAAGCAGGCGTAAATATTTTACTTCATTTTGTTTCCAAATTGGGTTTTACTTCTGCATATAGACTTAGAAAACGGCTTGATGGATCGAATTGAAACTCTGTAGGAATTTTAGGGATACAATAATCTTTAAAAGGCACGGACAATATTATTAATTTTCCCTGTATTCTCAATGTAGTGCGGTAGAGATGAGAGCGTTGAGAAGTATGAGTGAATTGAAACTGAGTGACAAAGTGAGAAATAGTTTGATAAGAGAACGTTGTGGTTTAAAAGAAGATTTAGAGACTAAAATTGAGAAAGGTAGGCTTTAAATGGTTTGGACACGTAGAGAGAATGAATGAAACGATACTGACACAAAGGATTTGTGAGTGAATGGTTGGAAGGGGAAGACCAAGGCGAACAAAAGTGCTTTTTGAGCCTACTTGAATAAAGAATATTTTGATTTTGATTTTGATTTTGAACTTGGACCAAATCTATGATATTTTAAATAAGGGCCAGGTCAAGAGTAGATAGATAGATAGTATGCTTTATTGAACACCACAAGAGAAACAATACTAATACAACGGCTTAACTTAAGTAATTCTAGTGTACAATGGGCGGTCTTATCGCTAGTTAGCGATCTCTTCCAGACAACCCAACGTATAGGGAGACCGTCAGAGAAGAAGGAGTAGGTAAGCGGTGTTACGCACTTGTATGAGAGGTTTAATGAGATTGAAAGAAACGAAAGAGATTTGCAAGAATCATGGCAAGTGGAAATACATCTCTGCCTACCCCTATGGGAATGAGGTGTGATTTTTCAAGGTCATGTCAAGGATAAGATTTTTTTCTAAAAAACCATCTTGTGACCTTGTATACAATTTGTTTAAATTTAAGAAACCTGCCGTCGGTTTTCTGTGCGACCATTGATTTCGGAGATATACTTGAACAAACAAAAAATTATCCATTTCCATTCAAAACCCGATAGCTTGGCGAGAAATGACCGTATCGAGACCAAAACAGAAAGGAAGTCGAAGCTAAATATATTTAGCTTCCATCTAATCCATGGTTATATTAAATTCTTCAGGTCCGTAAATGTACTGCCTTAATATACGATGAATAGTTTAAGAGATCAACTGTAATAGACAGCTTTTTATTTAGGAGACTTCGGTAGACTTCAAGCGATCTTGTAATGTAATTAATATAATTTGTTACACACACTCGTTCTACCATTGCTTATTAAATTAAGGACCCTTATCGTGTTGACCCACAAGACTAAAATCGACTACTGGGTAGTAATAGAGTTTCCTTACACACTTTACGATGTAAAGTTTTCTCTTTTACTTAGGCTAAATTACAGTCTCATTTGATGTTCATGTCAACTCATACTTTACGATCTGAAATACAACTAAATCTCTAGGTAACAGAAAGCACAAGCGACTTCATTTTATATACTATTCGTCTCTATATGCGGAAATAACCGTCGCCTGCCCCGCCCCGCAAGGACGTTTTCGCGTCATTGCCCCGCGGGTCGAATAAGTGTGGCTCTTGGGACTTAAATGTTCATGAAAAACGACCAAATGTTATGATTTTTATGTTTGCTAATAGTTAAAACATACAATTTTATCTTTTGTTTATTAAATTGAGACTCTGATGTGGCGTCATGTTGCGCTAAACTTTGAGATAATGAAAAAAGTGCGTCTTGTATTTATAAGCTCATATCTTAAAAATGATAACTGACCTCAAGGCTTTTCATTGTAATTCACATCACTTATATAATCAAAAGCACAAATAATTACTTATAAACACGCACAGTTTATAAAATACCACAAAACTAAACGATCTTCCACGCACTGTTAGTAGAGGTCACTTTTTAACTGATATACTTTTTGTTTTTTCTATTGTCTGATGTTATATCTGCATACATATATTATGTTACGACAGTTACCGAAAAGCGAAATAGATAATACACATTAGGGCTTAATTAAAGAGATGCTTATATTTGCTGAGTCCCGAGTTGAGACGGAACTATCGTACCATGTCAACCCGTTGTTGACAGGGGCAGTTTAATGGCTTTGTAAAGATTCATCTTGTGTATAATTAACTGCACGCAATCGGTTTCAAGTAAAGTGTGACTGAGTAAAGATTCAAAAGACATTTACTCATACACTTCTAAAATATTTTCTTTAATCTGAAAAGGATATAGAAAACATGAAAGGCTTATACAATTGTCTATAAACTTTAATTACCTTTACAAATGACCCATTAAAACCTATATGGTTATAGTGAGGGGTCACGAGTCACGGACATTGAAGGGATCCTGAACAAACACTGGAGATATATGCTGTTTATTCACGTTGAACAGTAAAATCTAAAATTTAATCTACTACACTTAAATGGTTCAGATGAAAGATTATTTATCTTATAATTTCCGCCGACAACTTCATTAGTGGGGTCCATAATACAACCTCCAAAGTGTGGGCGTCGGTGGGTAATGTTGGTACAATCAAACACTGTAATAATTAACTCAGATTATAATGTCCAACTATAGACATGATATCCTGGGTTCGAGTCCCAATTCAAAAATCAATATTGAGTTATCTATTAAAGATTTTCTCAATATTTGCCCGAAGTTGGCGGTGTGATCCACCCCCGTGCCTCGGAGAGCACGTTAAGCCGTCGGTCCTGCGCCTGATCTCTCTCCGGTCGTGTCGGATTCCCGTCACATCGGACTATGAGAGTGAAGGAATAGAGAGTGCACTTGTGTACTATGCCTGCCAATCCGCAGTGGAGCAGCGTGGTGGGTCTATGCTCTAAAAAACCCTCGCTCCTCGGTGGAGGCTCCCTGGCTCCTCGATGAGGAGGCCTGTGCCCATAAGTGGGACGTTAAAAGGGTTGCTACTTACTTACTTTTTACTTTTTTGTAATGTCCAATCACTTAATGTTTCCCATATCAAATTACAACAACACTTTAACAGTAATTGTTAGGAGCGAGCGACAGTTTCACTAGTCGACCGATCTTGGAGACTGTTACTCGAGAACTATCGAGAATGCCGCCGGACTGTGACTCATTCACTTTGTCCAGTGCTGATAAATGGCGCTGGCATTCTGGAAACGATTTGATTCCCACGTATAAACAAGGTGTTAAGAGCCTATTCCCCAACACGAAGACTTACGATAGTGCTAGTGACACGTTTGATTATGGGGCGGAAAAAATCGACCCTGATTAAAAAAAGTCATATTTTTAAGTCGTTTTATTAGCATTATTTACGCTCCATCATGTCAGTATAGCTAAATGAAAGGATAGTTTCTTAAAAAATACATTACTTTAAACGCTGCTAGCGGCGGCCGCGCGGGCACTTAGAGTTTGTTGACCCGGGTGAGACGTCAGCTGTTTAATTTTGTGTTTCAGTGCTTATGTTTTTTCTAAGCAGGATACTTTTTTTCATCCCGTCATCAAACGTGTCATTAGTACTATCGTCATTCTTCGTTTTCGGGAGCGGTCACGTAACACCTTGAATATAATAATTATTATTTTTATAAACAAAATACCATGTGAAATAAAAACCTGTCTATTAAATTTTGTTTTATATGTTTCGATAAATTAATTAGTGACGCCAAACTTCTCAGTGAACGATGTTTTTTTTTGTAAAATCTCTTTCATTGTTCGGTAAATGTCCTCGGGCGTTATATTTGGAAATATAAAATCTCCAACCGTCGAATGATGGAACTCTACAATAAATACAGAATTTTTTCGTATAATTTGTTAATTAAATATCTCTTTCTAAAACACGCGTAATAAAACTAATTATATATTTGTGAGCCCCTTAGTAAGCTCACTCTTGCGAAGGCTTGCCGGTTCAGGATAAATGAAAATGCCACCAGATTCTTCACTCCAACGCTCCGCCGTCTACTTGTCACCAGACGAATATTTAAGTACGAACTGTTGTTTCAGCAGGAATATTGTTTACCGAAATTGGCTATCTATTGTACGATATTTGCGACTGACAAACGTGCAATAATGTGACAAGCAAACGACGGTGGTTGTTAATTTATTGGATAAAAAGTATATCCTATGATTGGAGTTTTGTTTCTCACCAGTCACAGGGATTACATTAATTACACAAACAACTTAATTCTTAGAAATGACAAATATGTATATACGCTATAGCTAACAAACATTCTATATACAAAGTTATAAATATCTATAGAGACTCTAAGTTGAAACAAAATATACTATACAAAAACGAACGATGCGTAACAATATTATTTACGTTGTATTATTTATAAATTAAAGGGAATATTTAACAATAGAATGGCATACCATAATTTCTAATGTGACCTCTTTAGCTTTTTCGACAATATATAAACTTTTTTAACGTAACCTTATTGGCGTTTGACATAAATGTCAGAGATTGATAGAAAAGTACATATGCGTGTGTGTGTCAAATACTTGATGATGTGTTTTTCATTGATTTTTAAAAGTATATCGACATTGTCCATTCCTTCTCCATACAAACTGTAATTGCGGAGAATGTCGTACTCCTCCGTCCGCGAAATTAGTATAAAGACGTGTATAAATTTAAAAAAATATATCTGTCGGAGTGCAATAGTCTGTGCAACGCTGGCGCCATCTGTCTATCGGCGTGGGACAGAGTCAATAAGTGACAATCGGCACGCCGGTACGGTGGACTTTTGAAACTGTCGCGTTACTGGCTATTATTATTAACGAGTTTGTGTAAATTGATATCGGGAACATTAAGTGATTAGACATTATAATCTGAGTTAATTAGTAAAGTGTTTGATTGCACCAACATTACCCAAGAAACGCCCACGGTATGGAAATTATGGATGCCATTAATGATGACGTCGGCGGAGAACCCTACGCTCCTGTGCTTTATGCATCTTTTCTCTCTTATTCTCCTAAATATATATATGTCGGAGAATAAGAGAGAACGGAGAAGCATAAAGCACAGGGGCGTAGGGTTCTCCGCCGACATCGTTATTAATTGGATCCATTATTTAATTTCTTATTCTGTGGGCGTTCGTGGGTAATGTTGGCGCAATAAAAACACTTTATTAATTAACTCGAGTTATAATGTACAAACACATGTTCCCGATATCAATATACACAAACTCATTAACACTAATAGCTAGGAACGCGACAGTTTCAACAGTTGACTGCTCCGGTCGAGCGCTACTCGACAACTGCCGAGTGACTCCCGCCGGACCGCCACCATTGACTCTGTCCACGCCGGTAGATGGCGCCAGCGTTCCACAGACATCTGCCCTCCGACATATATCACCTATCAGTTAATTAAAAGTTATGGTGATCAAAAAAAGTATGAATAAGAAATAAGGGAAAGCGAACAAGCTGACAAGTAATGATTTCGTTATATATATAAAACATCGAGAGACATTCAATCTTCCTAGCAATCTTTACATTGTAAATGTTTACAGAATGTTTAAGGGAAACGGAGCCTTAATTTGATTTGATCAAGATTCAAAGTTGATTAAAGTCTCGAATTCGATTCCGTGGAACGGTATCAAGTGCTCTCGGCTATAGAGGAAAGGTGGAACACCGCAACCTCACAGAAATTTAATAACTTTAGCCTCCCAGCGGTGGTTATTACGTTAACAGGTCAGATCACAGCCACGACCTCGTTATACCGTGTTACATCTGCTCACGAATTTATATTTTCTTTAATTCTACATGAAATTTTGTCTTCAAAAAAGGGCAATATTCAATCATCTGTAATGATATTATAAAACTGGAGATATTGTTTGCTTGGACGCGTTTATCACAAGGACTGTTTCGATTTTAAAAAATCTTTCAGTTTTAGATCATAGATAGCTCATTTATCGAGAAAGGCTACATGATATCAATCATCACGCTAAGACCAATATATATATAATTCATTTATAACTTATTTTATTAAGTTACATATCATGAAATTCATCAAACGAAATTAATTATAAAGATTACTACTAAATTTAAAATAATGTCATTATGAATACTATGTCAATACATAACAATATAAAGGTTCTTAAAAGAAAATAATTACTATAATACATGCAATTTAATATATAATTTATATACCGGAGAATTGTATCTGGCCATTAAGATGCTCAGAATGCTGTTGCTACTTGCCCAAGCCCTTTTCACTAGTGACGCTATTCGCTTCCTTCTGATAGCATAAAAATCATCAGTTTGAGTTAACGCGAACATTTCTGATGCACTACAATACCGTGGCAAGCCCAACAACATTCTGAACCCGTTATTATATTGGACACGAAGAGCATTTATCGCCGCCTGTGTATAGCTGGTCCACAAGGATGCCGTGTAAAAACTCTGGCAAAAGGCCTTAAAAAGACTAATCTTGGCTTCTTCGCTACAACGAGCAAACCGATGAACCAACATATTACACCGCACCGCCAACACTCTTCGTTCCCTTTCAATGTCTATATCGTCTTTAAGGTCATTCGCAACCACGTGTCCTAATTATTTATAATGGTCAAAGCACTTTAGACGTGACCCATTCAGCTTAATATTGTGATCTAGCTGATATTCATTCGTTGGTATGCTTTTGGCCTTAAAGACAATAAGATCCGTGCACCAATTAAGAATGTTACATAATCAGAGATTTTTTCTATTTAAGAGAAAGTGCTTTGTATTTATATATCTTCTATTTCAAAATATGCATTTCTAAATAAATTCGAGCAGTTACTTTGTACCCTGAAAACAAATGTAATAACCGGAGACTTTAACATAGCCACACTCAAAATGACATAAGCATCCGCAGACCTTAACAATATTGTTAATTCTAATAATTTCAGAATAAATGTAAATGAACCAACCAGAAAAAGCAGCTGATTAGATCAGATTCTTACTAATGCCTAATATTTTTAAGCAATGGTACAACCGCAACTTTATTTCAGAGAATCTAAATAAGTTCTATACTGGCCTTAGTGGTTTCTGATGGCCTGAACTGTGAATACATGGTGATTTAAATAAGGCATTTGACTAATTCCATGAAACATTAATACAATTCTATAATTTGTGTTTCTCAATAATTATAGTAAAAGTAAAAAAATATCTGGGATGATCAATCTGCAGTCACAAAAGGGTAGTTACGATTTTCACTACAAATTCCAATATTGAAGTCCAATGAAATTACATAAAGTATTTGTTGAATAATGAAGGTCGCTGACTATGGGCCTCATAGGAAACCTCAGAGTCACTCAGGCTGCGATGGAGAGGGCTATGGTCGGAGTTTCTCTACGTGATCGAATCAAAAATGAAGAGATCCGTAGTAAAACTAGAGTCATCAACATAGTCCTAAGAATTGCGAACCTGAAGCGGCAATGGGAATGACTGATGGACGGGGGACTTGGGGGCTGAAGGTGTTGGAATGGCGACCACACACCGGACAGCGCAGTGTAGGCAGACCCCCTAGACGATGTAGGCCGACGACAGAGGGTCGCTGGTAACCGCTGCACCCAGGCTGCGTAAAGTCGGATCGTGTGGACATTATTAGGTGAGACCTATGTCAAGCATTGGACGTCCATCGAATGAAGCGACGACGACGAAGAATGAATGTCTAGCGCCAGTACCTCCATCGTCTCTTAAGATGCACATTTGATTAACGGGTGGCTTATTTTATAATATGCACTGGATACGTACTGGATTGACCACTCACTCAAGTAAGCACCCGATTAAACTTTAAAGGTAGAGAGGCACGTTGTGATAGAAGTGCCCTATCAAGGATGAGAGTTAAAAGCGTTGAAAATATCCAGAATTATCGCCAACGCAACTTCACCATCGTACGATTACATGAATACATAACGTCACGCCCCATTCCTATAGGGGTAGGCAAAGATCACGTCCTCCCACTTGCATATTTCCTTCGCTTCTTTTATTCTCATTAAACTTTTCATACAAGTTCGTTAGTTTAGAGTACTCTTGACTTGACCGTTATTTACAATGTCCTGGATTTGATCCAGAAACGTTCGCCTTGGTCTTCCCTTTCAACGTTCTGGTTCACTCTTGACTCCTTTTTGTCAGTCTCCTTTCATTCGTTGTCTCTACGTCACTACATCTGATTTTGTACCACAATGTTCTCTAATCACACTAATTCTAAGGTAGAGAAGGTAATAAAGCCCTTAGATGATTCTTCAGAGGTCCTGATGCGCTCCGTTAAATACCGAGAATGGCTCATGATTGGATTATAGTAGAAAAGTCCCACTTAATCCGAAAAATGTCACAAAGTGTTGATTTCTCCATATTCCCACAAGACCAGGAACCTATGCTGGTGACACTGTGAGGACAGCTAGTTATAAATAGATATCTTCATTTCATTTCTGTTCTGGGAGACAAAGATTATTAGATTTCGCTTGCGGCGACGGTTGCCTATTGTCCTATATATGATATCGCGTCAGCATTCCGCATAACGGAATACAATTGCGGAAACCTATACAATATGCATTTAATAGGTACTGGGTTTATTTCTGGGAATGCAATTTACATATTAAAGTTTTTGGAGCGTTAAATACTAGACAGAATATAAATTTTCAATGCTGTGAAATCCCTCATTTCGACGTGGACAAATTTATGAAATATTTTCCTAATTGATGTTTAAGCGACCGTTGCAAGTAGGAATTGAACGAAATAAGTAATTATACGTGCAAATATTTCAACAGTTGTATCGTTGCCTTTTATAAAATGAATTTGCTTGTATAAAAACTGTACTCAATTTTTTGGCTTATCTTACTTACCACTTAACTCCTAGCCTATATCTGGGGTTTTGATAACTAATTCTATTGAAACAAAGTCACCAGTAAAGGCCATTGTCTTAATATTTCCAGTAGCTTTTGTAGGCATTAAACCATAAAGGAATAAATCCTTCTCATCTATTTCAAGTACTCCTTGCATGCTATAAACAACTGCATAATTACGGGGGCATGAATTGAATATGACTTGACTCTCTCACTCAACTCTTGACCTACATTGCAGACTTTGTTAACTAATTCTATACAGACAAAGTCGCGGGTAAAGGCTGATCTTGTTACACTAGATTTTTAGCTTCGTTTTATTTATTCAATTGCAGTAGCATGAATTGCATGTAGCGTGTCTGACTCACTCAACTCTTGGTCTATATCGTTGACTTTGGTAACTATTTTTGTCAGACAAAGCCACTGGTAGCAGCTGGTGTTATCATAATATTGTAACTAGTTATATAAGCTGCTATAAATATTCAATAGTATGGATTATAAAGTACTGCATCATTATTGTAGCATGAATTGAATATGGCTTATCACGCTCATTTAACTCTTGGCTTGTACAAATTTCTTGTGAAGTAATTGCAATAAATCAACCCAATCTTTAATTATTTACAGTAATATTAATTGAATTGGACTTGGCTATGTTACTTAATCCTGGACTTATATTGAGAACTTTTGAATCATGCTTCTACGCAATCTCGCAAATTAACCTTGTGTTATTATAATTATGTAACTAGATTTAGCTTCTGAAAATATTATAATAAAAGAAATATCCCTGCTTAAAATACTCCCAGCATAAACTAAAGTATTAGATGTCACAGGGGAATATATTGAATATGGCTTCGCTCGCTCATATTTTGATTTTCGAGTACTAATGCAAAAGTAAAGACTAATATTACCATAATATTGTAACTAGATTTTGAATCGAGTTTCTAGTTATACAGTAACATTCATTTAATATGACTTGCCTCGCTCACTTAACTCTTCACCTATATGAACCGTATATAAATCGAGGTCTTCAATATTTCTAGGCAGACAAAGGCCGGTGCAGCACCAAGTGTTATTATGACACTGTAACTAGGCTTAAAAGCTTCAAAAATTTTCGGAACATCTATATTTTTAACCTGTTTCAAGTATTTATTGCATAGAATGAAGTATTTCATCATCACAGTGGATTGGATATAGCTTAACATGCTCAAGGATCTCATGATATCGCATTTTTAATGCTACTTCAACGCAGATGAAGTAAAAAATTAATTTCAAAGTTAGCACAATATTATAACTAGATTTTCTAGTCTTTCATTGCAATAGCATGAATTGGATATGGCTTGTATTGCTTACTCAGCCCTTGACCTATATCAGATACTTTTATACCTAATTCTACACAGACAAAGTTACGGGTACTATAATACTAGCTGTAACTAAGTATATTAGGCCTGGAAACGTAACGGATTAAATTATTTTAACGCAGATATTCCTTACGCAATATATGGTATTGCATATTTACAATGGCATGATTTCAATATGGCTTATCTGGCTCAAGGAACTCTTGATATCGAATTTTTTAGTGCTTATTCAACGCAAATAAAGTCGAAGATAAAGTCCAGTATTAGCACAGTATTATAACTAGATTTTTAGTCTTATTTCTAGTCTTCATTTGCCGTAGCATGAATTGGATATGGCTTGCCTTGCTCACTCAAATCTTGACCTATATTTTAGGAATTTTTATAACTAATTCTACGCAGTCAAAGTTAGGAGTAATTGTTATCATTGTTAAGCTGTAACTAGTAACTTAGGGCTCAAAAGGTAATGGATTAAATGATTTTAACTCAGATATTCCTTACGCAATATATGGTATTGCATATTTAAAATGGCATGGTTTCAATATGGCTTATCTTGCTCAAGGAGCTCTTGATATCGAATTTTTGAGTGCTAATTCAACGAAAACAAAGTCACAGATAAAGTCTAGTATTAGTAAAATGTTGTTACTACATTTTAAGTCTTATTTCTAGTCTTTAATTGCAGTAGCATGAATTTGATATGACTTGCCTCGCTCACTCAACTCTTGACCTATATAGTACTTGTTTCTACTTTCCAGGCCAAGAGGCAAGGACGGCAAATGTCTAAATACAACCTTAAATTTGTTCTGCTTGTGTAACATTGAGTGATTTTTTTAGTTTACATATCTTTAGGTCCTGGATTCGACTATAGTTTGCGGCAATTCAAAATTGATCTTAACTATGTCTATTTTTTGTGATTAATGATGCAAGTAATCGCTAGCAGATGTCCTGGGTTCGAGAATAACATTGTCTGATTTGACTGTGTCTGGTATAGTGAAAGTTTATTATTATAAACTGGTTAAATTACTGAAACAATCGTCACGTAAGTGAAAAGCGTTATACCATTATACCGTTCTTTATATCAGGTGTCTCAAAAGAAGTGTTATATTGATTTAGCTTACTGCGTGAACAAAACGTATCCGAAGGGCGCGGGGGTTATGTCAATCGGTAGTCTGGCTCTTGGAAACTTAATTGGTGCAAGAATTAAAGCCCTACGATGCCAGTCAGAGGCTTCATTTCGTAAATAATTTTGTATTCAGATGAAGCTCATTTTTATCTGCATATAGCATTATCCAGTCTGTAATTAGCAGTTATATTTTCATATATTTATTTGATATTAATACCGTGAAACTATTTTCATAAATGAAAAAGGAGATTTAAATTAAAAATACGGTCGAATGGACATCCAAAGGTTTGCAAACGCAGGAAATATGTTGCGGTACAAAATTTGCTCTCGTTGTATTCACAACGCTCTCAATATATAAATATCATTAAAATATATGCGTGGACATAGCCAAATATTGTGATTATATATTTACAAACTACTGGAAGAATCATCACGCAAGGAAGAAGCGTTATGCTTCTTTTTAACACTGGGAATTATGAAGGAGAAATCAAAAGACTATCAAAGATTTGGAAAGAGAATAACGAAAAATACCAAGGTGCGACTCATGTCATGTCTTTCCAATATTTTTATAACCATCTGAGACATGGACCTTCAAACTAACGAAGAAGAATCGATGCTCTGGAAATATGGTGTTGGAGACGACTCCTAGATAAGTTGGACAGATTTCCGCACTAACTTCTCCATATTTAGAGAAGTAGAAGGAGAAAGAAGAAAGAAAGCATTTATTCATTGATGGTGTAACAAACAGCATTATCATACACAGCATTACTGTCTGTAACACCACCTCGAAAGGGTTTACAGCTCAGCATATTATCGTGGTGGTGTGTTCCACCCCCGCGCCTCGGAGAGCACGTTAAGCCGTCGGTCCTGCGCCTGATCTCTCTCGGTCGTGTCGGATTCCCGTCACACCGGACTATGAGAGTGAAGGAGTAGAGAGTGCACTTGTGCAGCGTGCAGCGTGGTGGGTCTTTGCTCTAAAAACCCTCTCTCACATGAGGAAGGAGGCCTGTGCCCAGCAGTGGGACGTTAATGGGCTGCTACTTACTTACTTTATTCAGCCACAAAATCATACTTAATTAACTAAAAAAAAAAATTACTTAAAAAATAGACTAAATCAATTTACCTGTGTGCCCAAAACCGGAGAGGGATCAGGCGCAGGACCGACGGCTTAACGTGCTCTCCGAGGCACGGGGGTGGATCACACCGCCAACTTCCCAACTTCGGGCAAATATTGAGAAAATCTTAATAGAAAACTCAATATTGGTTTTTGAATTGGCCCGACCCGGGACTCGAACCCAGGACCTCATGTCCGTCGAACATGCTAACCACTAGACCAATGAGGCAGGCTGAATAAAGATTTATTTATTTAAGAGATGTAACAATCATCACGTAAGGAAAAAGCGTTATGCCGTTATTCGTCCCACCGCTTATTAAATAACGATCTAACACTGGAGCCGCTTTGTTTTCGGTTATTTTTTATACATAGTTAATTTATATAGATACTGTTGGACTAATTATATAATTAAAACGTAGATTTAAATTAAAAATACCGTCGAACGGATATCCAAAGTTTGGTGTTCACTTTTTAAATACAAATTGGAACAGCAGCGCAGTAGATGCCACCGTCCATGTAGCGGGGCGGGGATTTGAGATGGAGAGGAATGGACTGTATAGCGGAGGTTTAGAATGAAGAAGTTGGCTAGTGGCCGCGTAAAGGGTGATAGTGATGAAGGGGGAAAGGAATCGCGTGCACGTACCTGGAGTGTCGGGTCTGGTCCTACTTCTCGACGTAGGGCTGTGCACGGGCGTGAATGCGGCGGTGAAAAACACTATCACTGCACTACACGGCCAGCGGTTCACTTCTTCGATAGTTCTTGCGGATATATCTTCTAGACGAAGATACGAGCGGATTTATACCGGAGATATCAGAGGTAGGCGAAACACACCTTGTCGCGAAGAAAGCGTAGACGAGTATATGCACGCGAGGGAAAAGACAGGATACTTTGGGAAAAGGATGTCAATACGCGGCACCATCAAAAAATAAAACCAAAGTACCGCCAAAGGTGGCGTCACCACAAATGTGTCACTGGATCCGCTTGATTTTCGCTTGTTTTTAACATAGTCGTTTAATATAAATACTGTTGAACTGTTTATTTAAACGAAAAGGTGGATTACATTTAAAAATACGGTCGAACGGATATCCAAAGGTGAATATTTCAAATATACGAAACATACTGCGTTACATAAAATTGCCCTCGCTGTATTTACAATGCTCTCGGATACGTTTGCGGTAAAAACGTTGAGTCAATAGCAAAGTTTTGGTGGCGATAGGTTTAAATATTATGATAAATCTCTTTGAGACCACGAATACCTATGAAGAAATGTAACAATCATCACAGAATAAAAAGAGAAAGAGACAGAGAGAGAGAGAGAGAGAGAGAGAGAGAGAGACACAATTATACACACAAGATAAAAATAAAAAGACACATGTACTAAGATACTTATTACTATAACTATAGCGTGTAAAGGCGGTCTTATTGTTACAAGCAATCTCTTCCAGACAACCTTTTTTTTTATTCTTTTGTTTTTAAGGGGCTTTTGTATCAATTGTTAATATAGCTAAAGTTATAAAGTAAACACATTTTTTGTTAATTATAAAGTATTATATGTAAGTTACTACAAAAGAATGGTCTCTTATATCCTCGGATTTAATTTATTTCAATTTAATTTCAACATATAATTATTAATGATAAGATCTAATATATATAAAAACACTCTTTTTAATTTTTTTTTTAATATTGTATGTCTATTCTATTTTTGTTTTGTTTTTGTGATAGTAGTTAAGATTGGATATTAGATCATATTGTGTTGGATCGTAGTTAAGACTTTATATTAAGGCTTTGAATTAATATTATAAAAAATTAATAACGAGTATGATAAAAAGGTCATCGTAACGGGCGACTTTAACGCAAAGATCGGACAACCTAAACCTAGTGAAGGGCTCATAATGGGAAAATATGGTTATGGATCAAGAAACAAACGGGGGGAAAGATTGATAGCCTATGCCTTTGAATATAAATTAGCTATAATAAATACATTTTATAAGAAGAAAGAGAACAAAAGGTGGACCTGGATATCACCAGATAGAAAATCAAAAAACGAAATCGACTTNAAAAAAGACTAACATTCTTTAAGAGAATCATTAACAAATTTATATAACTTAAAAGCCAAATAACTCAAAGATTCACTTAAGATTGAATTAAAAACACCAATATTTCTAAAATTTAAATTTAGTTCATGCGTTAATGTTTCTTTCAAACTTTGATTCCGAATACATGCTTTTAGCAAGTGTTCAATGTCTTCCGTTACTCCACAAACTGCAAAATTAGGGGAACAACTCTTCTTCATAAGATATTTGAACTTACCCAAAGGCATGTGTCCAGACCTTACTCTAAATGCTATCACTAACCTATTTCTATTAATTTTTGAATGTACAAACCACGGTATAAGGGGAGGCTCCGACTGCATCGTCTTGTACCAAATCCCTTTATATAACGCGCTCTCATTAAAATATTCCCTCCAACCAGACAACCTTAAAGACTAAGTTAACAAATAAGATAGAATTATGACTAAATTTGACACACATTTTTATTTTACAAAAATACCATAGACGATAACGAGGCAATATACTGTAATAAACGTCACGTAATGAAAAAGCGTTATGCCGCTAAATAACGCATCTCAACGTATGATAACGCCTAATGTTTACGAGTATATGATAATGATATTAAAGAATGGCATAAAATCTTACTAAACTCCTATAAATTTATTATATTTTATTTAGATTAGAGCATTTCGTGTTTATTTTTCAAATTTTAGGAAGAGTTTTCAACGTACGAAACATATTATGGTCAGAATTATTTGGAGGTGACCTAAAAAGGGCTGTAACTCTAACAGTCATCACGTAAGGAGAAAGCGTTATGAATTTATTAATCTCACGTCTTCTGAAATACCATTTCACCAAAAATACCATCGAACGAACATTCAATGGTGGATGTTTCAAAGTTATGAAATATATTGAGATAATAAAATTGCCCACGGTATATTTACAATACTCTCGCGATATTTTTGCAGTATTATGACTTTGATTAGTGACAGTTGATCCATTATGTAAAGAATTGCAACATTCGACACGTAAAGAAAAAGCGTGATAACTCCAATGACATAGAAACTTACACAATTAACCTTTTTTTTTAATCTAGAGGATATTAGCGACTTTTGTCCACAGGACACGTTAGCCCCATCGTAACTTAACTTTAATATAAATCACCGATAACACGCTACTGTCATATTGTAAAATTGTACAGCTACTTCTGATGTTGGACTACTCAGAATGCTCTGCAGTAGGCCAACATCAAAACAATTTAGACCATAGCGGTTTATCAACGGATTGTCTTTCGTTCATTGTTCTGATGCACTCCAAGAGAAGATGCTGTACGTTTTCTAATTGATTGCATATAATGCAGTTCGGTGTAGTCGCTTTATTCATTAAATAGGCATATTTATTTGATAATGCCCGGACCGCAACCTGAAAGCTACCTTAACATGGTGTCTACCTAAGGCAGCGTGTCCAAACCAGGTTACTCGCGGAGGTTCATTCTACATGGTATTATACCAGATCCCCTTCGTTCTGGATCTCTCATCGAAATAAGATTTCCATACATTGCGAATCAAATATTTTATTTTGGGAAGAGTCTCAGAATAAAAGGGTCTGATAGTAAAACCATGTCCGACAGTACCACCCAGTTTAGCAAGTCTGTCCGCCTCTTCATTTCCCTTTATAACTATATGTGCTGGAACCCATTGCAGCTTCAGCAATCTAAATGTTAGATATTAAATGTACCTTTTCAACTCAACACTTATTTTTGTGGTGTTTCCAGAAGTCACCCTATTTTGTTTGCACTACACTCTGTTATAACCCGCCAGGGGTTTGTATAATGGGTCTGTATCAATATTTTGGTTAATACGTATCAAATTATATATATAAAACCATGGATAGAATAAATAAAAGGTTGGTTAGATTAAGGGGTTTTAAAAAAACAATATAAGATAAACAGGCGATGCAATTTGTTATCGGTACATTTCAAATCAAGCTTTCAAGGCACTTTTAAAATGTTAAATTTTATCATTATTCATACTATTTCTTATGTACCTCTAAATTATGATTATCGTTAAAATATTCATATAAGGTTGTCTGTGAGCGATCGCTACAGCTATAAGACCGCCTTTGCGCACATCGCAATCCTAAACATTGTTTTATTTACAATCTCACTTCTGTTACATCTAGACAATAAAATCTAAGTAAACAAATATTCTGGTGTACATCAAGGGTCTCATTTGGGGCCACTATTATTTAATATGTATATAAATGATATAGTTGGCAATTTTGGAAAATGTAATATATCATTTTAGGCCGATGATATGAAAAGTTCTAATACGGTTAATTCTACCTTTCATTGCGATTTACTCATAAGGGATTGCAATAAATTATGTGCATACCGCGAAGAAAAATATTTAAAAATAAATATCAATTAGTAATCATAAACTAACTTTTGCTCGCCGCATGGATAAATTTGTATCAAAAGCTTACCGAAGGCTCCATTTTGAGAATCAGCTCAATAATGGTTGCGCATGCAAGAGTCTTGGTATTGACACTTATGTATGGTAGTGAAAGTTGGGTGTGGCAGAAGAATCACATAAGTAAAATAAATGCGGTAGAGATGAGGGCGTTGAGAAGCATGAATGGATTAACTGAGTGATAGAGTAAGAAATAGTGTGATAAGAGAACGTTGTGTTTGAATGGTTTGGGTAGGTAGAGAATGAATGAAAGGAGACAAAATGGAGTAATGAGTCAAGAGTGAATGCGAAAGTTGGAAGGGGAAGACCAAGGCGAACGTTCCTGGACCAAATTCAGGACATTTTAAATAAGGGCCAGGTCAAGAGTAGCCTAAACCGACGAACTTTTATGAAAGGTTTAATGAGAATGGAAGAAGCGA
This sequence comes from Elymnias hypermnestra, assembly GCA_015832385.1. Lineage (NCBI taxonomy): Eukaryota > Metazoa > Arthropoda > Insecta > Lepidoptera > Nymphalidae > Elymnias > Elymnias hypermnestra. Next base: position 7,481,764 of record JACTOM010000931.1, read on the forward strand.
AGGAGGTATGCAAGGATCGTGGCAAGTGGAAGGACGTTGTCTCTGCATATCCCTATGGGAATGAGGCGTCTCAATGTTTTTTTGCTTTAATCTTAACACCGTGATCTATTTTAATTTCCGTTTCTTTTTATATAAATTGTATCTTAAATAAAATAACTGTAATATAATATTTTTAGTTATAAACACTTTCTTATTTAATAGTGCAAACTTGACACTTTTTTGTTGACAGTTGTAGTGTAGTTTTTAAGTTATACAATAATTGTTTATTCAGGCTGTTCAATAACTCATTCAGTTTCAACCTTTTTAAAACCGTTAAATCTTTTTTTTTTTTTTGATGAGGTTTCTTTTAATTGAAAAGTATTTATCGAGTGATATCTCTCGGAAGTCTTTTAAGGTCTTTGTTATATATTCTCGTCTTTTAATGAATTGTTAATTCATTTATCGCATAAAGACTTTTATTTGGAAGGTTTTGTTGTATTTTATTAATAGAAATATATAAATAATGTATTGTTTGTTTCAGACTGGCAAACACTTCCATCGCACGTCATTACTCATCAAAGCCTTCAACCACAAGTTCCGTCTAGACCTCGAGCTTAATACGTAAGTAATAAAATATTATATATTATCTATTTTTCTTCTTGAATTTGCATAATTTTGTCTGACTCATCAAGTTTTACCTTTTTGTTTAATCTTTTAACACGATATGTCTTTTTATTCTCATTGAAAATTTCAAATATTTCATTAAATATTTAACCACTTCTTTTATAGTTTTAGTTACACATTATATATGTCGGAGAATAAGAGAGAAGGAGAAGCACAAAGCATAGGGGCATAGGGTTCTCCTGGCGACATCGTTATTAATGGCATCCATAATTACCATACTATGGGCGTTCGTTGGGTAATGTTTGTGCAATCAAACACTTAACTAATTAACTCAGATTATAATGTTCAATCACTTAATATTCCCGATATCTATTTACACAAACTCATTAACAATAATAGCTAGGAACGCGACAGTTTCAAAAGTCGACAGCACCGGCGGGCCGTCACCCAAAAACTACCAAGAGACGCGCCCGACTGCCACTTATTATGACTCTGCCCCACGCCGATAGACAGATGGCGCCAGCGTTCCACACACTATTGCACATACAATATTCCTTGATTTAACGAAGTTTTCAAAATCCCCTAGAAACTTTTATAAAGTCTATAACTTTTAAATAACGTATCCTATGAATTATTCCAACTTGATTTCATAATCTTATTCGAAAACTCAATTGTAGTCATGCTTTGACTTGTCCAGACACTTTAAATACTTCGTAACATCTAAAGGAAATATCTCGAATTACATGTAGCACTGTATATAGTTATTAAATAAGTGAAATTTATTTAAAATTGAGAAAGAAAACTATATTTAGAACCTAACAGTTGCAGTCTACACGTAGTTAAAATGATGGGACTAAAAAACTTAGTAGCTTTAAAAGAAAGTTTCTATACGTTAGAGTTTGGAAATATTTCTCCCAAGAGTCGAATTTTATGAAAACTTTCATAGAGCATATCTCATTAAATATTACTAGTTATTACACGCGACTTTGCTTGAACTTTGTGTGCAATTTAGCAACAAAAAATCGTACTAAGTTCATTCTAAGTTTAATATTTGTTTAAACGTAGAAAAAACGTATCAAAATCCCTCGAGGTTAATAATATCGCTGCATTTTATATGAAAACCGATCAAAACTTTGTTATGTAAGCAAACAGTTTCAAAGTATTTCGCAAACTAATAATGTATCACACCATTGAATCGCAAAGTTAGGCAACTATTCAGTGTTAGAGAAGTAATAATAAATGTAGATATTCCTTGCGTGTAATACGCAAAAGAAACTATTCCGCTGTGTTTCTCTATGAGTTGGCAATAAACAACGGAACAGATTTTTACACAGTTTTCATTGATAGATAGAGTAGTTGATGAGGAAGAAGTATATGTCGGAGAGTAAGAGAGAAGAAGCATAAAGGGGCGTAGGGTTCTCCGCCGAGAACGTCATTAATGGCATTCATAATTTAATTTCCATACTGTGGGCGTTGGTGCAATCAAACACTTTATTAATTAACTCGGGTTATAATGTTCAATCGCTTAATATCTCCGATATCAATTTACACAATTTAATAATAATAGCTGGGAACGTGACAGTTTCAAAAGTCGATCGCACAGACGGGCCGTCACCTGAGAACTGGAGAGACGCACGCCGGATTGTTCGCTCCTGGGTTCTTCTCAACTTCAGTTGAGGGTTGCGGGCCTCGAAGCAGTGCCTCCTTACCCGGGCACCTCAGACATCAATCAATCAAACAATCATACGGGCTGGTTCCAGCTGACTACTCTAGCGGATCCATCCAGGTCAATTAATTCAATGGTCAAGTGCGGGTATTGCCACTGATATTGCGTCGTGTTCGCCGTCTTCATCGCCTACATCAGGAGGCTGTGACAGCAGAAGCTCACGAGGCACTGTCTATATTTTAGTGTTTGCTGCTCTTGTGTGCTGGCTGGCAATGCCGTGGAGGTGTATGTGTATGGAGTTGTCCGCGTGGCGGAGCATACTCCTCGTCAAGTTCCGGACAGATGTTCGTCCGGAACGGTGGACGTCCTGGTGTCACGGTGGATGACGTCATTTCTGACGTACCTCGGAGCTCCTACTATCATACGTAGGCACTTGTTTGTCGGATTGTCAATTATTGACTCTGCCCCACGCCGATAGACAGATGTCGCCAGCGTTTCACAGACTATTGCACTCCGATATATACGAGTATATATTTTTTCAAGGTCTTGTGTAAATCGGTTGAAATATAACGACAGCAGTTAGAATTGGAATATATCAAGCTTGGGAGCTTTCATTGAAACACTGCATAATCGCTTAGTGATATAAAACAAAGTCCTTCGTCGCATCTGTCTATATTTTAGCGATTAACTCGAAAACTTTTGAATATATTTTTACACAGTTTTCACCAATAAATAGAGTGATTTATGTAAAGGTGTTTAGGTAACTGACGGATTCAATTTAATAAAGATTAATACTGTATAGCTTAATAGTTCGTAACTATTTTGTTAGATGATAAAATTCATTGGCTATGAGAAGAAAGCTGCACGACTTGATATTTTTACATAAAGTAATTAATGGTGGAGTTAGATGCGAATTTTTGAATGATATTAACATAAACGTGCCTATCAGACCTCCCAGAAAACCAATTTTTAACAAGCATTGACATATTCTGTGACGACATACTTTTTTTTTGTGCTGGGATATGCTTTTACGCACTTACCCTTACCGGAATGGGTCTCAGCGAGGGAAGAGACTTCGCAATACCCACTAAAACCCAGCGGAACCCTCTTTATCCGTAAGTGAGACACCAGAGGTTCAGCTTGCGCATTCTTCCCTGGTGCCCTAGATGAGTCCGACTGAGGATTCATGGAGGTGGGAGCAGGTGCGCAAACAAGCGCCGCCTAGTATCCCGCCTCCTTCGGCGGTGAGAGGGAGCATCTACTGCATTCTCTCTATCTCGCTCGTGGGCCTCCTTTAGCGAGATTACAGTCTCGCAGAAGAGCGCCACTTCCGCCCAACATCTCTCACTTGACAGCATCGTGCCTATAATGCTCTCAAGCGAGAGTTCTCCGCCGATCAACGCCACCAAGCGGTGCCGCTGAGGTCCCCATTCTGCGCATTCTGCCACAGTGTGATGTGCTGAGTCGATAGCTGCACCACACTCGTGGCAAGCAGGCNTCCCCTGCCTCGTGAGCTTCTGCTGTCACCGCCTCCTGATGTAGGCGATGATGACGGCGAAGACGACGCAATATCAGTGGCAATACCCGGACTTGACCTGGATGGACCCGCTAGCGTAGCCAGCAGGAACCAGCCCGTATGAATGCGGGCAAAACAAAATACCAGGCATCAAATTGATGTCTGAGGAAAATGCCCGGGCAAGGAGGCACTGCCTCGAGGCCCGCAGCCCTCAACTAAAGTTGAGAAGACCCAGGAGAGATTCAGCCACAGTGTGATGTGCTGACTGTGACGACATACTGTGATTAAAATCAAAGATTTGTAAAATATTAGCAACAATCTGATTAGGTTGTAGTTATGTTTTTTTTTTTTTTTTTTTTGCTGACAGATTAGCGCTTGACTGTGTTCTCACCTGATGGTAAGTGATGATACAGTCTAAGATGGAAGCGCGCTAATCTGTTAATGTAAATACAGCGTAGTTATTTTGTGTTGTAGTCAGTTTACCATTTGCTTTATATAATTTAGTTTATCGTACGTCGTCAATTAATTAACTTTTTAATTCCGTTTTTAATTGATCTAATAAATATAAGAACGTATCATTATTACTAACATTAGTTTATAAGCGTTTAATGCATGTGTTGTTGGTGTTCCTAAATAAATAAATACATGACAAAATGGAGAGCTATCCTTAATATATAGATATATGCTATAAGTATAACAAAGTCCTTCGCTTGATCTGCCTATAACTTAGCAATAAACTCTAAAACTACTGTACAGATTTTCACACAGTTTTCACGATAAATAAAGTGATTCATATGGAATCTTTAGATATGTATTTGTTAAGGTTTTATGTAATCGATAGAACTATAACGACAATTGTAGGACGTATCGTAATAAATGAAGCCTGGAAGCTTTCATACTCTGTCCGTGCTACGCCACGTCTGCCTATATTTTCGGAATAAACTCAAAAACTACCGTACAGATTTTCACAAAGTTTTCACTAGTATATAGAGTGGTTCATTACAAAGGTTTAAGTATATAATTTATCAAGGTTTGCTTTAAATTAGTTGTAATATAACCACAAATGTTGGAAGTATCGGAAGAAATAAAGCCTGGGAACTTTCATTGTAATCAATGCCTAATCCCTTAGAGATATACCAAAACAATTGATGCTGGGATATTCCTCTTTTATAGATCTACAAAATAGTCTCTAAATCTGTCTTTAAAGGATAGCTCACTTCAGCAATTTTATCGTCTAATACCAGTTACGTAAATTATATCATCAGTTCTTATCAATTAAATATACTACTAAAGCTTATTAAAGTTAGTCACTCCCAAGCTTTTTTTATTTCGTACGAAAACTTCCGAAGTTGAATTTCTCATGGAATACTATAAATGATATATCACACCATTGAATCGCAAAGTTGGGGAATTGTTCATCGAAAGAGATGTGAATATAAAAGTGTACAAGAGCGAATGAGACGGGGACAAGTTGTAAATGTACTACGAAGGCGAATCCGAAAGGCGGGATCATTTGTTTGGATTTCTTTCATTTTTATGATAAGCTCGGGGAACGCGTGTGCCTGAGTGTTAAGCACTGCCTATATATTTATGATTTATTAGCTTTACAAAGCAGAAATCATATCTTTAAAACTCTAAGCGTTTAAAAATTGTGATATGAATTAAATACACATATCAGAAGAGAAGATACAGAGTCCCAAAAGCTAATGCCCGTGGTGAGGAATGAGTTGTGGTCAATGTTATCTACGTATGTGGTGAGCGGTAGTCTGATTCAAGCATTAAAGTCTGTCTATGAGGGTGTTCGACAGGGATGGTGTTACTACCATGGCTGTTCAACCTATTCATGGATAACTGTTCGACAGATTTAAAAGAAAGTATTTATGGGTTAAGAATGAATGAATTACTCATCAAATGTTTACTCTACGTTGATGATCAAGTAATACTTGCATCATTTGCTAATGAGCTACAGGAGATGGTAGATATTCTGAATAAAGTTTTCAAAAGGAAAGGAATGAAAGTGAATGTAAACAAAACGAAAGTTATGCTTTTTGAAAGAGATGAATCTATGATGAATGTTAATATTTTGATAGATGGGAAACAAGAACACTTACGTATGGTAGTGAAAGTTGGGTATGGCATAAGAATCACAATAGTAAAATAAATGAGAGCGTTGAGAAGTATGAGTGGATTAAAACTGAGTGACGGAGTAAGAAAAAGTGTGATAAGGGAACTTTGTGGTTTAAAAGAAGATGTAGTGACTAAAATTGAGAAAGGTATGCTCAGATGGTTTGGACATGTGGAGAGAATGAATGTAAGGAGTCTGACAAAAAGGATTGATGAGTCAAGAGTGAATGCGAAATTTAGAAGAGGAACAGGACATTTTAAATAAGGGCCAAGTCAAGAGTACTCTAAACCGACGAACTTTTATGAAAGGTTTAATGAGAATAAAAGAAGCGAAGGCGATAGGCAAGGATCGTGGCAAGTGGAAGGACGTTGTCTTTGCCTACCCCTATGGGAATGAGGCATGATGTATGTATGTATGTATTTCATAAAATATTACTAGATTTTACATGCGTATGCCTTAGCTCAAAACGTTGCCATAAAAAACTTGATACTAAGTTCAAAACCCCCCTTCCCCACTTATCTCCATTCTAATACTGTCAGGTTTGCGCTTGACTGTAGTCTCATCAGAGATAAGTGCTCTAAAATACAAACTATTTGCTCAGCAGAAAGTGTTTTTTGATAACTAAAAGGCTCTCACCAGTCCAGACACAGGCAAATTAGAAAATGCTATTTTCATGAATTGAATCCAGCTCCTCTACTAGAGGATCGTTTGTTTTTGGAAACGTTCCAACCTGATAAAAGGATACCTCTTATGATTTATACACATCATCTTATTGGAACACAAAGTTTTTTGCTTGGCGACATGTCTTTGGCTGGAAACTTATGATTCATATGTTTGCTAATAGTTAAATTATACAATGTTATCTTATGTTTCCTAAATTAAGACTCCGGTGTAGCGTCATGTCGCGCTAAACTTTGAGATAGTGAAAAAAGTCCATCCGTACTTCTAATGTTTTCATTGTTATTTACATCACTTATATAATCAAAAGCACAAATAATCAGTAATAAATACTCACAGATTAAAAAATACCACAAAAAACTTCGATACAACAAACACACCCTTAGTAACGGTCACTTTTTAACTGATTTAGTTTTTGTTTTTTCTATTGTCTAGTGTTATCTCTACGCATGTTTTATTACGACAGTTACCGAGCAGCGAAATGGATAATACACATAAGGACTTAAAAATAAAGAGATGTTTATATATCTGATTGCTTAAGTTGAGGCAGAATTATCGCATCATGTCAACTAGTAGTTGACCCGGTCATACAAAGGGCTATTATATAATAATTTACGTATATTTCTTTACACATCAGCAATGCGACAAATTTCCACAAATAAACAATAATATCACTTAAAATTCATTTAATGATACGACCTTCATACACTGCAATGTCTACTGGAATATAACATTTCTCAAAGCTTGACAAAACTAAATTTGCACTGTCAGGAATTGAATCCACCTGCTCTTCTAATATACTAGCGAATTGATTAGAAAAACAAATGAAACCGACTTACCCGGAACCATTGGCCCACAAAATAGATTTGCATAACCAAACACAAATTTTGCAGCTTACAACAACAAAAAGAATGTGACAAAGCACACACTTTGCTAAAAATAACATCGTCTGTTAGTATGCACGACAATTTTACGGTTTTCCAGAAATTTGATTGGGACAAAGAGTGCAGTGTTTGTTTACCTACCTTTGTTGGCGTGCCGCTTTTAATGAACTTGTCACGACTCACGAGCATAGTTCCGTTAGACTGGAGCAAGGTGCAAGCATATTGCGGGTCGCTTTTATTCCTGACATGTTATCGCTTGACTGTGATCTCACCTAATCTTGGATGAGGATACAGTCTGAAATAGAGTAAAAGGTAAATCAACCTCTTGTAATTTTTACACAGCATCGCAGCGAAATGCTAATTGTCATCTTCAGACTCCAGCAACACAAATATGCGTTCCTAATGGAACTTATTGTTTTCCTCGTCAAAGTTTGGCGGTTGACTGTTCCATTCCTGTTTATCGCACATCTACTACCACCTCAGTCTACCAGGTGTCTACTCTCTTTATCCCGACATGTTGCTCTCTAGGATCAACCTTGAGTACTCAAATAATAATAATAATATTTTCTTTATTATGACATTTTATTTGTCGTCCAATAATTTGTTAACAAATATTTAAAACTATGTTAGCAATGAAATTTAATACAATATAAATCAGATAACACACAATATACTAACTAAACTAAATTAAATTAAATAGTAATATTATATTCACTGAAATACACATCATTTCATATTTCTGTGGCCGTGCAGCCAGTTCTTTATCATTGGGTTGCTCGGGTACTCTGATCATACACTGAGGATCTCGTTCTCGGTCTCGCAACAAAATGACGCAACCCGGGATCTGATAATTGTGACGAAATCGGGAACACTGTCGTCAGAATGCAGTATGCGTTATTATACTGCAACCTAATGCTGCTACGTGCACCACCTCGTATGGCCCCACCAAAGCTGATATGTGTAGAAGCATTGGCAATATGTTCTAAACAGTGTCAGCTTTGCCCCAAAGCTGCATCGCGCCAAAACAGCCAGCGCGCTTCTTTCAAGTGCAATATCGCAGTCATCACGTAAATCCTCAGTGACAATGTGCCCTAAGTTCTTGTATTGAGCTACTCTTTCTATAGGAATTCCATCTATGTATACTGAAGGAATCTCCGGAAATTTACCAGCATAAAACACCATCATTTTTGTTTTATTGACATTGAACTTTGGTCCATGATTCCTGGCGTATTGTTCACAAATGGTCAGTAATTTTCGTAGACCACTGATTCAAGGAATTAGAAGTACCATATTATCAGCATGGCTGAGAGTATTTATGCTTGTTGTGCCTATGTGACAACCTACTCTTGTACTTCTAAGTTCCTCAATCAGGGAGAGGTCAATCTTCCCTGAATGACGCCACACGCTAATTTATAATTAGTAGATACGGCGTCGCCCCATTGTACAAAGTTAGTTTATTTCAAGTACCGAAATCTCAACAGATCTTGTGGTACTCCAGAGGCTGCAAGTTTCTCCCAAATTAAATAAGGAACCTCTTTGAAGATGTCAAAAAAGCCAAAATTCTTTGGACAACGGTCGTCATTTTCATTGTTTTCCTCTGTGTAAATTTCCCTTTGTAAAGTTAGCGTGCTGTTATCTTATATTTCATCAATCGCTAATCTGTCACCAAAAAAAATGAATCGCTTCTAAATGAAGACACACATATTATCTAAAACACATCTCGATTCTCGTCTTGGCGGAGAGAAGGCTTACAATTTAAGCTTTCTATTGGAAAATCATGTGGAGACTTTGTTCGAGCGGAGAGGGATTAATTTCACAAGATGTCACTGCTCAAATGCAATACCGCTTTGAGAGCTTTATACAGACGACTTTTCTTGAAATCATTGTTACAAACTTACTAATTGTGCCCAACGATTTCAACCGTGTAGTACATGATAGATAGAACCAATGAGATTATGGAAAGATCTGTTTCTAGTGAGCATATACATTAAGAAAAGGTTCACTTTGCTATATTTTAAGTCAATCAAGTCAATAGTTTTGGACTAATAATAGCTGATGAATGAGTTGGAAATAATGATTGTAATAATTGATAGATCTATTTGATGTTAGTTGGTTTTAATAACATAATTAATGTCAAGATCGGTGCAGTCCTTTCGAAGATTAAAACTAAAGAGATTAGAGTAGCATAGTAGTGATATTAGTAGAATAATCGGCAAAAAACATAAATTCAATATTTTTTAAGAAATGTATAAGCGTTCGGAAATTAGTTTTTATTTTGACTTTACAAATAAATACAGCAATCTTAAATATAGGTTTAATCATAGCAAACAAAATAGTATAAAAAAGTCATGCCGGACATTATATAACCAATATTCCCGCGGCGGGAATATCAGATAATTTAATGTCCTTCCGGTAAAATTTATCATACCGTCAAAAATAGATATATACAGGACTACTAGTTATTCGTTACGATCCCTTTAAAGGGTCATAGGACGCGCTATTTCCTGTTTAATAAGACAAATAGCTTTTATCTTTAAGTGACACATATTATTTTTTTTAAAATACAATTTAGTTAAAGGCTAAAATAACTGATAGAAAATGAATTTTTGGACACACTCTGCCACATCTAATAATCTTTCTTAATCTAATCTTATATTAAGCTTATTACTTTCCATCTACTTCAATAATTAAGTATGTATTTTTGACAAATAATATAATATCACAGATATCTTTGACTTACGATGACAACTCATTTTTATATACAAAAAATAAAAGAGGACCTAAAACAGATCCTTGTAGAACACCTATCGCTACAAAATATGATCTTGAAGACTTAATAAATACTATTTGAGTTTTTATAATGATAATATTTTAAAAAGTTTACGGTAAATCCAAAATCATAAATAGCTTATGGCTATTTTTCCCATCTAAATGAAATTTCTTAACAAAAGAACAATAAAAGCTTTATGGACAATATATCATTGAATGACGATGACCCTTCAAATCGAACTGTCATCGATGTAATGTGTTTTTGATTGTACTTTATTGTAATCGATTGATTAATTGTGCAACAGCTGCTGTGAATGCTTTGAATATCGGCCAATGGAGTACTCGTTTTGTTTTAAGTATTCACTTCGTCTTTTATTATAATTTAATCAGCCAACGAGTATACTGTTGATTGTTTATTAATCCTATTGCTAAAGCACATTTGCAGAACCTGCCACCTCATGCATGTGTGCTCGCATAATAATATATAATCTATATATATAAATCCAATTACACGATATTTGTCTTCCATGGATACCGAAATTACGTAACCTAGTTCGATCAAATTGTCTATTCTGTCTGTAATTAGGTCCAACTTGACGCATTGGATAGGTACCTCTTTAATTTATAAGCAAAAGTGTGCATACATTAAATTTTATTTTAAATTCATCTTATAAGTATTTATTTTGGTATACGCCTAGACCCATCAGACAATTATACACATTCCACCAGACCACGTTCTTCCACTTGCCACGATCCTTGCATATCTCCTTCGCTTCTTTCATTCTCATTAAATCTTTCATACAAGTTCGTTGGTTTTGGAGTACCCTTGACTTGACCTTATTTAAAATGTCCTGGATTTGGTCCAGAAACGTCCCCTTCCAACTTTCCCATTCATTCATGACTCATAAATTCTTTTTGGCAGTCTCGTTTCATTCATTCTCTCTACGTGACCAAACCATCGAAGAATACCTTTCTCAATTTTACTCACTACGTCTTCTTTTATACCACAACGTTCTCTTATCACACTTTTAAACCAAGAGAACATTAAGTATGATTTCTGATCCAGATCTGTAACATCTCCATATAATACCTATTAAATAATATATGAAAGGTTACCAATAATTTTGCATCAGTCGTTAATACTGATTATATATAGAAGCTTCAGACACCAGGTAAGTCTGTAATATATTACTCTACTCAATTCCCATTAATTGCTATTCTCGCTGTTTATGTCTTGTTCTTATTTCCTATCCCAAATAAATCATTTTTTATTCATCCAAGTTTTTTTCATACATTCAATGCACAGCGTCTTGCATTATAAAGTTAAAAATTTCTTTCCATATATAATGACTTAAAGAAGTTTGATTTATGTAATGGTGCTGCCGCACTGCTGTTTAAAATTGTTAGAGGTTTTGAGTGTTCCTACACTGATTGAAATGTTTACAAACATTTGTAACACTTGAAAACATGGCATCGCCTCGACAATTGCATAACAATATTATAAGAAATATGTCAAAAACATCCTTTTACCAAAGGCATATTATAATGTTGAAGATTATTTAAGCTATAAAAAATTTTGGACTTGATTCCAGTTGCTCACAGAAGCAATATAATACACATTGTAGCATTCAAAACTATCTTTAAAAGAGTAACCGTTGAGTTTCTTGCCGGTTTCTTCTCAGCGGATTCAACTTACGAAGCGGTGATAGATTTGTCACAGTCAGACAGACTAATGACGATTCACAAGTGCTTTTTGAATCTACTTGAATAAAGAATATTTTGATTTTGATATTGTTTAGAAATGTTTAGCAACACCTAACACGAAATATTTGTTCGAAAATGCTTACTAATATTATTAATAGTTTAGAAACGTTTTTAAACAGCAGTGTAGCAGCACCATAACATAGGAAATGACTTAAAATATTTCTTTCAACTACCTGTTGAAGTAAGCGCTGGAAGACCTTTTTAAGCTTTTGGAGTGGAACGGATTGGGCATCAACATCAACGGCGAGTACATCACTCATCTACGGTTTGCCGATGACGTAGTCATTATGGCAGAGACTCTCGAAGATCTCAATATAATGCTGGATGACCTCAGCAGAGTTTCTCAACAGGTGGGCCTGAAAACATGGATAAGACGAAAATTATGTCTAATATCCATGTACCGCCTCACCCAGTCATCGTTGAGAACTCAGCTCTCGAAATTGTTGACGAGTACACATACCTGGGACATATAGTCCAGCTAGGTAGATCCAATTTCGAGAAGGAGGTCAACCGCCGAATCCAACTCGGTTGGGCTGCGTTCGGGAAGTTACGCCAGATATTTTCGTCTGATAACCCTCAGTGCCTGAAGACCAAAGTCTTCGAACAGTGCGTGTTGCCAGTGATGACCTACGGTTCTGAGACATGGTCGCTGACTATGGGCCTCATGCGGAAGCTCAGAGTCACTCAGCGTGCGATGGAGAGGGCTATGCTCGGAGTTTCTCTACGTGATCGAATCAGAAATGAAGAGATCCGTAGTAGAACCAGAGTCACCGACATAGTCCTGCGAATCGCGAACCTGAAGTGGCAATGGGCGGGGCACATAGTCCGAAGGACCGATGGACGTTGGGGGCCAAAGGTGCTGGAGTGGCGACCCCGCACCGGACGGCGCAGTGTAGGGAGACCCCCCACAAGGTGGACCGACGACATAAAGAGGGTCGCCGGTAGCCGCTGGAGCCAGGCGGCGCAAGATCGGGCCTTGTGGACGTCATTACGTGAGACCTATGTCCAGCAGTGGACGTCCATCGGTTGAAGCGACGACGACGACGACGACCTGTTGAAGAGTTGATGTGCAAATGTTTTGGGTAATAATATTATTTTCAATAAATCCTACTCTCTTATCTCTATGGTTTATTATTCAATGTTTCGTGTGTGGTTTAATCTCGTATCAGTTTAATGAGCTATTTGATTTCGCTACGCTTACTAACTATTTGATGGGCGCATTATAACTTTATGTGAAATCGATTACATCGTTGCATTAATTTTATTAATAACTTAATTGCTATTTTCAATAATGACGCCATTCATTTTATTTGTATCAAATGGTGAAACATTAACCTATATATAATCAATATCACTAAAAATAAACTTATTACTACATAATGATATATGCGTGCAAATCAACCTCTTCCAGAAAAACATTTGTAAGCTTAATAAATAACGAAAAACAATAGAAGATACTTAAATATAAATAAAATTCTGTTATTCTTAAGATAATGATACTTACTAGCAAAGATATAACGAAGATGAATTAAAAATTAAAATGACAAGAGTTCCATCGTCTTAAGAAAAACCTAAAAACACCCAACTGAGTTTGGTGAGGTCACAATAGAGAGAGAAGGAACAAAAGTTTTAGATTTTAAATCTTACTGTAATAAATCTCTAATTTATTACTACATAAATGAATCCACTGCTTGCATTGATACGCCAGTACAGTCATCCCTGAAGTATACCAATAAAAATTCAATTAAGTTCAGTTCAGTTAATAATTCCTCAAAACAAGGACGCAAGAGATCATTCTTAGTTTTTAATTATTACTCTAATAGATCTCTACCTTTTACTAATATATTACCAGTATTTTCACCAATGACCTTGGCAAGGTCATCTCTGAAATATTAGAATAAAGGTTGTAACAATATGCAAATTAAACAACTTTTGCCATTCCATTGATGTACAATTAACAAAACAATCACACCCTAAACGTAATAAATCCTAAAAAAAATAATTAATAAAACCCACAATCGTAACAATTATGCAAATATATGACGATTAAAACACGATATCGCGTGTCGGGCGATCAAAATGTCCGATTTTATCGCAAAAGTGGAAAATTAAATTAATGACCGCCATTTATATTTAAACGGTAGTTAGTGGTTTTGTGTCGTAAAGTTCATTTTATTCAATCGTTGAGTTTAAACGAGGTATTCATTTTTAAAAGTCAGTTAGTCGCTAATTTGTTAGGCTCCGGTGTAACGAGAGGGAATTTTTAAACGGGCGTAATAATTAGAGCTGATTTATTTACATTTTAAAGTATCAAGGATTTATTAAAGGAAGTTGTGCCTGTTTCGGTATATACGTGGAGGAAGTGTAACTTCTTTAGCTTCAGTAGTCTGTTCGTTGGTAACAAAATTATTACCAATTCGGAAAATTTATCATCATTCCTATATAGTGCCTTCTTCAAAATGAAGTGTGGCGGTCAGTATGCAGAAAAGTTTTCTATCCTGGGCAACTCTTTTTAATTGTGCGTAGTTACTCCTGTATATCGGTCATCCAATGCCGATTCGGTCTACCAGGTGCTCTTTTTCCGGACATCCTGCCCTCGAGGATCAACCGTGGGTACTTAAATAGGGATCCGAAAAAAGCCACCTTTCTCCGCACGATGGTAGTGATAAATCTGCGGCTAATTTGCGCTCGTTTTTGAGGACTTCAGCATTTGAGACGAACTGGTTCCAAGAAATCTTAAAAGTTTTTTCTTAGAGCCCACATCTCAAATTCTTGGAGCCGCTTACTGCTTTACTGAGAAGGAACCGGCAAGAAATACAGTAGTTGTTCCTTTAAATATAGTTTTATAGGTTACAATGTGTAAAGCATTGTTTTAGTCCAAACGTTTTCATCGCTTAAATAATCTTCGCCATTATAATATGCCTTTTGTAAACTTAAAATTTTGTTGAGACAAATCCAATAGTGGTCATATTTAAAATGCGTACTTCCAACCCGACTAATTGTTTCTGTACCTCTTTCACCCTAAAATATCTGTTTACAAGTTTGTTTTTACTTCTTGTATTAAAATTGTGAGTTTCGCTCTTTTTGCTGTATACATATATTGCAACGATGATGTGAGAATTGATGTTTCTTTAAGTTTGCCTTTTAAAGAAGCACGAGCACCTATTGGATATATTGCACGTATTTCTCTTTCTTCTTACCCCATAACAATATGCCGTAAGCCATATATGCAGTCATGCTTATACGCTGAAGGTACCCAAGCATGGCTCAGCTTCATTTCGTGACTGCTTTAAATATCTTGGAACAATCTGCCCCCTCCACTTCGAACATTGATTTCACTAAATAGTTTTAGAATTCAACACAAAGTAGTAATTTCAAGTACAACATAATATTTAGAATCCTACTTTTCATAAAAATATATATTAGTTTAGTATATGGGGTGTCCCTCAGGGAAACACGGAATTAACATTTTTTAATACGAATTACTTCGTTAAAATGTTTTTCTTTTGTAATTTAATTCGTTTCTTCTGTCCATCCTAAGTATTTCTAATTCTTTGTTGACTAATTAAGTTGTACATAGCAGAATAATTATTAAGGTAAGTGGTATTATATGTTGCACACGAGAAATGGATCAGATGACGTTCTTTCCGTGACAAGGCTGCAGCTGAAAATCGGCGCCGTGTGTCAGGTTTATGGCACACGGCATATGCCGAGCTGTACTGCCTTTTTTGGGCAGTGTATCACACTGCTCTGATTAAGTTTTCTTTCTTACTTTCTATAATACTATGAAAAAAGGTCTAGTCACTGGCGTCAGCAAGTATAGATTTATTTTCCATTTAAATCGTATTCCCAGTGGAATGATATTTGGGACATTATAGGAAATATCCCCGGAAAACGGCGGGTAAATTGGTACCGCAGGGGAAACATGAATTATGCGATATCCGACGTGACGCTTCTTAGCCGATACAGGTGGGGGTCACGAATTTGGGTAACGAACCTGAAAATTTATACGAAAACAAAATGACAGTGAAAATACTGTTTTTCTTCGATTATCTCGACTGTCACTCTTGATGAAACGAGGTATTGAAACGGATTAATATGACTAATAAAAAAGAAAGAAAATTATGTTTGTTTGTTTCATTGATCGCACATATTTCAGGAAATACTGGTCTGATTTGGTGTAGCATTAAATAGCCTATTTAACGAGAAAGGGCATAGGCTACAAAACATCACGGTAAGACTAATAACGTTGCACTGTTGAAAAATGTTCCTAAACAGTGGTTTTACCTTTTTAAATAATGATCCAACGGTGAGCCACGTAGATTCTCTTTCAGAGAAGTCCCGGGGTCTAACTGAGACACCACTACTCACCGTGTGCAATGTAGACTGAAAAAGTATTCTTCATATTTCCACGGACTCGGGAAGTCTACGTATAACACCGCTGGGTTTCTTAGAACTACTTGTTTCGTTAGCAGAAGTTCCGTGTTAAATTATTTAGGATAATGTATTTTTAAATGATAATACATTACTTTTTGAAAGAGATGAATCTATGATGAATGGCAATATTTTGATTGATGGGGAACAAGTGGAAGAGGTGAAAGAATTTGTATACTTGGGATCTAAGTTTACAAAAAATGGAACATGTGAAAGTGATATTGAAAGGAAAGTAAATGCAGGGAATATAGTAAATGGTGCTCTGCACGCCTTTATGAATAATAATGCAGGGGGTGTCTCAAAGGGCCATACTGCCTGTGCATGCAGGAGTGTTAGTGCCAGCACTTACCATGCAAGAATTGTAGAAAGAGATGAGAGCGTTTTGAAGCATGAGTGGATTAAAACTGAGTGACAGAGTAAGAAATAGTGTGATAAGAGAACTTTGTGGTATAAAAGAAGATATAGTGACTAAAATTGAGAAAGGTATGCTTAGATGGTTTGGGCATGTAGAGAGAATGAATGAAAGGAAACTGACAAAACGGATTCATAAGGAAGGGGAAGACCAAGGCGAAGGTTCCTGGACCAAATCCAGGACATTTTAGATAAGACTCAGGTCAAGAGTACTCTAAACCGACGAAATTGTATGAAAGGATTGATGAGAATGAAAGAATCGAAGGAGATATGCAAGGATCGTGGCAAGTGGAAGGACGTTGTCTCTGCCTACCCCTATAGGAATGAGGCGTGATGCCATGTATGTATGATACAGACTAAAGAAGTATCTTTAGACGTATCATCAAATGCTGTTACGTGAGTTTACAATCAAGCGTTAATCAGTTTACTATATCAGAATTAGACCCAGGAGTTTGTTTCAGCATTCGTATAATAGCTTATTAAAAGCTCCAAACCCTTGTTTACAATTGACCTATAAACAGAAAAATCTCATATTGTACCCTGTCCTTTTCCTACTTACGTGTTACATATATGACTGTTCCTTTCACACACGTAGCAAAGTTCCCCTTAGTGATGCGAACCGATTTTTACAAAAACAAAAAAAAAGGGATTTTAAATAAAGTCCATGGAAATTAGCGTTTTTTTTCTCATCTTATTGTTCTAAGATCTATCTAATATCTCTGTAACCGATTTTGATGGAGCTTTCACCGGCAAATACCTTATTCTATAACGAATAACTCAGACTACTTACTTTAGAAAAATATTGGGTTCTGTTAAAGTAAAATTAAAATTAAATAGCCTGATGAACTTGAGATCATTCTTCATATTCATACGGACTCGGAAACAGCTACTCTTAACTAGAATACCTCATTATTAACTCGATTGTGAAGTGCTTTGGTATATAGATAGATGGAACCTGGTAGGTAATAACTCTTCTTCATTTTTATTGCTGTCAGATTAGTACATGACTGTTATCTCACTTGATTGTAAATCTTGGTAATAATGTTTTTATAAAAGCGCTTCCCTGGTAAGAGGTAATTTTACCTTTTATTCTATACGCACTGCTCTGCAAAGCAAATATTCTGATTAGCGACACATTTTTGTATCTAGGAAAAGCATCAACGGTCCCTATAGTGCTGCAGGTGTCCGGCGGTAATCACTTAACATCTGAGTATTTACCAGCTCGTTTATTTGGCATAACTATATAAAAGGGTGTTAACTATCCTTCCGTCAATCTCGACTTCAAAATACGGCAAGACGAGGTCTTCAAAATACGGCAAGTAACATAACGCGAAAGTGATGTTTCTGTTTTGATTTTCCATGCCATTTATAATTAATTTTGACATAGAGATGGGTGGAACCTGGGAGATAGCTATAGGCTATACATAGTTGCCGCTAGTCGTTAATAAAATTGTAACTGATTCACATCACTAGTTCCCCTCTCCAGTTTTAATTACCATCGCTATAGCCCGAAGCATTGTACAACATGGAAGTAGATGTATAACTCGAATTGTTTCTGGACCCATTTTCTAGGGTTCGCCATTGTTTGACATGATGGTAATACATGCAATACGAATGCATGAAAACCATGGAAAATTGTTTTTTACATGCATATTCATCTTAAAAACGTCTACATAACAATCGTCCCAAAGTATACGGTCGTAATTTTGTTAGACGGTGTTTTAACGACAAATTATTTAATTAATACTGCACTGACGTTTGTACTAATGATACATTTTTATGAGGCATCATCTTTTAATACCTGAATGATTTGAAAAATGATGACCCTGATGTTTAAAATTACGATAACAACGTAATCTCTAAATTACAAGTTGACCCTAACGTTAGTGCCAAAAATAAAGCGAGCAAACCGAAAAATAATGGCATACCTCAAGGTACTTTTTCAATATGTTTAGCATAATTTATTCTAAACTAGCGACCAGTCACGACTTCGCACAATGGAAAAAACATACTATGTCAATTTAAAAATTGCAGGAGCTTGAAGTGAATGTGTGGATAAATTTAAAAACAACATAATTGTAAAAACGTCCCACTGCTGGACACAGGGCTCCTCACTCATTGATGAGAGAGGGTTTTTAGAGTATAGACTCACCACGCTGCTCCGCTGCGGATTGGCAGGCATAGTACACAAGTGTACTCTCTATTCCTTCACTCTCATAGTCCGATGTGACGGCAATCCGACACAATCCGAAACATCGGGCTTATATTGAGAAAATCTTAATAGAAAACTCGAATATCCATTTTTGAATTGGCCCGACACGGGACTCGAACCCAGGACCTCATGTCTGTAGTCGAACATGCTAACCACTAGACCAATGAGGCAGTTCTCGACTAAGTGCTTCCAAAATATTCTCAGCTATTTTAGTCAATTTAACCAACATCAGCCCAGTAAGTTAGGCAAAATGACAGTTACTGGCAAGGTAGAGGACAAAAGACCACGCAGCCGATTACCTAGCCTCTGGTCAGACCAAGTCACAGCGATCACTGACATAAGAAAGCCAAAGACCGAAAAGAACAGTCGTAAAAACGATACTTATGGACACGACCTTCAATCATGAAAGACCCGGCCGAGAAGAAGATAAAATATCTTAATATACAACAAATGTATGGCAAATGCTAACATAACAACAGTTTCCAATTAAAATTGGGCATAATATTTAAGTATTACTAGCATATCACCTGATACATTTAAATTTCATTATGTAGCATATCAAAATATTGTGCATTAAATGCTTAATATAACTGAATTGATTTGAATTGGTAACCGTTTCTTAATTCTTAATAAGATATGGATATATACCATCCAGGACTTTTTTGTAGAAAAATAAATGCGGAATTCCTTCCTGCGGAATCCTACCATACATTGTTTTGTTATATCTCTAATAAATCAGGCAATAACTGTCTATTGTATTAAGCAATATTTGTGACGCATTGTCTTTATCTCTTTCGAATCTTTAATCTATCCGAACGTTGCATATCCGAACATGATTCGATATTAACTAAATCCACGTGCACTTAACAAGTTTTCACTTTAAAAATCACTAGGCAACAAAGATGTTAACGTAAACTCCAAGTGAAACAAGTAACCAGAGGAATTCCCAGCTCAGATGCAGCCAGCAAAAGGAAAAAATAACTCTCGCCAAAGTAAATTTACGATCGGTTAAGCAAACCGGCGAAGTTTCACGTTGCTAAGACTCTCTTGACCTAATTTCAAGTTGCGGTATATTTGGCTAAAAACTATCTACCCCGGCTTTATTTTCCTTAGTTATTTTCTTTGGTGGAAATTGAAAAATAACTTTTATTTTCTTTACGGCGTTACGTACCTTTATATCATATAAAGTTGAATACGAGCTGGCTCAACCAACTTTGTTCTATCTTCACTCTCTATTTATGTATCTATATTTAGCATACTTAACTCATTCTGTTATTCCATCTCTTATGGTATCTATTTGCATATTATCTATCTATCCATATTTAGAACGTTAGAATTATTTCAGTAAAATCATTATATTCTGTCAATCTTCATTGAGCACACTAGCATTACTTAAGTCGATGTTTAATTCTTTCTGTTGTGGTATTCAATAAAACTAGAATTTTCACGTCATGGGATTGTTCTTTCTTTTGTGGTGTCCATTTGCATACTATCTATCTATATACTTATATCTCGTCGACAATTGAAAGGGGGCGTTCCTATCGCTGTGTTTGCCCGGCAGAAACCGCGGGATCGATTCCAATCCAATTTAACGCGACGTAATTCGTTTCCCAACCATTCATCCAATAGCGTGTAATCTTAAATTAGATACGTAAACAGAAATGCGATCTGTCGCTGGTCGTGAAACTTCCTCCGTCTCAATCAAGATTATTGATGTCTTTCGCTTATCTAACATCTCAATTAGACTACGGCAACCCGTTTATTTTTTTATTCGATTAATGTCTAATCGAAAAGTCTTTATTTCAGTGGTCTTTTACGACTTATGTCAAAAGCTATGTTACTCTTAGGTCAAAAGCTACGTGGATTACTGCAGTACATATACTAAGAAGAACAGAAATAACTTCGTCAAGTGTATTTTTATTATCATCATTCTAATTAACATCATTTACAGTCTTATTGCAATTATTCTAATCATTATACGATTCTTCAATTACTTTTCTTTTAATAACGTTTGTTTAATTATTCAATGTTATCTTTCGAAGGTCTTCCGGAAGTTTGTTGTATTAGGCTCATTAGACTTTATAACAATTTTATTTTTAATTTATCTTACTGTATCTATATCTCTACTGTATGAATACTTTTATTTATATATATCGGGTTGTGGTCTTCCATGCTTTAAATAAAGACAGCCACAGTCAATTTTCACACAGATTATTTATTACATTCAACTAAATTATTCATTATTTTTTGAATTAAACGACAGTAACCAATATTTATGGGTGCAAGGTGTGCACCGGACACAACTTCGAGTAATGCCCGCCAGTTTTTTTTTTTATTCGAAGTGTGTAGTTGCTGTTAGCCCTACTGGCTTTTACAGCGTAACCGAGAGGGGTGGCGAGCGCAGAAGCTCTGCCGAGGGGTGGGCCCGTAGAAGGGCCCTGCTGCGTCGGGGGAAAACGTTGCTCTAAGGGCGCCTCCTGCGAGGCTCGGACCTAGGCTTAGAGCAACGTTTGCTGCTGCTGAAAAAGACAATCGGAAAGGTGCTTAATCTTGACGCCCATGTGTCTGCGACTCCTGGCCGCGGCCGGGATGCGTCAGATAGCGGGGACCTCGTCTTCGCAGGCGAAGATGCTGTGTGTTAGTGTCCGGGGCGTTGTCAATAGTAATCTGGTCGTCTGGGTCGTCAAGGACGTGTTTGGGCCGCCTCTTCCTAGGCGGGATGTTTAGCCTAATCCCATAAGAGGCGGCATTTCTAATGAGAGGGTTGGGATGACTGACAGCTCTCTTGAAGTAGTCTACGGAGAGCGTTTTGAAATGATTATTGACCGTTGCGAGGTCGAGATCTCTGTGGAGATCGACGTTGCGCATGAACCAGCGGGCGCCCGTGGCTATGCGCATGAATTTGTTCTGCAGCGTCTGGAGTCGAACCAGCCGGCGTGCAGGAACGTGAGCGAACACTACGCTCGCATAAGAGAATATGGGGCGGATGCAAGTTTTGTAGAGTGTCACCTTGTGGCGCAGTGACAATTTACTCTTCTTGCAGATCATGGGATAGAGGCGACTTAGCACAAACGCTGCCCTGCCACGGACGGTGCGAATGTGTTCGGTGAAGTGCATGCACGCATCTAGGGTGACTCCTAGGTATTTGGCTTTCCGTTGCCAAGGGATCGGAGAATTAAAAAGTTTAATTGTTGCCAGATCTCGGCGATCTGGCCTCTTAGCACCGGTGAACTGCTGCGCTTTTCTCAGCATTAACCTCAATTCTCCATTTGCGGAACCAATCGCCTAGGCTATTGACCGCTTTCTGGAGGCGAGGGGAGATGTGAGTAAGCGAGTACGAGGATGCAAGGTAGACGTTTGTCGCTAGCTCGCTACACACCTTGTTACCAACATTAAAAAACGTTGCCGCCGCCATATACATGTTTTCAAATCATTGACACAGACTAACATTTTCATTGGAGGCAATTTAGAGAAACATATTATCGAAGTTTTTTTTTATATAGAAATTGATTTTTACATTATACTATGAGTAACTTGTATCTATTCACTTTTGAATAAAACATGAATAGTACGCGTTCACGTGATTCCTGATAAACTCATTTCCCGGGATACATTTTCGTTGGATATTGAATTGCTACGAAACAATCTATTTTTATATATGGAGCAGGAATTTTATCGGTAAAAAATATTTCCTTTATATCGCATAACCTTGAATAACATAGTGCAATGTTTTTTAATTGCTGACAGATAAGTGCTTGACTGTGATCTGACCTGATGGTGAGTGATGATACAGTCTAAGATGGAAGCGCGCTAATCCGTTAAGAGGCGATATACCCCTTACGGTTTCTACACAGCATCGTACCGGAACACAATTCTCTTTGTTTGGCGGTACGTTTTTGCTGGTAGGGTGGTAACTAGCCACGGCCGAAGCCTCCCACCAGTCCAGACACAGACAAATTAGAAAATACAATTTCCTAAATTCGTCCTACCGGGGATCGAACCCGGGACCTCCGCTAGCAAAACGAATACTCGCACCACTGCGCCAGCGAGGCCGTGAAATTTACAAATATAATGTCTAGCTAACCCAACTTCGTCATCGTCACATAAAAGAGACAGAAATTTAGACGGATAATAAATTTCTTGACCATAAAAAGGTTATAGTGCGTCAACGATAAAAGATAGATATATGCTATTATGGGTTTATATTTAGATCTTTTAATAAGAAACATTTCCGTCACACATGATTATTGCATAACTTTAACCGTTTTCACAGCAGACGCATCGGAGACTGACAAGGATGTTTTACCGTTTTTGCAACACATTTCATTAAATTTACGCTCGTATTAGTTGATTAAAAGAAAGTATGTTTGGGTTAAGAATGAATGAATTATTCATCAAATGTTTACTCTATGTTGATGATCAAGTAATACTTGCGTCATCCGCTAATGAGCTACAGGTAATGGTAAATATAATGAATGAAGCTTTGAAAGGGAAAGGAATGAAAGTGAATGTAAACAAAACGAAAGTTATGCTTTTTGAACGAGATGAATCTATGATGCATGGCAATATTTTGATAGACGGGCAACAAGTGGAAGAGGTGAAAGAATTTGTATACTTGGGATCTAAGTTTATAAAAGATGGAACATGTGAAAGTGATATTGAAAGGAGAGTAAATGCAGGGAATGTGATAAATGGTGCTCTGCATGCCTTTATGAATAGCCAGATGGTGTATCAAAGGGCTAGTCTGGCTGTGCATGCTGGAGTTTTTGTGCCAACACTTATGTATGGTAGTGAAAGTTGGGTATGGCAGAAGAATCACAAAATTTAAATAAATGTGGAAGAGATGAGAGCGTTGAGAAGCATACCTAGACTTCCCCTATGGGAATGAGGCTTGATGCTATGTATGTATGTATTGGTTGTGATATGAGTTTGTATATTTGATAGCCTTCTGGGACTTTTTCCCAGCACTCATAAAGTTTTTCAGTTCAGGCCAGTATTTTTTGATATTAATGCATTACACCAAATAAATGAACTCTCTGATTTGTAAGACAGCCTCTCGTTGTATTTGCGACAGTATTTACTTCAGCACAGGTCCTGAAGCTGTTATCTGGTAGGGTCAAATATCAGAAATTACATTTGCAAATATTTAATATTAATATTCAGATTCTGAAGTGGAACTTCATAATGCTTCGTTATTACGCAGTAAGCTTGCATTGTGATATGATATTTTTAAAGTCGCTCACTAATTCGCAGATTGAGTAATACTATTCTCATATTCTTCATTATTATATTACATACTTTAAATTACTTAAAATACATTACTATTGTTGATACAAACTAAGAACTGTCACTAGGCGAATATTGCTTCATTCCCCTGTGCTACACCACCTATACCAAACGCCCTACTCAAAATAATCGCACCACTCAAAAATAATAAGTCCACCAATCACAGTCGTCGTGTTTCATGACGACTGTGATTGTACCACAAATAAAACAATCATGATCGCTAACAATATTATGTAGAAACCATAGGAAGTCAAATAATTTTTTACTAGATTAGAACTTAGACGGTCTCATTACTTAGTGCCAAGTGATATAACATTCAGCCGCTAATCAGTCAGCAATAAACGCCAACGAAGGCTTGGATCTATCCAAATTAATAATTTCTGTTAAATTGAAATATTTAAAATAGAAACGCCAATGATGATATATAAATGTATTGAAAAGCACGTCTTTGCGATACGCTGAATACGAATTTGAATTATGGGCATAAAGATTGGTCCTCCATTATTCATTTCCGGTGTGCGGTTCTCGTCTATGAAGCTTCAATTTGAACGTCTTTGATACAATTAATGGATGCTATCTTCGCTTTGATATCTTCGCAATTTGAACATCATTTTTATATTAAAAGTGTGATAGCAAAACAGAACTTGAAAGCAAAATATAAGTTAGTGAAGACAGAAAAAGGGAGATTTATGTTTCGTAGTAAGTCAAAGACAATATAATGTTGAAGATAATTTAAACGATGAAAATGTTTAGACAAAATCAAAATATTCTATATGTCAGAGAATAAGAGAGAGAAGGAAGCATAAGGCACAGGGCCGCAGGGTTCTCCGCCGATATCGTCACTAGTGGGATCCATAATTTAATTTCTTATACTGTGGGCGTTCGTGGGTAATGTTGGTGCAATCAAACACTTTATTAATTAACTCTGATTATAACGTTCAATCATTTAATGTTCCCGATTTTAATTTTAACAAACTTATTAACAATAATAGCTAGGAACGCGACAGTTCCAACAGTCGAACGCTCCGGCCAATCGCTACTCGAGAAGTGCCGAGAGACGCGCCGGATCGCCACTTATTGACTCTGCCCCACTCCGATACACAGATGGCGCCAGCGTTCGACAGACTATTGCACTCCGATATATATTAAAGTAGCTTCAAAAAGCAATTTTGTATCGTCAGAAGTCTAACCGTTGTTACCTATTCTACCACCGGTCCGGAAAGTTGATTCCGGTGCGAAGGAAGCGGCAAGTAATTCAGCAGTTACTCCTTTATATATAGTTTTATAGTTTACATAGGTGTTCCACAAGGATCAATACTTAGCCCTTTTTTGTTCTTAATATATATAAATAATTTGGCATAATATGTGAAAGACAAATGTGATATAGTCCTATTTGCTGACGATATATCTTTGCTGTTTATAGAATACAGAAGTGTAGAAAATTCTGACAATGTAAATAGTACCCTGTCACATGTCTCACGTTTGTGTAATTTTTGTTTAATATTAAGCTCGGGAAAGACCAAGTGTGTTGAATTTGCTTTGCCAATAACAAAAGAAATCTGTAGCAATATCCAAATAGATGATAGTCCATTTGAGAAAGTTAAGTCTAAAAAGTCTTCTTAGGCTCAGGGCTTCAGTGGAGTGCCCATATTAAGACTGGCAGGCAAACTTAGTGCAGCTGAAAGAAGAAAGAGAAAGAAAGAAAAAACGTTTATTTCACTATTGTGCCAAACATTACATTAGCTCATAGATCACCATTGTCTGGTGCCATGCATGCCTGGCACAACCCTGAAAAGGCACAAGCTCAGCATTCTACTGTATGGTCCAAGCATACGTTGAAACATACAGCGCTGATCAGCAAATACCTTAACCAAGGTGACGCCACATAAAGGACGCACTCTCACACTCACATTTTTAATTACTATTAAGACTATTATTATATTATAATACAGCTAAGTTTAACATAAAATTAAATGTTGCATATTTAATAAATTAAGAAAAGTAAAAGTATTCTAACAAAAAAAAAAAGAAAAAATTAATACCAAAATAATAAAACAATATAAATATACCAACGAGTACAACTTTAACATAACAATATAAAATAAAATATTAATTTAAAAACAAATAAAATAAAAATGCTGCACTTGCTGTTAGGAAAGAAAGGCAATATACTGATGTTGAAACTGCCAAAATGGTGTATTTCGCTTATTTTAATATAGGGTAAGGTGACGAACATTAAAAATGTCCTTATATTCCAAAAAAGAAAAAATACGTGCCATACATCGATTGGGATCTCGCTTAACCTTTAGAGAAAAATTCAAAAAATATCAATACAAGAAAAAACAAACAAACTTGTAATGCCATATTTTGGAGTGAAGAAGGTTCAAAAATCATTTGTCGGGTTGAGCATATGCATTTTTAATAAGATATCAGCATCATTGTTGGGTTACCTCCACATAGTTACAAAAACCGTATTATAATGCTAAGAATTATAAAATCTTTAAAGGAGTAACCGTAGAGTTTCTTGCCGGTTTCTTCTCAGCGGAATCACCTTTCCGAACCGGTGGTAGATTTGACACCAACGGACAGACTTCTAACGATTCAAAAGTGCTTTTTGAGTCTAAAATATGTTTAGCTTCCTTGGGCAACTAGAAGTCTAATTGCGAGACTGTCATCTCGCTAAAGGAGGCACGACAAAGGGAGACGGTGAATGCCGCTGAGACACTCCGGCCCAGACGAAGGGGAGTAGGAAACAGGAGGCGGAGGTTCATGCAACTCCTCCCCCTGTAGAATATCTGTGAGCCGAATACAACCGAGGGGTCAGAGAGGAATGCCTCAACGAGCCTCTGGCTCCCCACTCATGGTTGACGACGGTCCCGCTGGGTTTTAGTGGGTATTGCGAGTTCTTCCCCCTCGCCGAGTCCCACACTCCCGACCCCACAGTCGGGGTGCGTAAATGCATTTCCCAGCGTCAAAAAAAAAAAAAAAAAAGTGAGGATAATATATTAACATTAGCGTCGTAAGTTCCTGCCTGTTTATTTCTAATCCATATATAATTAAATGGGTAGATTTGCTTTGTTTACCCATTAACAAGGGATTATTATCCACTATTAACTAGCAGTTTATTGCATAAAAACAATTATTTCTAGGAAAACCTCCATTTAATCAGTTAGGAAGTAAATAAATGACATTGAACCGTAACTGATAATAATAATAAATAGTAACAGAAGGGAATATTCCTGTTTATTTCGAAAGATTGTAATATAATTTGCGCAATATTAAAATATCTATAAAGACTAATACAAACATTTATAAGGAAAAAGAATACTTCCGCATCGCAGTTGAAACACGGCAAATTATTTTGTTGATGTTTATAATGTTTCGTTTTCCTTGGTACTACAACTAAAATCGGAAGCACGAGAAGGTTACAACTTATTAATTAGCTATAAGACCCGACGAAATTTTTTGGCCCGCCCAAATAAAAAGTATAGTAAATCATACTTTAAGATATAAAAACGTGTATTTACACTCGTATTCGTCGTCGTCGATGGACGTCCACTGCTAGACATAGGTCTCAAGTAATGAGGTCCACAAGGCCTGATCTTGCGCTGCCTGGCCCCAGCGGCTACCGGCGTCCCTCTTTATGACATCGGTCCACCTTGTGGGGGGCCTGCCTACACTGCGCCGTCCAGTGCGGGGTCGCCACTCCAGCACCTCCGGACCCTAACATCCATCGGTCCTTCGGACTACGTGCCCCGCCCATCGCCACTTCATGTTCGCGGTTCGTAGGACTATGTCGGTGACTCTGGTTCTGCTACGGACTCCTCATTTCTGATTCGAACACGATATCACGATAGAGAAACTCCGATCATAGCCCTCTCCATCGCACGCTGAGTAACTCTGAGCTTCCGCATGAGTCCCATAGTCAGCGACCACGTCTCAGAACCGTATGTGATCACTGTCAACACGCACTGATGGAAGACCTTGGTCTTCGTCGTCTGATATACCTAAGTGCCTGAAGACCAAAGTCCTTTACACTATAATAAAAGAATAACTGGTACTTCATCTTCATAGAATACGTTATAAAACTGATGTGTTTGTTTATTTGGATAAACGCTGTAATCTCAGGAACGACTGATTTGAATTGAATTTTAGTGTTGGATGACCCATTTATTGAAGCAAATCTTCAACAAAAATAGGGAAGGTTTTTTCCAAATTTTGTTTTTGAATTTAAAATTTAGAAAAGAGACTGAAATATTTTTGACGTGAAATTTCTTTAGGCACATGCAAAGCGCCACGAAAATGTACAGCGTTTTTATGCTAATTCTTTAGAATTTGCCACTCATCATTCAATAATTTAATATACTATTTTGCATAAAATAGGAAACAAAAATATTTCATAAATTCTCTTTTCTAAATTTTAGATTCAAAAATAAATTTTAATTAATAATTTCTAATATTGGCAGAAAAATACGTGGCATTTTTATTTACAATCCGTCATTTAAGATTTCAATAAATTATTTGTATTAATTTTCGACACTTTTAATATTTTAATGACGACTAAATTTCTAACGTATCTTCCTTTTTCTCTCCCATTAAGTGTCGGAAATCTAAAGTTTTAGATTTGTATAAGTATAAACAAGACTTATAAATTAGTTTGCCAAAGAAGTTTCACTTCTGAAATGTGTACTTTGTAATGAATATATAAAATGTTTATTAGTAGATATTGCGACGCATTTGAATGAATGAAAAGATTGCAGATATAATAACTTCATAGAAATAATTATCAATTGAATCGAATCTTAATATGAACGAATTAAAGTACAATTTAAGATAACGAACCCGTTGATTTTTTTGGTCCTTATTTCGATTAAATAATTTTCAGATTTCCGATTTGTTGCCTAAATAAAATTATGTCGCGATAGGATTGAGTTTGGAATGGATTTTAAGAGCTGTTCGTTGAATATTTTTCAACGTTCAAATTGTTTTTAAATATAACATAAACCGTGACATAATATAGAAATATTTACGTTGATAAACATAACGGAATATGCTTCATAACACTAAGTATACGCATTCAGATTCAATAATAATTCAAATGTAGTTGTATTGTGCGACCTTATAAAGCCTCGTTAAGTGAAGTTGATTCCTTCATTAAAACGTATTCATTATAAAATAATTGGATCGCCAATGTTATCTCTGCACTATTGTCGTTATAAGCTTTTAATTAAATATCTAATTGGTATGAGCATTTATAACATTTATATATGCAGTTACAGTGAACGTTGTGATAGTAATGTATGCAGGGTCATTGTTCAATGTTTCAAGGCACAATATCTACCTGCAACCCTGAAGTCTGTGCAATTTTATTCAAATACAATATTTATTGAAAAACTACTGTTAGCTCACATCCTCCCTTTATATATCATGATTATTTTTGATTCACTGTCTCATTCGTGGCTCTAGTAGGCTGCGTGTTCGGGTATGGACTTGAGGTTATGGATTCGAGCCATTCGTCGGGTGCATTCTGTTATGAAATTCTAAGTATTTGCACGAAGATGGGAAGTTAGCGGTGTACTCCACCTCCGTGCCTTGGAGAGCACGTTAAGCCGTCTGTCCTGTGCCTAGTCTCTCTCCAGTCGTTTCGGATTACCATTCCATCGGACTATAAGAGCCCAGGAGTAGAGCGTCTACTTGTGTTAGCTCATACACTTGTGTACTATGCCAGTCGAACTAGTGGAGCAGCGTGGTGGCTCTATACTTTTAAATCCCTTTTTTCTATGAGTGAGCCGACCTACGCCCAGCTGTGGGATATTAATGGGATGCTAGTTACTTTGACCTCAAACCAAAATCAAAATATTCTTCATTCAATTTACGCTGATTACAAATCGGCAAGAAACTCAGCGGTTACTCCATTAAACATAGTTTTTGTATGTTACAATGTGTTTAGGTTTCATGTGCAACTAGAATCAAGTCCAAACATCTTTGTCACTGAAATAATCTTCAATATTTTAATATGCCTTTTATAATTGGACGTTTTTAACGTCTTTTGGGAGTTTATAAATAATCGATTATAAAAATGTAGACTATTTTATTTCAACTTCTTATATCATGTGTCGTACAATCACGTTTTCTCTTGAACGTAGTAAAATTTTAATGCATTTATAACAAGCTCTCGAATATTTATATGGTTAACCGTCAGTACATACTCGTATACTGCTCTAAATCTGTTTCTTTGCGACTCTCGATGGATTCGATCCATATCGTACACTAAAGTACATTTTTATTTATTATTTGTGACCCGACCCTGCTTTGCACGGTATAACATATGATTCGTCCATATTTTGTCTGTCTAAAGATCGCTTGGTTAAATTTATTTTCACGTACGTTATATGTTTGTACATACATATATACATACAAAGCATCACGCCTCATTCCCATAGGGGTAGGCAGAGACAACATTCTTCCACTTGCCAAGATCCTTGCATATCTCCTTCGCTTTTTTCATTCTCATTAAACGTTTGATATAAGATCGGCGGTTTAGTGTACTCTTGGCCTGGTCCTTATTAGTTATTGTAGTGTTTGTACCCTTAAGATATTCATTTTAATTGGTTTAAAAGGTTAAAATAACGTGCATGAATTACACTGATCTACACTAGTTTTGTTGCCCTAGATATGAAAATGATTTTGGGTCTATTTATACTCTCATTTAATTTTTTTTAATATTGATTTTCATTATACGTAACAAAAATAAAAAAACAAGAAACAACAGCATATATTTATGTCAGTTATGTTAAGAGACATTAGAACACATTAACGTAAATAAAAAAGAATAACCGCCTTTTAAAGCTTTTCTTTTATAATTTTTCAGGGGACAATATTTTCAAAGACTGGCAGCTATCTGCCATCGTGTGACGATCCCATCGACCCTGATAACTTTCCTTCATTACTTTTAGAACTTGGTGGAACTAAACCACCTGGTGGGTGAAATAATTTCCTAAATTATCTTGAAATTTACCTAGATAGATAATTGCGAAGATAGTGTAACTTACTACTCATATTTGCTTCTAAAGTTTGAAAGTTTGTCAGCAAAGAAAGATATACAAAAATCATGAAAAATAGGAACATATCTAAGTAGATAAAGATTAATACTGAAGCCTCATTAAGAAGACGAATCATTTTAACCGTGTTATCTAACAGATGTATTTCTTTATTTACAGAACGGATTCGTGGAGTGTAGGAAAGGTGTCGAAGAGTGCGGTCTCATGGACGAATGTGCAGTAGTAATGCCTCGAGAAGGCTGCTGTGCCCGTTGTAAGGGATGCTGGTACAATGGTACCGAGCATGCTTCACATACAGAGTGGAATGAAGAAGGAAAACTGCTTCGCTGCGAAGCTGGAGTGGTCACAATCTCACGACCGGAGTGCTATGTCCCCTGCGACAGTCCCAAACACCAAAGGCACACACATTATAATTGTCCAGTTTGTGAAGGTAAATTTTCATGTCTGTTTTATTGCTGACAGATAAGTGATCAATTGATTAATGGTAAATTCGGTGCTATGTAGAATCATCAAGAAATAAATTACCTCCTTTCAAATTAATGCGCTACTATTTTAGACTGTACCATTATTTACATACATAGCATCACGCCTCATTCCCATTGGGGTAGGCAGAGACAACATCCTTCCACTTGCCACGATCTTTGCATATCTCTTTCGCTTCTATCATTCTCATTAAACCTTTCATACAAGTTCGTCGGTTTAGAGTACTCTTGACCTGGCCGTTATTTAAAATGTCCTGGATTTGGTCCAGGAACGTTCGCCTTGGTCTTCCCCTTCCAACTTTCGCATTCACTCTTGACTCATAAATCCTTTTTGTCAGTCTCCTTTCATTCATTCTCTCTACATGCCCAAACCATCTAAGCATATCTTTCTCAATTTTAGTCACTACATCTTCTTTTATACCACAAGGTTCTCTTATCACACTATTTCTGACTTTGTCACTCAGTTTTAATCCACTCATACTTCTCAACGCTCTCATCTCTTTGTACAATTCTTGCATGGTCAAAAATTACTGTGCCATATTTTTCAAATCAATTTTATTTCTTTATACATCTTCTATACAAATGGCTTTTTTATAATATGAGTTGCTGGTTTCTGAACTAGATTCAAGAGTATCCCACTAAAAAGAACCTAAATATATGTTCTCTATTCTTTATATATATATACATTAATTATTATTTCTCTCTCCTGTACCACTTACCTAAACTATTTCATATGTGTCTCCTTTCTCGAGGTTATCTGTAAGAAATCGTTTCAAACTGATAAGACCGCCTATTGTACAGCACTAATTGATTAAGTTTAGGCTTCCTTTTTTATGTATTGCAAGTGTGGTATAGTTAGATAGTGTGTTAAACTAAAAATAAAATAATCCAGCGAATAAACAAATAAAGTAGGAAGAATATTTCAAGAACATACGAGTAACTTATGTAACTAAAAAGCCAATATTAGGTAAGCGTATGTTCAGAAGAAATATGTGCGTGCGTGTATGCGTGTGAATGTGCGTGCGGGAATGCGTGCGTTCTCGCGTGTGTTAAGGGTGGTGAAAGTAGTTTGTATGTATTGTGTCTTAGTTAGTGTAGGAAATAAGTACGTGCTTTATGTATTTTGAATGTTTAGAGGTTTCTAGTGCAAAAGTTCGATAACTTTACTCGACTCGACTTTACGTTTTAATTAATTATTACTGTAGCTAAACGTGCACGTCGAGCGAAGCCGTGTTACAAGTTAATTTGCAGGAGAATAAACACATAGCAACGTGTCGGTAAACCGTGTCGATTTATTAAATATATGAGCTTATAATTTGTATCTTTGATGACTTAAAACTTGCTAGTGTAAGAAAGTGAATAAGTAACAGCGTTTATAGTACCACTACTGGGCTGGAGCCACCATAATCGCAAGATATATTGAGACACATAAGTTTTAACGTCCCAGAGCTGGGCATATCTTCACACACAGGAATATCAGGCATATCGATTTGTTTTTTAATTTAAACATAACACCACTACCTGTATTGGATGTGTCTCTATATGATTTTAAGAAACATTTTAAAAACACTTTCCCACACCTTACTTAGGGTCTAGGCTTTTCTAAAACATGAAAAAATTCTGGACTTTCTATAACATATATATGTCGGATTTTGTTCTCCGATGATGAGTTTCTGACTAGGGTTTTCCGCTGACATCGTTATTAATTGGATCCATTTTTTCATTTCTTATTCTGTGGGCGTTTGTGGGTAATGTTGGTGCAATAGTCGACCACTCCGACGGACCGCCGCTCGAGAACTGCCGAGAGACGTGCCGGACTGCCATTAATTGAATCTGCCCCCACGCCGATACAAAGATGGCGCCAGCGTTCCACAGACTATTACACATGGACCAGCGATCCACAGACTCCTGCACTCCGACATATAATATAACACATACATTTATTATTTTAAAAATATAATACTGCTATAACTACTCACAATCTAATGACTTCTCTTTCTAATTTTATAAAAATTATCTCATTATGTTATAACTAATTTTTTTTCTAACTGTTCGGTCTTGGAATGTTGGACCTTAAAAGTGATAAGAAAATTTAGTAATAACAGAGTTTAAGGCACTTAGTACTAGGTAACTGTGAATAACAGTTCACGTCGAACTGAAGTGTTAAAAAAGTTGAGTTAATCATATTTTTATACGCTGTGTTTTGTATTCTTATGAACTACAGTCTAGTTGAATCTAAAAGTAATAAGACTAGTAAGTAATAACATAGTCTAATAGGCTAAGTATGAATGTCAGTTTATATTGAACGTAAAAGTGATAAGAATATTGAGTAATAACATAGTCTAATACGTTATGTACTAGGTAATTATCAAATCAAATCAAAATATCTTTCAAGTAGGCATATTACAGCACTTCTGAATCGTCAAATATTTTTTTTTCTTTTCTTTTCCACACTCTAATTCTAATGTACGTCTGATGATGATATTCCAGAACGGCTTAAAATCTAAGGTTACGAGGTTTCCTTCGCGCCCTGATCCGAGAAGAGCCCACAACAACTCAGTAGGGTATTCTGTTTTTTTGTTATCATCATCATTACAATATCATATTAGTTTAATATATTTCAATTCAAATTAGAGCAGTTCGTTCACTCCCACGCGTTTCTATCGTCTAAGTACTCTTGCAACTTATAATACGATTTTTCTATCAATTTCTTTTAACAAAGACTTTGAATTTTATTAATTGACATCTTTAGAACGTCTTGTAGGAGTTTATTATAGAAACGTATACAGTTACCTTTAAATGAGTTGTTATCTTATGCAGCCTACTAGAATTTACAACAAGTTTGTTTTTGTTTCGTAAGTTACATGATATACATTCAATCTTTTTATTAAAAGAGTCAATGTTTTCAATTATGAATAACAGTTAATATAGAACCTAAAAGTGATAATAATGTTAAGAAAAAGCATGTTCTATTACACTGTATTCTCTTCTTATGAACCACAGCCTAGTTGGATCTAAAAGTAATAAGACTGTTAAGTAATAACATAGTCTAATACGGTAAGTACTAGCTTATTATGACAGTTTATGTTGAACCTAAAAGTGATAAAAAAAATTAAGTAAAAACATATTCAATACTCTGTGTACTGTCTTCTTATGAATGATAATTCTAATTTGACCTAAGAGGATAAGAAAACTTTGTAACAAGATAATCTAATAGACTCCCTATGAATGATAATTGTAGAAGACAGTACTTTATTTACTAAAAATAAAAAGTCAGTTAATAGCGTGATATACTATTTATTTATCTATACTATGTTTATCATACGACGAAACAGAAAATTTACTATCAGGCGTAAGATAAATTAATAATTGGTAAATATAATTAAAATTGTATATTATAGAATAAATAAATATTACCCACAGAAACAGCGTACAATCCCATGCACATGCAGTCACTATCATTCATCCACCGTTACACATATACATACACACACACACACACACACACACACGCGCGCGCGCGCGCGCACACACACACACACACCCACCCCCATACACACACAAACATACACTCCCACACGAAGTCGCACGCACACGTGCGCGCGTACATACACAGATTCACTCACATACACACACCCGTCACATATTAACTCAATCAGACACATACATTTAATTTTTTTTTCTTGGTGTTCTTTATTTAGTCACTGTAAGCAACTCACTATTTTTTAGTAAGTAGTACAATAGTTTGTAAAAGAGGGAAGGCAACTGATGCCTATAGTATAGGGTAACCTAGTTTAGGCATCACCGACCAACCATCTTATCTGTATCGTGTTCGTCGTCGTCGTTGTCGTCGCTTCAACCGATGGACGTCCACTGCTGGACATAGGTCTCACGTAATGACGTCCACAAGGTCCAGTTTTGTGCCGCCTGGCTTCAGCGGCTACCGGCGACCCTCTTTATGTCATCGGTCCACCTTGTGGGGAGTCTCCCTACACTGAGCCGCCCGGTGCGTGGTCGCCACTCCAGCACCTTTAGGGCACCAACGTCCATCGGCCCGTCGGACTATGTGCCCCGCCCATTGCCACTTCAGGTTCGCGATTCGTAGGGCTATATCCTTGACTTTGGTTCTGCTACGGATCTCCTCATTTCTGATTTGATCGCGTAGAGAAACTCCGAGCATAGCCCTCTCCATCGCACGCTGAGTGGAAGAAATATTGTTGTTTACCAATAAAGATTATTATTATTTAAAAAAGGGGCACCAACAGGATACATCTTTAAAATAAAGTAAATTACAAATAAATCTTAACGATAACAAGTTTTAGAAATAGAAATAAACCTACTTACTGGTAGTTTCAACATGCTTATATAATAAAATTACACCAAGAAGCTGAGGAAGATGAAGCTAGAAGTCCAACTAGAACTGTCACTCATAAGTAACCCGTACATAGTCTACGATATTACAAAAATCACACACTTAGCCGCAGAAAATAGAGTGGAACCGTAATGTTACTAAACTATTCAAAAACTAACAACTACAAAAACCACAGTGAAGTGGACAAAGTTAAATTTACAAAAATGACTACGACGGTCCCGTGCTGTAACGAAATTTTCTCGCAACTTTTAGGTCCAACTGGAGCTGCCACTCGCACGAAATCCGTACGAAATTCCGACTAACACACAGAAACTAGTCCCTCGTGCATTCTAGGGTGCGAGTACGACAAACACGGACACTGAATGCCGGATGTGTTGGCATGACGTCACTTCCCAATATAATTTCGGGACACACATGCCTTATCGTTGCTCTGTGGGCATGGCGCGATATACTCTGTCAAGATAGTTATCTGTGGTGTAAGAATCCTTTGAAAAAGGTCAAACTCGGAAGCGCTTTGAGGACGGCCGCGATCTAGGGCCCTCGCGGGATTTTGAGTTTTTTTTGCGGAAGGAAGTGCCGGATCCCACGCGTCTTTTGGTTCGCGGGAATAGATGAAATCCTCGAAGCGTTGGACCCAATAGACTTCCCTCCATTGGAGTGACTTGCGGAAGAGTAAACCAGAGTCGCCGATCACGGACATCCGCGACGCTTTGGCAGGTTACATACTCTATACAACCCACAACTACACTTTACAGTACACATGTCACGGGAACACACACCTGCCGGGGTCGACGCCTTCGAGGAGAGGGGCGCCTGGAGTCAAGGTAGGTGAGAGCTCCCTACTAGCTGTTCGAC
The DNA here is from genome assembly GCA_015832385.1 of Elymnias hypermnestra. Classification (NCBI taxonomy): domain Eukaryota; kingdom Metazoa; phylum Arthropoda; class Insecta; order Lepidoptera; family Nymphalidae; genus Elymnias; species Elymnias hypermnestra. The sequence continues at coordinate 7,518,882 of JACTOM010000931.1, forward strand.
ACCTCTCGAATCTCTCTTAAAATCATCTCCTCCCGCCGTCCAAGGTGATCGAGATTACCACACGCCATCATGGGCCTGGCGACCTTGGTAGTCTCCGCGACATGGTCACGGACGGCGTGAACAATAACCTATTTATGTTAACATATGTAAATTGGTTATTGAAGCCTTCTTTTGATGATGGATGTCACCCTAGTGGCAGAAGACTGCTTTTTCTAAACTAAAAATTAGGTGTGGTTGTGTTATTTACATATTAACAGAGTCAAGCTAAGTTAAATAATAATTTTGTGTGTGTGAAAGAGAAAGTAGAGAGTGCGTGTATACATACACTCTTTCTCTTCGCACTCGCCAATCCAGCACCTTCGGGCCCCAACGTCCATCGATACTTCAAACCATGTGCCCCGCCCATTACCACTTCAGGTTCGCAATTCGTAGGACTACGTTGGTGACTTTGGTTTTACTACGGATCTCTTCATTTCTGTTTCGATCACGTAGAGAAACTCCGAGCATAGCCCTCTCCTTCGCACGTTGAGTGACTCTGAGCTTCCGCATGAGGCCCATAGTCAGCGACTACGTCTCAGAACTGTAAGTCATCTCTGGCAACACGCACTTTTCAAAGACTTTGGTCTTTAGGCACTTAGGGATATCGGACGAAAATATCTGGCGTAATTTCCCGATTGCTGCCCAACCAAGTTGGATTCGGCGGTTGACCTCCTTTTCGAAATGGGACCCACCTAGCTGGACTATATGTCCCAGGTGTTAGCGATCATTATTTGTGGATTGCTATTAAATTGCTATATTTGTTTATTATGCTGAGGTGTTTATTCTTATGTCAGTGAAACCTACACTTACTACATCCGATTTAATGCTGTTCCGGAGATTCTCAAATTTATTAAACTACATTTAGTCGTCGTTTTCACGACGACTGTGATTGGTGGACTTATTATTTTTGAGTGGGCCGTTTGTTATAAGAAAGGTAGCACAGTAGAATGAAGTAATATTCACCTAGTGACAGTTCTTAGTTTGTATCAACGTTAGTATTGTGTTTTAAGTCATTCAAAGTAGGTAATTATAAATAGAGAGTAGTATTACTTAACCTGCAAATTAGTGAGCAACTGTAAGACAGGTATGTGTACTCTTCAACAATTTTGAGAGCGGAGTACAATGCAATTGCCCAATCTATATTGATAATTGATATTTTCTGGTCACCCTATTCGTGCCGCCACCGCTAGTGAGTTTTGATGAATAATATATCATTCCCCGCGCAAAACGCGCGCCCGGAGCGAGTACTACGGCTTCGAAACGTACTTTTGATTACTTTAAAACTCTCAATACACTTTACATTAATATGGCACGACAATGTATTCAAATCATATCAAAGTATTACATTATTCCAGCAGGTTTAACTATGTCTTTAGATTCGTCAATTGGTAAATCTACCACCGGTGTAAAAAATTGATTCGACCGACAACTGGCAAGAAACTCAGTAGTTACACTTTTAATAATAATATATAAGTTCACTTTAATAACATAATTTAATGGTATTAATTTTAATTGAAAAACCTGTTAATTGATATTATATATATATANTTTTCGGAGCGGCTGTTTCTTGAAAAAGGAGTTCATCATGTAGAGTCCCTCCTTTTCCATGAAATCAGCGAGCATCTGTCCCCTCTGGTTCCCGTTGCCCATAGCCATATATATATATGTGTCGGAGAATGAGGGAGAACGGAGAAGCATAAGGCACAAGGGCGTAGGGTTTTCTGCCGACATCTTTATTAATTGGATCCATTATTTAATTTCTTATTCTGTGGGCGTTCGTGGATAATGTTGGTGCAAACAAAATCACTTAATGTTCCTGATATCAATTTACACAAAATCATTAACACTAATAGCTAGGAACGCGACAGTTCCAACAGTAGACTGCTCCGGTCGAACGCTACTCGACAACTGCCGAGTGACTCTCGCCGGACTGCCACCATTGACTCTGTCCACGCCGATAGATGGCGCCAGCGTTCCACAGACATCTGCCCTCCGACATATACTCGTATATAAATAAAATTGATTCGATATAATGTTATTATGATTCATTGTAATAAAATTGTTATTGTTGGATTAATAATGTAGAGATAACTTTCCTTAAAACACGTTTAAAAAACTTATCTACTCGTTATTAAAAGTTGCTTATGCTCTTTTATAAAACCTTTTATGACAATTGTTTATACATGTCAGTACTAGTTTATGAAACTTTTTAGTACTCGAATATAAATTCATTAATACTCGTTTTTAAAACACTTTTATAAAAGATGTTTATACTAATTTATAAAACCATTTTAAACTCCTTTATAAAATATGTTTGTACTTGTTGACAACTTGTATTTTAATTTTGTTTTCACTTTACAAACAGTTTTTTTTTTATAATCGAGTATATTTCAGTATTATAAAATAATTTAAACAAGGTCTAACAATGTATATTAATGGTATTTATACATGTTAAATAATTTTTATAAAGGAGTATGAAAGGGTTTTATAAATTAGTAATAACAAGTTATATAAATGAGTTCAAAAATGTTTTATAAGAGAGTTTCATAAACGAGAATTGATGAATTTACATTCGAGTACAAATATGTATAAACAATTTTTATGAAGGAGTATAAAAGGGTTTTATATATTAGTAAAAACAACTTATATAAACGAAATTAAAAATGTTTTATAAACTCGTACAATTTTTATAGAGGAAAATAGAAGTATTTTCTAAATAACTATTAACGAGATTATATTCGAGCACAAACAAGTATCATAAAAATGTACAAACATGTATAAACAACGTTTATATCGCAGTGTAAAAGGGTTTTATTAATTATAAAAATACAACTTATAAACGAATTTAATAAACGAATACAAACATGTATAAACAATTTTTATAAAGGAATACAAAAGGGTATAAGCAACTTTTATTAACGAGCAGATAAGGGTTTATAAACGTGTTTTATATGAGAGTACAAGTAAGTATAAACAAATGTTTTTAAGGATATAAACGAATTTTATTAACGAGAATAAATCTTTTTTATAAACTAAACTTGTTCGAACCTTATAAATATATAAACTTGTTCTGTAAACCGGTATTAACCAAGTAAACACGAAATTTAACGCGTTTTATAAACAAGGTATAAACGAATATAAACATGTATAAACGAGTCACACATTGAAATCCCTGTTGTTGTACAGTGAAGTATGCCCCAAACAATGTGCTTTGCTGTTAAAACCATTAACTGCGAGGTTAAAATAAAAATAAACTACAGTTAGTGCACTAAACTGGGGAAACGGAACGCGTTTGCTAAAATATAACATTTTCACACCTATTTAGTTTAGTGTTATTTTTAGCCGGCTTTTGTGAGACGTTTACCGATTTACTTTATGTTATTTAACACACCACTTTACGCTCAAATAATGCGCTTACAATACTCTGTTTTTGTAGAAACATTGATTAAAGGCAGACTCAACTATACATTATTAAGTTGGCATACTTTCTTCTTAATAATATTGGTGTTTGAATATGAACCTATATTTGCATTAAGCAATGATAGTCTAAAATGTTACCAATGGTAAGAGGTAGTTTACCTCTTATGGATTCATCACGCCATCGTTCTGAAGCGTGTTTTTGTGTTTGCTTGCTGATGGTACAGTAACTAGTCCCGACCGAAATCTCTTACCAGCCCAGACTCAGACAAATTAGTACTGAGATTATTAACACACATTCTTTTATTCATCATAAGTATAATTACTTTACACTATTAAATTTCAAAAAAACTAGCTTCCCCATAAAATTAGTTTATTTTCGTGTTTAGAGTCTTATTTTGTATACTTTTATTTACGTTTCGTATCGTCGTAAATGATAGACATCTAAGTAAATAAAGCACCAATGAGAGTGTCTACTTTATTGCCAATGAAACGTGCCCGATAGCGTCGTTTACTTGTCACAGTAGTGAACGTTTGCCAGTCGTAGTTGCGGCATATAAGAGGCCCGTTTTGGTGCGAAGTTGTCGCCGGTGTCTGGCACCGAGGTCTGGCAACAATTAAACTTTTTAATTCTCCGATCCCTTGGCAACGGAAAGCGAAATACCTAGGAGTCACCCTAGATGCGTGCATGCACTTCACCGAAAACATTCGCGTCGTCCGTGGCAGGGCAGCGTTTGTGCTAAGTCGCCTCTATCCCATGATCTGCAGGAAGAGTAAATTGTCACTGCGCCACAAGGTGACACTCTACTGAACTTGCATCCGCCCCATATTCTCTTAAGCAAGGGTAGTGTTCGCTTACGTTCCTGCACGCCGGCTGGTTCGACTGCAGACGCTGCAGAACAAATTCATGCGCATAGCCACGGGCGCCCGCTGGTTCATGCGCAACGCGGATCTCCACAGAGATCTCGACCTCGCAACGGTCAACAACTATTTCAAAACGCTCTCCGTAGACTACTTCAAGAGAGCCAACAGTCACCCCAACCCTCTCATTAGAAATGCTGCCTCTTATGGGATTAGGCTAAACATTCCGCCTAGGAAGAGGCGGCCCAAACACGTCCTTGACGACCCAGACTACCAGACTTCTATTGACAACGCCCCGTACACTATTACACACACACAGCGTCTTTGCCGGCGAAGACGAGGTCCTCGCTATCTGACGCACCCCGCGCTCGGCCTCTAGTTGCGGACCGATGTGCGTCAAGACTAAGCACCTATCCGATTATACTTTTCAGCAGCAGCAAACATTGCTCTAAGCCTAGGTCCGAGCCTCGCAGGAGGCGCCCTTAGAGCAAGGTTTCCCCCACGACGCAGCAGGGCCCTTCTACGGGCCCACCCCTCGGCAGAGCTCCTGCGCTCGCCACCCCTCTCGCTTACGCTGTCAAAGCCAGTAGGACTAACAGCAACTACACACTTCGAAAAAGAAAATGCGAAGTTGTTGCTGCTAATTAGACGATCGCAACTATATCCGCGTTGGTGACAAGTTGACGGCGGGGTGATGTGCAAGGAGTCTGCTGGCGTTTTATTTGTTCCTGAATCAGCATTTCGCGAGTATGAACTGTCGAAGGGGCTCACAAAATTACACTATTAAACATGAAACTCTATATATTAATACTTTCTTAACGCTTTACTAATACACTTAATATCATAACTACAACTGTCGTACTTGTCGGCGAATCGCCTTGGTTATTGCGTTCTGGCGGTGGTCCACCAGAGTAACCGCGTTCAGAATCCATCACAAGAAAACTCAGTAGAATTTGCTTAATGTTTATTTCACAAGCACTGATATAGAATAATCCCTCTTTACAAAGTACCCCGCTTTTTATATGAACGATTTGTCACGTTGGAACAAATACAATATCTTTTTATCGCATAGAAATAAAATTACTGCACAATAATTCTTGAAACATATCTTAATATTTAAAGTAATTGTTTTAGTGAATTTTACATCACAATTAACATTTTATATAACACAAATTGCATAAAGAAACAAACCACCTAATTACATAAAAACAATATAAGTTACATAAAACAAAACGGAAAGTTTACAGAGTTTATTATAAATACAAAAGTATTTTTTAAAATTAATCTCATATTGTTTTAACCACTTCTGCTATAAATTTAATTATTCAAACGATATCATAATTGTGAACATTTATCAGCTGTTGCCAATAGATGGAGTTATTATCTAAAATAGAATATTAAACTTAACTAATTGTGGACATTTATCAACTGTTGCCAATAGATGGCGTTATTATCTAAAACAAAATATTTAACTTAACGTTTTAAAATGTATTGCGCCCATATACTCTACGAAAAATCGTCATCGTTCGTCATCGTTCGCGCTGCTTAACTTAGTCAATATAAAAACTAATATCATGACGCTAACATATTTTAACATGTTATACATTCTGTTAACACCCTTAATCAAATATTTCACCACAGTACATTTATTCTGTAGTTAAGATTATTAAATATTAATAAATATAGATATTGTTAAATCAACTTTATTGTACTTGTGTCGATGATTATGATAAATAAATTACGAAAGTGGCACACGTAGCCGATAATTTTCTAGTCAAAAGGTATTTCATTAAATGCGTTGTCAGTACCCTCACTGTTATACCAACGAGGCCGTCAAAATTATTCAAAAGTTCCTTTAAATTTGATTGAACCATTATGAACTAGTAACAGATGAATATCTATTGCCCAGTATTAGTGCTTGCTAGCAGATGATTGATGATATTTCATATCGGAGATGGGTTCGAGATTTTTTATACAACAAGCATCGACATCTTTTGGCCAAAGGTAACGCTTTTGGCCAAAAGTACTAGCAGAAAGCTGATGAAATAGCGTGTGAAAGTTTATATACCATCAATAACTTTATCTATAAGGAAAAGGCAGTAAAAATACCTACTAACATATAGCTAATGTTATTTCATAGTTAAATTGGGTTTGAAATTTTATGTACCATTCATAACCCCATCTGTTGGCCAAAGGCAGTACAAAAGCTTACTAACAGATAGCTCATGTTATTTTATAGTAAAATAAGTGTCATTATTATATCTTTTTTATTGTTTAGTTTCGTTTTCATCTTATTTGTTTGTTTTTAGTTTGCAGTTTTTCTTGGTTTGTATATATTTTGCATGCTGTAGCAACGATTAAGTGGGTTTGCAGTAATTACTTTTTGTTATTTATTCATTGTTTATTTTTTGAGTATTATTACTTTTACCTGTTGGTGTTCTACTTAAAGCAATCAAAGGCAGTGCAAACACTTACTAGCAGATAGCTAATGTTATTTCATAGTAAAATAGGGTTTGATATAGTTCACATCACATGTGTCACCATCTATTGTCTTAAGGCAGAACTAATTAGTGCTGACACTTGATGATTCATTCACTTAAAACTGATGATTTAGTAACGTTTTATCTATACAACACAGAAATAAATATTTTAAAGCATAAGTTACAAGGTATTTCTTCATATAAATAAAAAAAAGTTAAGTTGTAGAATAAATATTCCAACGAACAATTACACATCTCATGTCTGCTCCCGCAATATATCTCAAGGACTAAGCCCTTAAAACTGTTTGATTGCAAGCAAAAAGTAATCCGGAGTTATATTATACCCAGCAATTAGGGACGAGAATCCCGTGATCGTTTCGCTAAATTCCCGACTTAGGGGGATTTGGATGGAGGGCTGTAATCACTATTTATAATAACTTGTGACTTGCGCATTTGTATAAAGGTTACCCGACTAATATTACAAATGTCGACACACGGATGTTTGTACCTTAATAACGCAAAAACGACTGAACAGTTATGATTGAAATTTAACATACAGATAGTTTATAACATGATTGAACAAATAGGATAATTTTATCCCGAAAAATTAACTAAAGTTATACATAATATTACCAGATATAAATGACGTTATATAAATAATTCTCCTTGGTTTCCCATAGATGGCGATAGTGAAATAATGAAATATTTATTTATTAGGTATAATTTATACATTTTTTCTGTGACATCCTGACCCCTAAACTAGGAAAACCCGTATTTTAGGTGTCAGTGCCTACCCAAACAATGTACATGGTATATAATAAACTAAACGTACTCAAAAATATAATTTCAATTTTAGGTTTTCTGCTAGTATAAAAAAAGAAAAAGTAAAGATATGCATGCTTGACGTGTAAGTGTGCGTGTGTATGCGTGTGTTTGTGTGGGGGGGGGGGGGGGTTTGTATGAATGTGTGTGTATTTGTATGTTTCGATTTGAGTTTATGGATGCGATGCTTTCACGTGGACACTACTCTTTGTAAATAGTATCACATGTTCGTCTTTAAAAGTTTTTCTGTCTCCCTGGCCTATAGGATCTTCATTAATGCTGAAATGCTTAAAATTTTTGATCGAAATTGAATAAACAGACAGTTTATAACCCGGAATAACATATAACATATATTTTATCACAACTTATAAACTAGTTTAACAAATATTATATGGTATAGGCGTTACAAGTGATACATGATCTTCTGACCCTCAGAAGTAGCTGACATTCATTACCCATAGATGGAGTTAGCATATTTGGATGTTTGTTAATTAATAACGCAAAAACAGCTAACCAGTTTTGATAGAAATTTAATATACAGATAGTTTAAAACCTGAATTAACATATGGGATACTTTTTGTCTCAATATAGTAAATAAGTTTAATATATATCATCGTTATAAGTGATATAGGTGACGCGTTAGAAGTAGCTGATATTCCTTACCCATATATGAAGTTAGTAACTGTTTGGATGTTTGTAAGTTAAACACGTAAAAATAGCTTTGATTGAAATACAATATACAGATAGTTTATATCCCGGATTAACATATAAGATATATTTTATCCCAATACATAACCTAGTTTAACAGATTTTATATATTATAGACGTTACGAGTGATACAGGATACCCCTTAGAAGTCCATATTCGTTACCCATAGATGGAGTTAGCAACTATTTGGATGTTTGTTTATTAATAACGCAAAAACAGCTAACCAGTGTGGATAAATTTAACATATAGATAGTCTAAAACCTGGGTTAACATTAAGGACACTTTTTGTCTCGATAAATTAACAAGGTTTAATATATGTCATCGTTGCAAGTAATATAGGTTACGCATTAGAAGTAGCTGACGTTTGTTATCCATAGATGGAGTTAGTAACTATTTGGATGCTTGTTACTTAACAACGCAAAAACAGCTAACCAGTGTGGATTGAAATTTAACATACAGATAGTTTAAAACCTGGATTAACATAAGGGACACTTTTTGTCTTAATACATTAACTAAGTTCGATATATGTCGTCGTTGCAAGTGATATAGGTGACGCCTTAGAAGTAACTGATATTCGTTACCCATAGATGGAGTTAGTAACTATTTGGATGTTTGTTAGTTAATCACGCAAAAACAGCTAACCAGTGTGGATTGAAATTTAACATACAGATAGTTTAAAATCTGGATTAACATAAAGGACACTTTTTGTCTTAATGCATTAACTAAGTTCGATATATGTCGTCGTTGCAAGTGATATAGGTGACGCCTTAGAAGTAACTGATATTCGTTACCCATAGATGGAGTTAGTGACTATTTGGATGTTTGTTAATTAATTACGCAGCAACAGCTAACCAATGTGGATAAATTTAACATATAGATAGTTTAAAACCTGGGTTACCATAAAGGACACTTTTTGTCTCGATAAATTAACTAGGTTTAATATATGTCGTCGTTGCAAGTGATATAGGTTACGCCTTAGAAGTAGCTGACGTTCGTTATCCATAGATGGAGTTAGTAACTATTTGGATGCTTGTTAATTAATAACGCAAAAACAGCTAACCAGTGTGGATTGAAATTTAACATACAGATAGTTTAAAACCTGGATTAACATAAAGTACACTTTTTGTTTTAATACATTAACTAAGTTCGATATATGTCGTCGTTGCAAGTGATATAGGTGACGCCTTAAAAGTAATTGATATTCGTTATCCATAGATGGAGTTAGTAACTATTGGGATGTTTGTTTATTAATAGCCCAATAACAGCTAACCAGTTTGGACTAAAATTTAACATACAGATAGTTTAAAACCGGGATTAACATATATGATACATTTTGTCTCAATAAATTAACTAGATTTAATATATATCACTGTTGCAAGTAATATAGGTTGCGCCTTAGAAGTAGTTGACGTTCGTTACCCAGAGATGGAGTTAGTTACTTATCGACTGAAGAGTTTTGATTGAAAATTAACATGCAGATAGCTTATAATCTAGATTAATATATACGATACTTTATCTAACAAATACTATCTAAGTCGTTATCGTTTCTTATTCATAGATGAATTTAGTAGTTATTTAGATATTTGTAAATCTATCACGGAAAAACGATTGAACATTTTTGATTGAAATTAATAAAAAGATAGTTTATAAGCTGGATTAACATGTAGTAGAGTTTTGTGATAATTAATAAAACGATGGCGCTTTTAAAAACGTATTTCGATTTGGATAGATGGCGTTTGTATATATTTAACTCAGGATTTAATACTGGAGTCAGGTAAATTGTAGGGAGAGGTTAGTCTTATCCTTAAATATTAGGACACAGTCCTCCACCGTGTTTTTCTGTATTATACACAGAAATTAAAGAGGCAACCCCGAGATCACTGTCACGTATAAAAAAACGTCTTGTTTGCCTTAGTTAAAACATGCAATGTAATTCAACATTTGCATTAAATTTCTTAACAGATCTATCAGATATAATAGTAGCATTCAAACGTGAAATTGTTCAAAGGCTGTTGCAACCGTATAACTTGATTCGCAAAAAACATGATCAAACGAAACCAATTCGTGTGGACATTTCTTTGAAGACAGGCCATTATCACCTTAGTGTTCTAGGTGATTGAGTTTATAGTCTCCTATATATGGTTTTCCGAGCCATCAGTGTGCACGTTTGCAGTCGGCTTCCTATCAAAGTCCTCGTTGTCATGGCAACCCTTTCAGATCTCTCCAAGCGTAAATAACTGTTCTTAGAAACCAATGAGGGTAAACACCTAACATTTGCATATATATACCCTGCGAATATCCCTCCATATTTTAGCGATAAACTCAAAATCTACCGAAAGGATTTTTATGCAATTATCACCAATAGATTGATGGGTTCTTGGAGAAGATTTAGATAGAATGACAGTTCACTGCGTATATATATTAGAAAACTTGTTGTATGTACATAAAAACATTGACTCTTTTAATAAAAAGAGTGAATGTACATCATATAACTTACGAAACCAAAACAAACTTGTTATAAATTCTAGTAGGCTGCATAAGATTAACAACTCATTTAAGGGTAACTGTATACGTTTCTATAATAAACTCCCACAAGACGTTCTAGAGATGTCAATTAATAAATTCAAAGTCTTTGTTAAAAGAAAGTTGATAGAAAAATCGTATTATAAGTTGCAAGATTACCCAGACGATAGAAACGCCTGGGAGTGAACGAACTGCTCTAATTTTAATTAAAATAAATATATTGTAATGATGAGGGTAACAAAAAAAATACCCGCCTGAGTCTCTCGTGGGTTCTTCTCGGATCAGGGCGCAAAGGAACCCTCGTAACTTTAGATTTTAAGCCGTTCTTGAGTAGCATCAGACGTATATTAGAATCAGAGTTTGGAAAAAAAATATAATTTGACGATTCAAAAGTGCTGTAATATGCCTACTTGAATAAAGATATTTTTGATTTTGATTTGATTTTGATATATAATTGGTTAAGATTGTAATATTTAAAATTGGTGAATATTTTGATTTCAAAGCATTGTTTCATGTGGCATTCAACGTATCTTTACATCGTGATTACAACGATAAAATTGATACTCAATTGAGTTTCCTGTAGATTCTTCTAAGAATAACGCGAAAATAATACTTGTAACTCAAGACTTTCTTGATGGAGTGACGTGATTTGATGATTCAAAAGGACCGTAAAAGCCTACTGAAGTATTTATGAAATATTCTCCTTCAGACGGACGCTAAATCTCTTAATTTGATATAAAATTATTTATTATTTAGTGTTCTTAGTGCGCTGAGTTCATTTAAAATGTCATTTCACAAAGTTGAAAGTCTCCTTTGAAGTTGGCTCAAGTAATAATCGCTCTTTCACTTAGAAAGCGTGCAACGAATATAGAGACAATTTAAAATGAATTAAGTGTAAGATTTATCATTACTTAATAGGTTTAAGTATATCATTTATTAAAGTTTTGTGTAAATTGGTTGAAATCTTAACATATTATAAAACAGTCTTCCGCTGCATCTGTATGTGTGTCTGTTCTTTCTATTTATTCTGTCTAGAATTTCTATATCTAGATTAGTCTTGGAAGGCTTTGGTCATGGCTACTACCCTACCAGCAGGAACATTTGGTATTGTGTTATCCTATGTAAAAACCCTAAAGGGGTATATTACCTCTTACCAGATTGATGGGCTGCCATATTAAACTGTATCATCACTCACCAGCAGGTGATAATATAGCCAAGCGCCACCCTGTCAGCAATAGCAAAAGCATGCCTCAAGTATTGAAGACATTATTGGCAGCAATAGAAAAAGAATGCTACAAGTAGTAAAAACATTATTATCAGCAATAGCAAAAGAATGCTTGACGTTGTGAAGATGTTGTTTTCAGCAATGGTAAAAGATTACTTCAAGTAGCGAATACATTATTACCAGCAATAGCAAAAGAATACCTCAAGTGCTAAAGACGCTATTGTCAGCATTAGCAAAAGAATGTTTGAATTTGTGAAGATGTTGTTTTCAGCAATAGTAAAAGATTACTTCAAGTAGCAAATACATTATTACCAGCAATAGCAAAAGAATACCTCAAGTAATAAAGACGCTATTGTCACCAATAGCAAAAGAATGTTTGATTTTGTGAAGATGTTGTTTTCAGCAATAGTAAAAGATTACTTCAAGTAGCGAATACATTATTACCAGCAATAGCAAAAGAATACCTCAAGTAATAAAGACGCTATTGTCACCAATAGCAGAAGAATGTTTGATTTTGTGAAGATGTTGTTATCAGCAATGGTAAAAGATTACTTCAAGTAGCGAATACATTATTATCCGCAATAGAAAATTAATGCTTGAAGTTGTGGAGATATTATTGTCAGCAATAGCAAAAGAATACCTCAAGTATAAAGACATTATTGGCAGCAATAGAAAAACAATGCTTGAAGTAGTGAAGATGTTGCTTTCAGCAATTGTAAAAGATTACTTGGATTAGCGAACACATGATTATCAGCAGTAGCAAAAGAATACCTTAAGCAGTAAAAACGCTATTGTCAGCAATAGCAAAACAATGTTTGAATTTGTGAAGATGTTGTTTTCAGCAATAGTAAAAGATTAAATCAAGTAGCGAATACATTATTATCAGCGATAGAAAAAGAATGCTTGTAGTTGTGAAGATATTATTCCCAGCAATAGCAAAAGAATACCTCAACTATAAAGACATTATTATCAGCAATAGTAAAAGATTACTTCAAGTAGCGAATACATTATTATCAGAAATAGAAAAAGAGTGCTTGAAGTTGTGAAGATATTATTGTCAGCAATAGCGAAAGAATACCTCAAGTATAAAGACATTATTGGCAGCAATAGAAAAACAATGCTTGAAGTTGCGAAAATGTTGTTCAGCAATAGTAAAAGATTACCTTAAGTATCAGCAATAGCAAAAGAAGCAGCAATAGCGAAGACATAATATTACATTTCAATCCAACTTACAAATTCGACATATAAAACATGTAGGCGTAATATACTTTAACCATGTGGAGCCGGGGGAATTGCTAGTTAAGCATAAAGCCTTAAACTTAACTAGTAAATCAGGTGTCTAAACCAAATTCATTTGATTTCAGCTCGTATTTCACTAACTAGTGCTTGAATGAGGCCAGGATCCGATATCTGGGTCAAATTGAATCAAATGACGTCACTACAGTTATTGAATGGAGGATGACGTCATAACCTGCATATAATATAATAGCTGACATATATTTTAATGCTTATGTAACTTTGCCACACCTTGCCCGCGCAAACCGCTCAAAACCGGGACGAAAGCAACAGCTTGGCAACCGCTGTACCTCCGCTTGTAAAATCGCTGATATCTTCTAAGATATCCATTTTAATGAAACGCTGTTAAGGACAGTTTTGATCTACATGAAATATACAAAGTGTTTAATGTATTTCATTGAATAAGAAATAGTACTGTATTGTAGAAAATAGCTCGGTAAATAACACATATTTTTTTGTAATCTGTGAAAGATAAAAATGATTACAGTGGGTTACCCTTTAGTGATAAATAAGTGGTATTTTTGACATTTTTATCGCTCTTTTTGAGACGTACAATTTCGTAGTACATTAATTTGATCTAAATCTTTAGGTTTAGTCGGTTTTTGCGATTTAAGCGCACAAAACTATGTTTGTTACGACATCATATTAAAAATGTTTACATTTTTCTTATTTTTTGTAATAAAATAAATATGTCATATACATATAAAGCTTCCTCTTGAATTGATCTATCTATTGCTTAAAACTGCATTAAAATTCGTTTTGTGGTTTAAAAGATCTAAACGAACAAACAACGGACGCGACTTAATTTTATACTATGTACAGATGAACGAAAACGCAATGGTTAATTGGTCTGGTGGGCAGCTTCGGTCGTGGCTAGCTAGCCTGCCAATCGATAATGGAGCCATTCAAATCAAATCAAATCAAAAATATCTTAATTCAAGTAGGCATTTTTTTTTCCACAGTTTGATTCTAATATACTCAAAATCGGCTTAAAATCTAAAGTTACGAGGGTTCCTTCGCGCCCTGATCCGAGAAGAACCCACAACAAACTCAGTCGGGTATTTTTTTTTACCACCATCATTACAATAATATATTAGTTTACTATATTTTAATTAAAATTAGAGCAATTCGTTCACTCCCAGGCGTTTCTATCGTCTAGGTAATCTTGCAACTTATAATACGATTTTTCTATCAACTTTCTTTTAACAAAGACTTTGAATTTATTAATTGACATCTTTAGAACGTTTTGTGGGAGTTTATTATAGAAACGTATACAATAGATGTGTATAAGAGACTTAATCTTA